>CM053625.1:233974386-234030440 GCA_028646595.1 Phalanger gymnotis
ATAGGATAGGAAGAAGCAAAATATAGTCTTTCACAACATGAGTATTGTGGAAGGGTTTTGCATAATGATACACATGTGGCCTATGTTGAATTGCTTGCCTTCTTAGGGTGGGTGGGGAGAGGAGAGGGGAGAGAATTTGGAACTCAAAGTTTTAAAAGCAGATGTTCAAAAAAATTTTTGCATGCAACTAAGAAACAAGATATACAGGCAATGGGGCATAGAAATCTATCTTGCCCTAGAAGAAAGTAAGGGAAAAGGGGATGGGCAGGAGTGAGGTGACAGAAGGGAGGGCTGACTGGGGAACGGGGCAATCAGAATATATGCCATTTTGTAGTGAGGGAGTAGAAATGGGGAGAAAATTTGCAATTCAAACTCTTGTGGAAATCAATGCTGAAAACTAAAATATAAATGTTAAATAAATAAATAATAACTAGAAAAAAACCACTTTTTCACACAAATAAAATCAGATATAAACAATTGGAAAAATATTATTTGCTCATGGGTAGGTGTACCCAATATAATGAAAATGACAATTCTACCTAAATTAATCTATTTATTCAGTGTCATACCAATCAAATTGTCAAAGATTATTTTACAGAGCTAGAAAAAATAATAACATATTTCATCTGGAAGAACAAAAGCTCAAGGATATCAAGAAAAGCAATGAAAAAAATGCGAAAGACGGTAATTTAGCCATACCAGATCTCAAACTGTATTATAAAGTGGTAATTATCAAAACAATCTGGTACTGATTAAGAAATACAATGGTAGATCAGTGGAACAGATTAGGTACAAATTATAGTATAGCAAATGACCATAGTAATCTAGTATATGGTAAACCAAAAGATCCAAGGTTTTGGAACAAAAACTCATCATTTGACAAAATCTGCTGGTAAAACTGGAAAACTGTATGGCAGAAATTAGGTTTAGACCAACATCTCATTCTGTTGTGTAGAAAATAACTCAAGACAAGACCTGGGTTTAAGGTAAATTTAAGGTGTGGATTTATTGGCCAAGCACGTGACTACCTGGAGTACATACCCAAAGTACACTCAAATCAGGCAGTCTCTGAGGGACTACAATGCTTATAAGGGCAAAAACCACAATTACTCAATTAGGAAGGGTCGCTAGCAGAAGCAATGATGTACAGAAGCAAAGATCAGCCATTGGTTGAATTCATCAGCTCAGAGCTAGTTTGGAAATATGGCGAGCTTCAGGGGTGTGACCATCCTGTGACACAGGGTGGTCAGCTTCCTAGAATGGGTGGCCTTCTTAGGTCATGATTGGTTTCCTAAAACTGGGTAGAGGGTTCAGTGTAGAATTTCTCAGAAAGTAACCCTACTTGATCAGCTATGGTCTGAATGGAGGGACCTTGGCAGAATAGCTGCACCATAACCCAGGGTTATGGGGCCACCTGGCAACCAGGGGGGATCCTCCCCAAAATAAACCCATACCTTACCCTAGCAACTGATCCTTGCACATAATGCTGACGTAGAGAGAATATACAGAATGCTGAATCATGAGGAAGGCAGGGTCAGGGGACTAGCCTTGGGCAATCTACCCAGGACTATGCCTTAGGCTGTTTCAAGCCATTTCAGGGTGTGGACAGAGACAAAAACAAGAATATAAAGGGGTTAGTAGTGGGCTTGAAGGGGATTAATGGTGGGCTTCTAATGGTGAGCTTCAATTTAGGTGTAACAGTACCATACACCAAGATATGGTCAAAATGGGTACATGATTTATACCTAAAGGGTGATACCATAAGCAAATTACAAGAGCATGGAATGGTTTATCTGTCAGATTTATGGAAAAGGGAAGAATTTAGGATCAAAGAACCTATAGAAGCATTACAAAATACAAAATAGATAATGTTGATTATTCAAATTAAAAAATTTTTGCACAAACAAAACCAATGCAACCAAAATTATAAGTAAAGCATAAAACTGGGGGAAAACTGTAAGAAGAATCTTTGATAAAGGCCTCATTTCTCAAATATATAGAGAACTGAGTCAAATTTGTAAAAATACAAGTCATTCACCAATTTATAAATAGTCAAAGGATATGAACAGGCACTTTTCAGACAAAGAAATCAAAGCTATCTATAGTCATATGAAAAAATGCTCTAAATCACTATTTATCGGGGAAATGCAAATTAAAATAACTGAGGTACCACCTCACACCTATCAGAGTGGCTAATATGACAAAAAAGGAAAATGTTAGAAGGGATGTGGGAAAAATGGGGCACTAATGCACAACTGGTGGAGTTGTGAACTGATCTAACCACTCTGGAGGGCAATTTGGAACTATGCCCAAAGGGCTATAAAACTGTGCATACCCTTTGATCCAGCAATACACTTCTAGGTCTATATCCCAAAGACAGCCAAAAAAAGGGAAAAGGACCTATTTGTACAAAAATATTTATAACAGCTTTTTTTTTGTGGTGGCTAAGAATTGGAAATTGAAGGGATGCCCATCAATTGGGGAATGGCTAAACAAGCTATGGTATATGATTGTAATGGAATATTATTGTGCTATAAGGAATGACAAGCAGGATGAATTCAGAAAACTTGGAAAGACTTACATGAACTGATGCACAGTGAAATGAATAGAACCAGGAGAATATTGTACACAGTAGCAGCAATATTGTTTGATGAGCTGTGAATGACTTAGCTATTTTCAGCAATTCAATGATTCAAGATAATCCTAAAAAACTAATGATGAAGCACACTGTCTGCCTGCAGAGAAAGAACTGATATTGACTGAATACAAACTAAAGCATGTTATTTTTTACTTTCTTTCTATTTTTTCCCTTTATTCAAGTCTTTTTGTACAAAATAACTAATATAGAAATGTTTTAAATAATTTCATATGTATAACTTATATCTGATTGCTTACCATCTCAGGGAGGGGGGCAGGAGAAGGAAGAAAGGAGGGATAGAATTTGGAACTCAAAACTTTAAATAAAAGTGTTAAAAATTTTTTAAAAAAGAAAATACCATAAGAACCTAGAAAGAAACAATTAAAATATTGTGGAGCCATAGTCGGGGTAACACAAGATTCAGTAGCTTCCACATTAAAGGACTGGAGGACTTGAAATATGACATTCCAGAAGGCAAAAGAAAAAGATTAAACTGTTTACATTCCCATATGGAAAGATGATACTTGTAAGTCCCAAGAACTTTATCATTATTGGTTCAGGTACAAGGAGTATACATAGACAGAGGGCATGGGTATGTGTTGACTTCAATGGGATGATTCCAAAAAAAATAAAATTGAGAAGTGAGAAAGAGGCATCCACTGGGATAAGGGGGAAGGGAGAGTTAGAATGGGGAAAATTATCTCACATAAAGCGGTGCAAAAGCAAGAGCTTTTACAGTGGAGGGGAAGATGGGAAGTGGCAGGCAATGCTTCTCATTGGAATTGGCTCAAAGAGAAAATAACATACATACTCAGTTGGGTATAGAAATCTATCTTATCCTACAGGAAAGTAAGAGAGTAAGGAAATAAGAGAAAGGGGAGAGGTTGATAGAAGAGAAGGCAGATTAAGGGAGGCAGTGGTCAGAAGCAAAACAGACTTTGGAGGAGGGATAGGTTAAAAAATTAAAATATAAGCAGAGGAAAATAGGATGGAGAGAAATACACAGTTAGTAATCATAACTGTGAATGTGAATGGGATAAACTCACCCATAAAATGGAAGTTGATAGCAGAACGGATTAAGACCAGAATCCTACAATATGTTTTCAGGAAATACACTTGAAATAGAGAAATGCATAGAGTAAAAACAAGGGATTAGAGCTGAATATATTATGCTTTAGCTAAAGTAAAAGAAGCAGGGATAGTAATCACGATCTCAGAAAAAGTAAAAGCAAAACCAGATCTAATTAGAAGAGATAAGCAGGGAAACTGCAGGGTGTTCCTAAAGTATGGACATATAGGTAAAAATGCATATTTTCAAGAAATGAAGTGAATGAAATTTTCAACCACATTTTATTTAATTGGAATATTAACAAACAGCATCTTCAATATAATTTCCATCATTTGTGATGCAAAGGTTGATGCGCTTTGCAAGATTCTCATGAACTTGATGCAATAACTCCACATTGCCATCAATTTTCCTGCGTGTCCAGACTTTAGGGACATCCTGTGCATTATACTAAAAGATACCATAGAAAATGAAGTAATACCGCTACTAAGCATATAAGCACCAAATGGTATAGCATTCAAATTCCTAAAGGAAAAAGTTACAGGAGGAAATAGACAATAAAATTACATTAGTGGGAGACCTCAACTTTCCCTTCTCAGAACTAAATAAATCTAAGCAAAAAATAAACAAGAAAGAAGTAGATAAATAGAATTTTAGAAAAGTTAGATATGACAGAATTCTGGAGAAAATTGTTGTTATTGTTGTTTGTCCTTTATTCTCAAAGAGGATCATGACATCGGGAAGGTAATGCCATGACTTCCAAGCCAACCGGATTTAAATGAGGAAGGGTTGTGCAAAGTCATTAGCCTCACTTTCTCCTCCAGAGCCATCTGGGCCCAGTGGCAAGATATAGATCAAACTGGAGATGGCCCCAGATGTAGTGGGAGATCTTGGCCTTTTTAAACTAAGATCTTTCCCAGGTTTCAGTTTGACTGAGGCAACACCATTCAGTAATTAAGGCAAGGTAAGAAATGAGGTAAAGAATGGCCTCTTCTATGTAGTCAAAAAAAATCAATCTGTGAGGGGAAGATGCTCAGGGTTTGTGGTCAAAACAGAAACAGTTGCTATTTACCTTCCTTCTGAGCCATGGCGCCCAAACAATAACCAGGCAGTACTTGGACTGGGACCTATTATTGGTCAATCAATGACAGCCAAATTGGTTTGGGTTTAAGGCCTGGTCCTTAAGAAAGAAATCTAGGTTGTAAGCCCCAAGAAATTGTTCAAGGTTCCAGTCAACAAAATTTACATTCCTTTGGGCAGAGAACCCACAGATAAGGGTATTATACCCTATGTGGACAGAAGGGTGGGGAGGGGAAGGGAGAGAAGGGGACAGGGAAGGGAGGGGACAGGAGGGGAGAGGAGGTGAGAGAAGGGAAGGAGAAGGAAGGGAAGAGAATTGGATTTAATTGCTCATAAGTAGGCTGACCATTTTACCTAAATTAAGTCAGAGTACTCAAACTACTAAAAAATTATTTTATCGACCTAGGAAAAAATAATAAAATTCATCTGGAAGAACAAAAAAAGGTCAAGAATATCAAGGGAATCAGTTAAAAAAATGTGATGGAAGATGGCCTAACGTTACCAGAACTCAAACTCAAAATAAAACAGTAATTATCAAAACAATCTGGTACTGGCTAAGAAACAGAATGATGGATCAGTAAAATAGTAATCTAATGTTTGATAAATGGGAAAATCCAAGCTTTTGAGACAAGAACTCACTATTTGACAAAAATTCCTGGGAAAATTGAAAAGCAGTTTGGCAGGAACTAGGCATGGACCAAAATTTCACACCATATACCAAGGTAAGGTCAAAATGGGTACATGATTTAGACATAAAGGATGATATAAACAAATTAGAGAAGCATGGAATATTTTTCCTGCTAGATCTATGGATAAGGGAAGAATTTCTGACCAGAGATAGAGAGCATTAGAGATTATAAAATGGATGATTTTAGTTACATTAAATTAAAAAGTTTTTACACAAAAAACCCAATATAGCCAAGATTAGAAGGAAAGAAGGAAACTGAGGGGAAAAAATTTATAGCAAGTTTCTCTGATAAAGGGCTCATTTCTCAAATAAATAGAGAACAGAGTAAAATTTATAGGAATGTAAATCATTCCTCAATTGATAAATGGCCAAAGGATATAAATAGTTTTCAGAAGAAATTAAAGTTATCTATAGTCATATAAAAATGCTCTAAATCACTATTAATTAGAGAAATGAAAATTAGGATAATTCTGAGGTACCACTTCACACCTATCAGATTGGTTAATGTGACAGAAAAGAAAAAATGAAAAATGTTAGACAGAATGTGGAAAAACTGGGACACAAATGCACTGCTGGTGGAATTGTGAACTGATCCAACCATTCTGGAGAACAATTTATAAAGCCATGCGTATCCTTTGACCCAGCAATACCACTACTAGGTCTGTATCCCAAAGAGATCAAAGAAAAAGGAAAAGGATCTATATGTACAAAAATATTTATAGCAGCTCATTTTCTGGTGGCAAAGAATTGGAAACTGAAGGGATGCCCATCAATTGGGGAACGTCTGAACAAGTCGTGGTGTTTGATTGTGATGCAATACTATTGTGCTACAATAAGTGTTGAGGGGGATTATTTCAGAAAAACCTGGGAAGACTTACACGAAGTGATGCAAAATGAAATGAGCAGAACCAGGAGAACATTGTACAAAGTAATAGCAATGTGGTAATGATGGTCAACTATGGATGACTTAGTTATTCGTAGCAACACAGTGATCCAATTACAAAGGACTTACGATGAAAAATGCTATCTACTTCCAGAGAAAGAACTGATGGAATCTAAATGTAGATCAAAGCATACTTTTTGTCGTTGTTGTTCAGTTGTTTCAGTCGTGTCTGACTCTTTGTGACCACATTTAGGGTTTTCTTGGCAAAGATATTGAAATGGTTTTCCATTTCCTCTTCCAGCTCATTTTACAGATGAGGAAACTGAGGCCAACAGGGTTAAGTGACTTGCCCAGAGTCACATAGTTAGTGTCTCTGACTGGGTTTGAACTCAAGTCCTCCTGACTGCAGCGCTGGCACTCTGTCCACTGCACCTTCTAGCTGCCTCATGGCATAACACGGAAAGCCTACATAAAGAACTGGAGACTGGCTTATGGTAAAGAATTCTTTGTGCACACTCACTCTGGTCCTGGAGGAAAGAGCTGGCACCATTAAGCCAACAGCAGAGCAAAAGAGCACTAAAAAAATACCAGAGAACTGAATGGTGTCTAAAATTGGGGTGGTACAAGCCTCAGAGTCATGAAGTGTCCTCTGCTAGTGTTGTAAGCCATGGGGATAGTGCAGGTCCTAAGATATGGGAAGATTATTCTCAATTGACCACAATCCACAAAATATAGTACTACAAATTTGTGAGAAGAAGGAAGGTAATTTTATTGAATATCTATGAATTTGGACATAATGTCCTCCCATTTTTATTAAATAAAACCTTTTCTCTACTTAACACTTTTGTTTGCCTGTATGCTGGTAGAGAAACCTAGAGCCTTTCAAGGAAGGTAAATTAAGCCAAATGATGAAGTTAACTGAATTTCCTTAAGTGGAAGTAAAAATATATGGAATTTTCAAGATGAACTAAATATTTTGAAGTTCCCAGGGTTCCCCTGTGCAAGGCATCAATCAGAGAGAAAATGTAAGAGGCATCCTTTAAATCGACCCTGGTTCCTCATATCAAGAGAGACCCTTTGACACCAGGGTTACTTGCAAATGAGGGTACTGGATTAGATTATCTCCAAGTCCTTCGTTGACTTAAATCCTGTGGTCCTACTCTAATCTTCCAGCAAGGAATAGTAGTTATAACCAATGGAGCAAATTTTGGCTTTTTAATAGCCCATAACTTTTAGCTTTTTATAGGGGCAAGGTAGAACCACTTACGAAGGGTGGTAAATATGTTGGTGTAATAGTAGTTAAATTCTCAATCCAATCTACATTTTTGCTATGATCTAGGGAGTCACAGGTACTTGGCCAAAAGAGTGGAAGGGGTGAAGTTTTCTTCAGGTCACCAAAACAGACAAAAGCAAAGCAACTTAAAGAGTTGGAAGGGGGAAAAAAAGAGGAGTTGGAAGAAACCATAAGGGTTATGTAATCCAACCCCTTTATAAAGCATGAATACCCTCTTATAGCACATCCAAAAAGTAGCCATTAAAACTCTGGCTTCACACTTCAAAGAAATAATGTAAGATATGTATAAAGTAAGGCAGAGTAAAGAAAGCAGAGCTAAAAGGATAATATATACACGATGACATATTATTTAAATGAAAATATCATTAACTGGCAACAAAAATCAAGTCAAATGCAATGTAAATCTTTAGTATTAACTTATTAAAGTCAAAGCAGCAATACCCTTCCTTTGCTCCTGTCTTTTTCCATATTAACAAACTGCCCATTGTACATTTCCCATTTGGTATCCTGTGAAGGTTTTAAGTTTAACATATGTAAAGCAGAACTCATTGGGGGGGGGGGAGCAGGGCAATTGGGGTAAAGTGATTTGCCCAAGGTTACACAGCTAGTACACATGTCAAGTGTCTGAGACCGGATTTGAACTCAGGCCCTCCTGACTCCAGGGCCGGTGCTCTACTCACTGTGCCACCTAGCTGCCCCAGAACTCATTTTTTTTAAAGTTGTTATTTAGTCATTTTTCAGTTGTGTCTGACTTTTCATGACCTCTTTTGGGGTTTTCTTGGCAAAGATACTGGAATGGTTTGCCATTCTTTCTCTATCTCATTTTAAGAATGAGGAAACTGAGGCAAACAGGGTTAAGTGACTTGCCCAGGGTCACACAGCTAGTGTCTGAGACTAGATTTGAACTCAGGAAGAGAAGTCTTCCTGACTCCAAGTCCTGTACTCTATCCATTGCACCACCTAGCTGCCCCAAACTCATTATCTCCCCCAAAATTTAACCACCTTCTCAACTTCCTTATTTTGGTTGAAGATACCACCATCCTTGTAGTGACCCATGTTTGAAATCTCAGAATCATTTTCAATTCTACTTTATCCTTTACTCCTCACATCCAATTACCAAGTCTTGTTGGTTTTATCTCCTCAATATAGCTTGCATCTATTCCCTTTTCTCCATTCACAGGTTGAGTTAACTGTTGTCTAGCTTCCAGGCTCCCTCCCTTCCACATAGGTAACACATTCATATACGTAAAGCACAGGTGTGAGCAAATCATGGCACTGCTCAAGAAGCTGCAATGGCTCCCTATTGCCTTAAGGATTAAATACAAACTTCTCAGGCTTTTAAAACCATTCATAATCTCGCTCCAGTCTATCTTTCCAGGCTTACTACTCCTCCTTACACACTCTATCTTCAAGCCAAACCTGACTACTTGTTGTTCTGCATACATAGCATTCTATTTCCAGCCTCTCTGTATTTACACTGGCTATCCCTCATACTTGGAATGCATACCTTAATTCATCTTTGTTTCACAGAATCCTTAGCTTCCTTCAAAGTTTAGCTCAAGTTTATAACATTCTATATGAGGCTTCTCTTGACCCTCCTAGTTTCTAGTGTTTGCTCCCTCCAAGTTACTTTGTGTTTTAGTGTGTATGTGTACACATACATACATATTATTTAATTTTCTGTATACATAATGTTTCCCCTAGTAGTATATAAGTTCCTTGAGGATAGGAACTCTCTTTGTACCCCAACACTTAGGACAGAGCCTGGCACATAGCAGCCACTTAATAAATGCTTGTTGACTGATTGATTTTTAACAAATGGAGAACTGCAAAAATATGAGATTATGTAAACTTATCAGTTCCAATCACTCTTATATTATCTTGCTTAACTGTTTTGGGAAAAAGTACTTTGAGGGTAGCCTGTGAATGGGAGAGAGGGCTTTTGTCTGCTGTATCAAAATAATATTTATCATAGAAAAAAATCCCAGGTCCAGCTTTCTTAGAAATGTTTTCTAACACTCCTATAATTACCATCTTAATACTATTCCAATTAGCTCAGGTTGTTTGGACAGTTGCCTGGTAAGCTGGCCCCGTGAGATACCTGCTCTATTGTATGGGACAGCAGAGCAAGAAACAAGGGCCATAAGCAGGGAAAAGGAAATAGAATAAAAGAACAAGAGAAGGCAAAGAAGGAGGAGAAGGAAAGGAGTGAGAAAAGGGAAAACAGAAATGAAAGAAAAGGTGACATAAGAGACAAAAAGTATGAAAAGACAAAAGTAAACAAAGAGTGAAAGTGACAAGAAAAAAAGGCACAGAGACAAAGAATGAAAAGGACAAAGACAAGGAGAGAGATTGTGAGGGGAAAGACTGGAAGGAAGAGACAGAGTTCTGACCTAACTCATTGTTAGCAGTGGGTTATCTCCCTGCTATTAGAGGTTCAGGGAGGTTAAACAGATTAGTAAACTTTAAGCTCTTCCTCCCCAGTCTTTGTCCTAATGCAGGCTGTGAACTTTTTCTATGGCTCTGTAATCATGCACTTTATGAACCCCCAGCTTTAGAGACTAACATTTCCGATATTCCCTCAGAAGCTAATCAAGAACACATGTATGACAAATTGAGGTGATTATCCAGGGCTCTGTACTTTGGGGGAGCTGTTCATATAGGGAAATGATCAGAAACTGGGCAGGGAATAGTAGAAAGGGATGTAGCTTTGCTAGTTGGTAATAAAAAAAAGCCCCAAATCTGCATGCACACAATAGACCATAAAGTACACCCACACCCATTCCAAGACAAAGCATGTGAGAACATTGTCCCCTCCCAAACACAGGCATGTTCTTCAGACTCTATGTTGCTCTCTCTCCAGACTTTTTCCCCCAGTTCATTTTAGCATGGTTTCAAGATAAAAAGTATTAAGTCAGAGAGGGGGGTGGGGAGGAGGGAGACAGGGAGAAAAGGAAAATCAATATACTGTTCCCTGGTCTACAGCCATTTAGGAGATATGCCTCCATTTGGTGTGCACAAGGATAAGTAGCTTTGTTAAATATAAAATATTAGTGAAAATATTGGAAGAGGAGAAGGCAGAACGTTTGAGGTTTGGTATAAAGATTGTACCTAAGGTTACCATATTTTTGCTTTGAGAATCAGAGCTATCCTCCAATCAGCATTCTTGATGCTGATAACATATGTGAACCAAATGAGATAACCTGTGAAGTCTTTTGCAAACATTAAAGCTATATAAGTGCTAGCTATTATTCTTATTACCAGGGAAAAGGTAGAACTTCAGCTAACAATGGTCATCCAGAGTGTCTACACTGGCTCAAACAGAAGACCATTATACATTCCAGCTAAAAAAAATAAGACGAGGACTAAAATATGGAGTAATATACAGTGCTAAAAATATAACGTCTGACCAACAAATACATATTTATTGATGATTTAGTCCCAGCTCACTCTCTAACCAAACTGTATGACCTTAAGTCAATCATATACTCTCTCTAGGCCTCAGTTTCCCAACCTGTAAAAGGAAGAAGTTGGACTTCCCAGCTCTAAAAAATCTACGATTCTAACTGAACCTGAAATGAAGAGGGCACAGTGCCCTGCTGCAGAGGATTCATAAGGACTGTGGGAAATATGGGGAGGGCACAAAGTGTGCAGCCCCTAAAAGACAATCTGCTTTTTTTTTTTAATGCATTGATCACTCGATGCTCACCTCATTCAGTAGTAAGAGCAGCAGCAGCAGCAGCAGCAGCAGGTCCCCCCTTTAGGCCTCAAACTGGAAAACCTCCAGTTACCATAGCGGCATAAAAGCAGCCTTTTCTTCTCCCAGCTCCCACCAGTCCCAGCTTCCTCTAGTCCAATCGCAGCCCACATACTCGGTCTCTGGCATCCCACATCTCTTAGGCAACAGTGTGTGGCTTCTTGATTGGCCATGAAATCTAGGAGGGCTGAAACCTTAACTGGGCATGGGGGAATGGAAGGTGGAAGTGAACCAACAACAAACCATGGGTGGTGAGGGTCGGTGAAGCGGGAGATTGCACTTAGTCTATAGAGAGAATGAAGGGAGGAATTCCTAAAAGCTTTCTGCAGTACACTCGCCACAGAGCATGCCTAATCTAGTCACACAGGAGTTCCCAATGAAAAGTCCACTTCTCCATGCTTTGAGAGTGGCCAAACAGGAGAAGGTGGGTAGAAATAACAAGCTTCTAATTCAACACAAGCACTGCACCTGTAACAGGAAGTGGGTGGGTTCAAGGCTTAAGGAAAGATTTGGGGAGAATTGTCACACACAAAAGCTTCTTAGCTCAAGTTTCCTAGGTTTTAGGAGTCAAGCTGACTGACAGATCCCTCAGGAAACCAGCAGATGGCATGCCTTCACAAGAATTGTTTTAAAAGATGGGCTTCTTAAAATCTGGTTCCAAAGTACTGGGGTTCAGAACTACACAAAAGACCTCTCCCAAAGGGATAGGGACTGGACTTAATATTTCATTGGTATAGGGAACTCTCTAAGGCTATGATGCAGATTTACCATGGTAGAAGGAGTTTCCTCCTCTGATTGAGGGGCAAGTGTAAAATGGAGGGAGGAAGGAAGGAAGGAAGGAAAGGAAAAGGGGAGGGAGGGAGGAATGAAGGAAGGGAATAGTTTTTCTTGTTCCTTTTCCTGTCTGTCCTAAAATAATAACTCACATTTATACAGTGCTTTAAGGTTTACAGATCATTGTCTTCACAGAAACCTCAGGTAAATAGTGCAATTGTAGCTCCACTTTATAGAAGGTGAAACTAAATTTCAGAGAAGTTAAGAATGTACTGTTTTGAATTTGTACACATGTATGCAAATATGAACAAGGTAGTAGGGGTAGTATGAAGATGCAACTCAAAATTATGGTGTATCCTAGTCTTATGCTAAACGCTACAAAATGATTCATCCCGCCACTGCTGATGGATGGTATTTGGTGCTTGCTATTCTAATGATGACTTATTTCCAGTCACTTGATCTCTTAAGAGCTGAAGCTGTGTAAGGCATATGAAAAAGGAGATATGGAAAGAAAATAGATGGGATCTAGTCCACAGTGAAGAGATACCCGAAAGAAGAGGTTTATAGAGTAGCTGGAGGACCATTAAATAGTTCAGGAGATTGTGTGGTGGGGGGAATAGAGTGAGCAATGGAAGAGAATTAAAGAATTCTAGAAAGTCTCTTAGATGGTACCATCATTTAGCTCCATGACAGCCCTCTTTTTATAGATGAGGAAAGGGAAGGCCAAAGGATAACTTAACTTGCCCATGGTCATATATCCAGCAGAGCCAGTATTTCCCTCCAGGCCTTTGGACTTCAAATCCAGTGTTCTTTCTACCACATAGAATCACAAAATTGGAAGAGATTTTGGATGACATCTAGGCTGTATCTAAGTGGATAATCTCCTCTACAACATCCATCTCATAGTACCTCCAACAACAGAGATGTTTATCTCTGCTTCTAAGAATCTCTGACTTTCTTTAAAGTTCTACAATCTTTTACACCCTTTCCTGTTCCCTCCCAGTGCTGGTGTCTTCCAAATTAATTTATATTTAGTATGCATTCATTTTGCATTTACTTATATGTGTATAGATTGTTACCCTGACAGAAGGTATACTCCTTAAGGGCAGGGGCTTTCTTAGTATCCTTAGTACCTACAGAAGTATCCAGATCTTAGTAGGTACTTAATAAATGCTTAATGATCAATACATTGATGGTTGGTGAACTCATTTTTTCACGGAGTGACTCATTCTACTTTTTGGATGTTTTTCTTTACTAAATCTGCTGCTCTATAATTTAAACTGATTACTTAGTTTCATCCTCTCTGGCTGATTCCTTTTTTATACAATAGCCCTCCAAATAGGCTTTTTTGGTTGTTTGTTATATAACGCCGTTGACTGGTGTTGAGCTTGTAACTACTAATGTTCACCTGGAAAATAAGGTCCCTGCTTTATAAAGAACTAGCCATGTGACCATGGACAAAACTTCACCTAATCTGAGCTTGTTTCTTCCTCTGTAGGAGAATGAATTAGATAATCTTTGAGACTTTTCCAGATCTAAAATTCTATTAGTCCATTAACAGCTTCCAACTTGTAGAGAGCTCACTCTGATGCTCCCCGCCCAGGCTTTTAAAACCACAAATTTCCTTTTATAAGAGGGTATTATGCTGGTGGTGTAATAACAAGAACTTCACTCTGTCTCTGGTGGAACTCAATTCAACTCAACAAACATATATCTCTTTCTTCAAATGTGTCACATCTCCTAACCTTTTATCGGATCCTGTTTCCCCTTTGCCATTCCCCATTCCCCTTCTAGCCAAGGTCGATATTTAAACCCAGCTCTTCTGATTCCTTATCCAGTGTTCAAGTAAGGAACCCACTTCCCTTTGGATCCGAGTTAGAATCTGAGCTCAAATCTGAGCTGTCACTTATGTCAATCACAGTGGGTCCCTCTGGGACTCACTTTCTTCCTCTGAAAAATGAGAGGAAAGCGTTGAATTAGCCCCTAAAGTCTCTTCCAGCTAGATTGTAAGCTCTTCGAAGGCAGGGACTATCTTTTGCCTCTGTTTGTATCCTTAGCGCTTAGCACAGTGCCTGGCACCTAGTAGGCACTTAATCAGTGTTTATTAAATTGAATTGAATCTAAATCTATATAATCTATATAATGCTACCACTAATCAGGGTATAAGGGCAGCACATAAGGAGGCCTAAGGTATAATCACTGATAAAAGGGAATAAAGGTCTCACTTCGGATCTTTAGTACTTGTGTGACTTAGGTTGTCACTTAACCTCCCTAGGTCTCAGTTTCCTCATCTGTAAAAAGACAGGACTGGGCTAGATGGCCTCACGGTCCCTTTCAGTCCTAGATCTGTTGAACCTACAACTCCAATTTTTTAATACGTTAGGGATGAGAAAGTGCAGGATCCCCGACGAGAGCATAAGGGAGGATGGTTTCTGCAAGGTTATGAAAATGCAAGCCTAAGGGACAGAAGCTGGGCGAAGGGGACACAAACCCCGGTAACAGCAGCCAGCTCCAAACGAAGCTCCCCGGCTCGCGGGCGGGGTGTGCGTGCCCCCCCCCGCCTGCGTGCGCGCCCTCGCGCTCGCTCGCGCAGGCTCGGGATTGGTTGGGGGCGGTGGGAGAGAGGAGCGCGCGCCGGAGAGCGAAGGAGGGGGACGCGCGTGCGGGCGGGCGGGCCGGCGGGCTGGCGGGCGGTCCCTCCGCTGATCCGTTTACCTGAAGGAGGATCTGCCTTCGCCGCCTCCGCCGCTCGGGCTCCTGGAGACAACAGCGACGAGGACGACGACGAGGAGGACTATGGAGGGTCTGAGGTGAGCACGGGGGAGAAGATTCCCCCCAGCCCCGCTTGGTGGGAGACGGGAGGAGAAAGGAAGGGGACCGAGACGGTGCCGAGGCGAGCCCGCCGCGGGGCTGAGGGAGGTGTGGGGCCGCGGCCGCCCCCTCCTCCTGCTCCTCCGGGATCGCGGCTCTCGTCGCGGCCAAAACAAAAGCGCTCCGAGCCTGGTCCGGGCGGTGTGCGGCGGACGGTGCTCCCCGCCCGTGGCGAGCTGGAGATGCGGGATGGGGGCGCAGAGCGGGCTCCGGGGGGATGCGTGCCCTCGCCCCGGCGCTCGCTCTGCCCTCCTCCTCCGGCCGGGGTGGGGGGCAACCTGTGCGAGTGTCCCCGCCCTTGTCCTTTCTGAAGGCAGTAGGTGCCCCAGACCACCTCCCTTCTCCACCCTCCCGGGTCTCCGTGGGGGAGGGGGGCGGGGAGGGGGAGGACCGAGGCGACGAGACAATAACCTGAGGACCCCGGCTGGCTCACGGCTGGATTAGGTTTCTCTGGTGGCAGGAGAAACGTTCCCGGGTTTGCCTCCTTCAATATTTGGACCCCGTCTGGGTGAAATCCCCCCATGCCTCCGTGGCCCCCTCCTTGAATTGGTCGTCTCTTTCTGGGGGCGGGCGACTTGTTTGCGGCCAGTAACTTGGCAGGTAGCGCAGGAATAAAAGGTTGCGGTTAATAAATGGCCCGTGGAATAATGGCCAAGCATCCCTAGTGGGCTGTTGAAGACGCTGGCTCCTCTCAGAAAACTCCGGATCCCCCCTCCGGACTTCTCTTTTTAGGCCTCCTTGAGTCTTTTTGTGTTGTATTGGAATGGGGAAGAGCGTTAAGCCGAGGGGAGCACCCTTTGTGGGCATCAGTAGACACTCGGTCTACACGGTGTACCTAAACAGAGCAGACCTTTTCAGTTCGCAAATAGCCTTCTCTGAAAGGGGAGTCCAGGTTTGTGAAGAGTGTAAATTTGGAATTCCAGTTACTCAAAGTGAGACAGGTGCATCAGGCAGTGCAGCAACGTGAGTGAGCCCAAAATGAGTACTCTGTAGTGATAGTCATGTAAAATCTGATTTTATAGGGTCGAGTTTAGATAGAATCTCAGGTATGCGTTTATGGGGCTTATTAGGTTCCTTTGCAAAGCTAGACCGATTGGGAAATACGCTTGGCTTTAGGTATGTTACACCCCTCTTCTACCCCTTTTTCACTGATGGGGTGGTAACTACAGGTTGGAAAAGTTAAGGAGGGGGAAGGGAAGCCCTTAGTTCTACCATTAAATAGTAATTTCCTAATCATCCTTCCAGACCTTAACCATAACGATTTCCCTCTCCAGAAAACCCAGTCTCTACTCTCAAACCAAAAAAAAAAAAAAATGTAGAGTCAGGGGAAAAGACGGGAGATGTTAAGGTAAAAGTCACTTAACCCTACCCCAAACCACTTGAAAGAAAGGACTTTGTAGCTGATCTCTTCTTTAGCCACTATCTAGTAAATGGATACATTTTTTAAGTGCTTTGCATCTACTTGAAAGGACCTGCTATAATTAGTTCCACCCTTAACTTCCCTCAAACCCCTTAAAATCTGCAGTTCAAACAGCTCTTCAGATCTTACATGGGATCTAGATGGGTTTATGATCTCATCAACTGGATACTCCCTCCTATGATGCAAATTACTATCCCTCCTTTCCTGCCCATAGAAACAATTTGTTGTCCCATTAGTCACTTAGCATTTATTAAGTACCTATGTGCCAGGCACTGTGCTCAGAAGGTCTGGGGATACAAAGAGAGGCAAAACCCTGCAAAAACTTATGTCTAAGAAGTTCACAGTTTAATGGGGCTGACAATGTGCAAACAAGAGATATACTGGATAAATTGAAGAGGCAAGGCACTACCTTTAAGGGGAATGGGAAAAGGCTTCTTGTAGAAGGTGGGACTTTACCTGAGACTTGAAGGAAGCCAGGGAAACCAGGGGCAGAGATGAGGAGGGAAAGAATTTAATCAGTTAAAGGAGTGAAGGTTCTCCCAATATATATTTGACTTCACACTAAAATAAAACGACCTACTAACATACAAAGTCCTATTGAATATATAAGATTTTATTTGAAGTGCAACCATCATTGTGAGCATTGCTAATGATTCACTTATTTATTATGTGCAAGTTGCAGCTAAACCCAAAGTTAATTAAGACATTGTCCCAGCCCTCCATAGAACGAAGCTGGGGGAATTCAACACATACACAAACATGTAATACTATACAGTGACTGTAGAGCACAATAGAATATGAGCATAATTAAGACAAATGTTATTTGAGGTTAGAAGAAGATAGATGTTATGGTTCCATCAATTTGACTTGCTTTACTTCAGCAGATTTTTACTTCCTTGTTAACATGCTGATGGGGAGTTGGTCAGAGGTAATGATTTTTTGTGGAGAGGGAGAGAAGGAATTTGCATATAATGTTAAGTATAGTAAGCATTCATTTTTGCTTTTAAAAATTGAGTTACCAAATTGAGTTTTACATTACTGCATTCTATTATTGTTTGCTTTTGGGGAGTGTTACTTTACAAATCATAGACTATCTTCTCATCTCTGGGTTCTAAATTTAGTTCAGTCAAACACAGTTTTATTTTATCTGCCATCTGCAAGGCACTATGCTAGATAATGGGAAAACAAAGAAAACCTGACCATCTCAGCATTAAAGGAGGGATACAACAAATAAGTAAACAAGTAAATACCGAGTATATACAAAGTAATTTTAAGGAGAATGCTAAATAGGGAGATTGAGAAAGGTCTTCTTTATTAGGAAGTACCCAAGCTATGCTTTGAAAGAAACAAGTCTATAAGGTCAAGTGAGGGAGAAATTCATTTTAGATGTAAGAGATCACTTGTGGAAAGACACAGACATGAGAGATGAAATATGTTAAAGAGAGTGTGGTATTAAGTCATTTTGGTTGGATACAAGAATATAGGAAGAGAAGGAATATGAATTCTGTTTCAAAGGAAGGCAGGTGCCATATTTTAGAGGGTTCTAAGTGCCAGGCTAAGAAATTTGTATTTTATTTTAGAAATAATAGGGAGTTGCTGAAGATTTTTGAGTAGGGCAATGGCATGATCAGGTGTTTAATTGTAGGAATAGCAATTTGTTAGTGGTGTGGAGAATGGATCAGAAGAGGGGGAGACTGGAAGAAGGAAATTAGGAGACCGTTACAATAGTCCTGGGGAGAGTTGGTAAGGGTAAGAATTAATGTGGAGGCTATGTGAATGGAAATAAGGGCACAAACATGACGGATGTTGTAGAGGTAAAAAATCATAAAACTTGGCAAATGATTGGATGGAGGAAGTGAGGAAGAAGAGATAATCAAGGATGACTCCAAAGTTGCAAACTTTGTTGACTAGAAGTATGTCCTCAACAGAAATAAGGATATTTGGAGGGAAGATGGGAAACAAGTGTTGTATTTTGTTTTGGACATGTTAAATTTTGAAAGTCTACGGGGCATTCAGGTTGAGACATCAAGCAAACATTGGCCAGCAGGCCTTGATTTCTAGAGAAAAATTAGCTGGACATATAAATGTGGGAGTCTGATGATAATTGCATCTGATGAAGTGAGATGAGATACTATGATATACAATCTGATGCAGTGCTGATGAGATAACTAAGAGAGTGTTGAGGGAAAGAAGAGAGGAGTGCCCAGGACACAACAATAAAATGTAATGCTTTAGCTTAATCTATACTATGTACTGCCCCTCACACATACTACATTCCAACTAAACTGTCCTACTTGCTGCTTTTCAAGGTCAGCATTCTGTCTTTTTTCTCCTGGCAAGGCAAAAATCAGGTACCACCTACTCTGGGAAGCCTTTTTTGATCCAGTTGTCAGTGCTGGCTCTCTTCAAATTTTCTTCCACTTACTGTATATGTGTGTAAATATTGTATTCTTGCCCTCCCCTTCCCCCTTTTCCTTCTCCTCAACTCCCTTTTTACTCCAACACACACACACACACACACACACACACACGAATATAAGTGCCTTAAGGACAGGGACCATTTTTCATTTTGTTATTGTATCCTCAGAATCTAGCAAATTGCTTTGTCTATAGAAGGCATCTAATTAATGCTTGTTGAATTAATAGGTTGTCCCCATCCCCCTTTTTTAAACATAAAATTTTGGAATGACTTATAGTTACAAATAGTTGCTATATAAATTCTGACCGAGCCATAGTACCGTTGCTGTCAGAGATTCCTTCTGATTCTGAAATTGTAGAATTTAAATAATTGAATAGTTGGAGATGCAGAGAGGGATGTGTGTGGCACATTCCATTTATAAGAGACATGATAGCCATGTATTTGTTATTGAAAATTTCCTTTCCCCAATGTTTTACAATCTTGAGTTTATTAAACACTAACCTATTATATATAGTTTTGATACTAATTCTGGTTTTGTATTCTGTTCCATTGCTGTATTTTACTAGTACCTAGTGGTTCTGATCATTCTTGCTTTATAGCATTTTGTGAGTCCTGGAAGGACAAGTTCACTGTCATTTTTTAAATGGTTTTCCTTAGTATTATTAGCTATTTGTTCTATATCAGTTTTGTTGGGTTTTTTTCCCCTAATCCTGTGAACTATTGGTCAAATGTCAAATCCACAAATTAATTTGGAAGGTATTGTGTTTTCACTCTGTTGGCTAGACCTAGACCTAGACCTAGTGGTCATGAGCCTCCATTTATTTATTTCTGTCAAAATTGTTACAGCTGTCTTTATATAAATCTTGCTTGTGTCTCTTAAGTATTAGTTACATATTAGTGATATTAGTGGTATTTCTCTCTTTTTCAGTTTCTCCCTGTTTTTTCTTTAGTGATATAAAAATGGGGATAATTTTTATGGCTTTATTATGGTACCCTACCATCTTGCCAGTCATTTATTACCTCAATTTTTGATTGATTCTCTTAGATTTTTTTTCCTGCATATGCAGTCATGTTATCCATGATTCAATATTTAATCTATTAATTGCCAATGTTTTCCTTCCATTTTAATTTTTCTTTAATTCAGCCTCTTAATTAGCAACTGTATTTCAAGTCAAGTCAGCAAATATTTTAAAGTATCTACTACGTGCCAGGCGCTGTGCTAAGTTCTGGTAATAATACCAAAAGGCCAAAACAGACCTTGCTTTGAAGGACCTCACAGTCTAAAGGGGAAGACAACGTGTGAACAATTATGTACAAACAAGACGCATACAGGATAAATTGGAGATAATCTCAGAGGGAAGTCACTAGAATTAAGGGGAATTAGGGAAGACTTCTTGAAAGAGGCTGGATTTTAGCTGAGACTTGAAGAAGTCAAGGAAAGGAAGGAAGCAAGGTGATGAGGGAGAATTCCAGGCATCAGGGGACAATCAGTGAAAATGTACTAATTAGGGAGATGAACTGTCTTGGTCTTGGAATAGCAAAGAGGCCAGTGGCTTTGGACTCTAGAGTACATGGAAGGGAGTACAGTGTAAGAAGACTGGAAAGGTAAGAAGGGGCCAAGTTACAAAGGACTTTAAAAGCCTTGGATTTTAAAAGCCAGGATTTTATATTTGATCCCTGAAGCAATAAGGAGCCACTGGAGTTTATTGAAGAAGGGAGAGAAGGGCAGTGTAATATGGTCAGACCTGCACTTTATGAAGTTCAGTTTGATAGTCGAGAGGAGGATAGTCTGGATTGTGGGGAGACTTGAGGCAAGGAGATAAAGCAGAAAGCTATTTCAATAGTTGAAGAGTGAGGTGATGAAGATGTGTACATAAGAACTTAAGAAGATAGTAGAATTGACTGGCCTTGACAACTGATTGAATATGAAGGGGGAAGCAGTGGGAGTGAGTGAGGAGTTGAAGATGACACCTGGTTGCAAGCCTGGGTGACTAGGGTGATAGTGGTGCCCTTGACAGTAATAGGGAAATTAGGAAAAGGGTGGGTTTGTAGGGAAAGAGAGTAAGTTCATTTGGAAACATGTTGTATTTGCTGTTGCATTTAAGATGTCTTCTAGACATCTAGTTTGAAATGGCCCATAAGCATTTGGAAATGCAAGATTAGGGGTCCAGAGAAAGGTTACATCTGGTTAATTGAAAATCTTTAGCATAGTGGTGATAATTGAAACCATGGGAGCTGATGAGATCACCAGGTAAAATAGTGTAGATGATGAAGAGAAGAAGGCCTTGGACAGAGCCTTGGGGCATACCCACTGTTAGTGTATGAAGATGAAGATCCAGGAAAGGAGGTGAGGAGCAGTCAAAAAGGTAGAAAGAAGAGGGAGAGAGGAGTGTCACAAAACCTTTGAGAGAAGTATCAAGAAAACAGGGTGATTGACAGTATCAGAGGCTGTAGAGAAGTCAAGAGGATGAAGATTGAAAGCAGGCTATTAAATATAGCAATTAGGAGATCATTAGTGACTTTGGAGAGAGCTGTTTTAGGAGAATGATGGGAATGGAATTTAGACTGGAAAGAGGGAAAGAGTGAAAGGAAAGGAAGTGGCGGTCTTCTTGAACTTTGTAGCTATCAAAGATAGATGGATCAAGTGAGAGTTAAGATGGGTATGTTTTGTAGACAATAGGGAAACAGCCACTAGACAGGGAGGGTTTGAAGATTCATGAGAAAGTAGGGATGATAAACGGGGCGGTTTGCTGGAGAAGAAAATATGGAATGGGATCACTCGTGCATTTTTCCTAAATTAATTACCATTACTTTAACTGTCAGTCCTTATACGCCTGACTGCTTCTTGTTATAACTTAACCTTTTATAAACTATGCCAAATAGCAGTGTTGAGGGTGGATAACCCTTTTTTATTTTTTATATGTTTTTAGTGTAAATGCCTGTAATGTTTTCCCATTGTATATAGCATTAGATCTTGGTTTCAAATAGATATTTCCCTAATTTTTTCTCTCTTAACACTCTTCCTTCCCTGTACCCTCTTTAAAATTTTTTTCTCATACCTTTAGTTCTTTGTACACAGGTATTTCTGAACCCAGATACTTCCTCTCCCATCAGATCCTCCTTATATAATTATGTATCATTAGTTCTCTAAAACCAAGATTGAACATTGCATTCAATCTAGAATCTAATGTCTTTTACTGTTGTTTTCATTTATGCGTTTCCTTCATTTTGCTTTCTTTGCCGTTCATCATGTAGGACACATCTTCCCATATTTCTAGATTCCTCATAGTCACTAATTTTTATGGTTTAATCATACTCAGTTATATTAGAGTATTCTTGTTTGCTTATCTACTTCCCCAATCAGTGGGCTACTACTTTGTTCCAGTTTGTTGGGTTTGGGTTTTTTTTAACTACTACCAAAATTCTCCTGTTAATGTCTTGTATCCATGTGCGGTTAAGAGAAGTAGAGGAAGGCCCTAAGCATGTT
The DNA here is from genome assembly GCA_028646595.1 of Phalanger gymnotis. Classification (NCBI taxonomy): domain Eukaryota; kingdom Metazoa; phylum Chordata; class Mammalia; order Diprotodontia; family Phalangeridae; genus Phalanger; species Phalanger gymnotis. The sequence goes on from CM053625.1 coordinate 233,996,764, forward strand.
GAGTTGACTCTCCTATGGAAGATTTACTAGAATGGGCATAGACAATAGACCCACAGAATTAGAGGCTATATGTAGGTTACCATTTGCTCCAGTAGAAGGAAGTATCCACACAATTGATCTCATTAAAATATGGGACCTTTCTTTTATCTGTTGACCTCCTTGGGATATACGTCCAGTAGTTCTCCCAACCCCTTTAATTTGGAATTTTCTTTCACAGGTCCCTTAAGTACATATATGGCCCTACTTTATCTCTGTCCCTCTGAAAATAGTAGGGAGAGTACAAGGATTAAAACTTAGGGTCTGAGATCCAGGTCTTTCAAGTAAAGGCACCAGATTATCCGAATCTATTTCTTTGGATCCTACTGCAAGAGAAACTTGAACTACTAGGTACACATAACAATAGCAAGTATTGTACGGATCTCTGATGGGGACTTGTGAGCTTCACCTCAGCCATAACTGCCTCAGATTATGAATTCCTAGAAACCAAGCTAAGCCAAAAAAAAAAAAAGCTAATACAATCTTTGCTCATTTTAATAAAAGAATGAGCAATTATAGTTTTGTAGTACTGTGCCCTAATCATAGTTGTGTTCAGTTTTGGGGAACACATTTTAGGGAGGACATTAACAAGTTGTACTTGAAGAAACTCAAGTGATGTATCTTATATGATTTTGAAAGAATATGGCAAGGAAAGGTAGTGAGAGAGACTTGAAACATTACCATATGAGGATCCAGTAAAGGAAATGGGTGTCTTTAACTTAAAGAAGCTCTAGGAAGACTTGAGGAGCATTATAAATATCTTTAGATATATGAAGGACTCCCTTGGGTGGCAAGGGTAATTCTGCTTGTTTTACTTGACCTCAAAGAACAAATCGGTAGAAGTAACGAAGAGGTAGATTTTTGCCTTGATGTTATGAAATTCTTACTAACAATCAGAACTATTTAAAAGTCGAACAGATCGTGTAAAGAAGTAGCCAGTTTCTGATCACTGGATATTTCCCCCCAGGTGCTAAATTACCATTTGTGAAGATTTTACAGAGAAGAGATAAAGTGATTTATTCTAGGTTCTACTATTGGTAAGTGAATATGATTTTAAACCCCAGATACCTTTAGGCTGACAACTTCCTTGGATGTCAGTCAGTGAGTAAACGTTTATTAAATGCTAAATGCTTATTATGTGCCAGCCACTATATTAAGTGCCGAGAATATAAAGAATGGCAAAAGACAGCCCCTGCCCTCGAGAAGCTCACAATTCAATGGGGGAGACAACATGCAAACAACTATATGCAAAAAAGTTATATATAGGTGTCACACTAATCATGGTAGCACATCTGAGGACTGCTGCTGTGAATAATTTCAAGAGTCTAATTGCATAGTATAATGAACTCTCCGTTTTTTCATCAATAAACCAAAGCATAACATTCATAGCAACATCCTTAAGGGCAACATATCATCGTGTGTGTGTGTGTGTATACACACACACATATACATATATGTATACACACACATATATACATATATATCTCCTATCACTCAATATGTCATGTGGCACATAACATATCATTGCATTCAATAGCCTTCTCCAGAATACATGTTTACACAGCAGGGGGTCCCAGGCTAAGGTCTTTCTTAGCACAACACATCCTTAAGGGGTAGCAGAAAATACCATACCATCAACCCCTAGGTCACAGTAAGAACAATCTCCTTAATCATTACTAGGTGTGCAAGTAAAGTCCTCTTTCATCTTGCCTCGAAGTTGACTTCCAAGTCCCATGACTCTTCCTCTATAGGCTGACCACTCCCAGCTCTCACCTGGATTCACACATAGGTAGCTTTCTGCTCCTGCGCCAGGTCTCAGCTCATGGGGACTGTTCCACTCCAAGATTCTGCCTGACAACAGGCTCCAGGGGTTCCCATCTACAGCATCTGTTTCTGGGAAAATGAAGCTTAATAGGGCAGCAACACATACCACCGACACTACCATCTCAATTCACCTCCAAAGTCCAAAGCTGTGTGAACAGCTCAGTTCACTTTAACAGCTCTCAAAAGGGTCTTTCCCATGGGCAGGTCTTTGCCGTACAGCTTCACTCACCTTCAAAGTCTGGAGGTTCCTTCAGCAAGTCTCTGCTATCAAAGGTCTCCTCTCTGTTCTTGGAGGTCTCCTCCCAGCCCTTTTAGGTCCCTTGCCAAGCTTTTAGGTTTCCTCTCAGCTCGTTGCTCACACACAGCTCATTCTTCTTTATCTCTTCTCTTCATTCTTCTTTTCTCAACGCTGGCAACTCTCTTGATGTCTTCTCTACAATGCCCTCTTGATGTCTGCTTCTCTCACACTCTGGGCTGTCCTTATATACAGTTCTAGCCTGCATTTGATTGGCTAGAACTGTATGCACATACAAGTCTCTTATTGGCTAAAACTCATGCACATCTGATTGGCTAGAACTCAATACACATTCAGCCCAGCAAAAATCCCACTTGGCTTGCTGTTACATTCCGCCCCTCCAGGATCCTTGGCCTTACAGTCTAAATGGCAATGGATCTTAGAACAAATAGAGGCACCATACTTTGAGTTCCCATCCTCATCACCAAATTTATTAGCAAGGCAATAATCACAATATAGATGATAATTGTAAATATGCCTATGTAGTTCTATATCACAATATATGAGACTTTCCATATAGAAGGTAGAAGAAGTAAACCATTTATTCAGACACAAGAGAACCAAATCTCAAAACCAATAAGTCCAATCCATCATAGCAGCAAAGAAATTAATACGCATTATCACGGCAGAGAACGACTCTATCTTAAAACCATTCCCACACCCCTACTGAGGCCTTTCCACAAACACACTCACAGCAGAGCTAGCACACATCTGCCCTCTCCCTCAGCTCTAACTGCTCAGAGCATTTCCTGCTCTACACTTTTCCGTTCCTCTCGTTCAGCAGGCTCTTCCCACCACATGTGACTTAGGCTTCCTGTGACATAAGCAGGTCACATGAGCCTATTAATAGTTAGGAAAGATCTTCAAATTTAAATTACCATTACAATAGGAAATTAATGGGGGAAGGCACTAGAATTAAGAGGGGTTGGGAAAGGCTTCCTGTAGAAGTGGGATTTTAGCTGAGATTTGAAGGAAATCTAGATGGTAGAGATGGGGGAGAGCATTCTGTGCATGAAGAAACAGCCAATGAAAATGCTAGGAGTTAGGAAATGGAGCGTCTTGTCTTGTTCATAGGAATAGCAAGAGACCACAGTCTCTGGATCCAATAATACATGGGGGCATGGGGTATATGAAGGGAGATGGGGCTAGGTTATATATGGCTTTAGAAGCCAAACAGAAGATTTTATATTTGATCCTGGAGGTGATAGGGAGTAACTGAAGTTTATTGAGGAAGAGGGACATGGTTGAACCAGTGCCTTAGGAATATCACTTTGACAGTTGAGTGGAGTTTGGACTGGAGTGGGGAAAAAGCTATGGTAAGATGACCAACCAGCACACTATTGCAATAGTCTGGACTTGGGGAAATCAGGACTTGTACCAAGATAGTGATAGTATCAGAAGAGAGAAAGGAACTTGTACAAGACAGATTACGAAGGCAAAATTGACTGACCTTAGCAAGAAATTGGATATGGGGGATGAGAGAGAATGAGGAGTTGAAGATGGGACCGAGGTTCCAAGCCTGGATGACTAGAAAGATGGTGCTACCCTTGACAGTAATAGGAAAGTTTGGAAGGGGGGGGCGGTGTGGAGAGCAGTGTTTAGGGGAAAAGAGAATGGGTTTGGTTTTGGACATGTTAAGTTTAAGATGTCTACAGGACATCCAGCTCAAGATGTTCAATAGACAGTTGGAGATGCAAAACTGGAGATCAGGAGAGATGATGATTTGAGAATCATCAGCATAGAGCTGATCATTGAAACCATGGGAGCTGATGAAATCACAAAGTGAAATAGTATAGAAGGAGAAGAGATCCCAGGACCAAGCCCTGTAGAGCACCCATGCTTAGCCAATGTGACCTGGATGAGAACTTAGCAAAGGATCTGAGAAGAAGCAGTCAAACAGGTAGGGAGAAAACCAGGAAAGAGTAGTGTCCCAAAAACCTAAAGAGAAGAGAGTTTCAAGGAAAAGAGGATGATCAGCAGTGTCAAAGGCTGTAGAGAAATCAAGAAGAATGAGGATTGAGAAAAAGCCTTAAATTTGTCAGTTAAGAAATCATTGGCAAATTTGGAGAGAGCAGTTTCAGTAAATAGTTGAGAGTGGAAGCCAAATTGAAGAGAGTGAGAGGAGAGGAAGTGGAGACAGTTATTGTAGATGGCCGTATCAGAGGATGTCTTTCCCCAGTATTTCAGGTATGTTTAAGTATAAGAGTAAAAAATCTACTCTCCTCCTCTTTTCCAGCTACACAGCTACTTTTCTGCTACCTCATGGGGGAAAAAAAAACAAACCAAACTTCAAGATGCTTCGGGAAGATTTTAGAAATAAGAATATTGTAGCAGTCAAATCAACTTGGAATGTCACACCTATTCAGATAGCCTCTAGGGAATTTTTTAATGCCGTCTCCCTTAGAAAACAAAAGCTCTCTCCCCACCTTTTTCCAGTTTCTTGCCAAAAACTATACAAAGAAGCAAAAATCTGAGGTTCCTGACCTCAGGAAGTTTACTGTTTAGTTGGTAAGATTAAGATCTAAACACTGGAAAAAACTCACAGAATGCCAATCCCTAAAAGAAAGATATCTAGAAAAAAAAGAAAGGTATCATAGAGATCTAGAAAAAATCTAGATCAAAGATATCTAGAAAAAAAGAAAGATATCATAGAAGATTCCGCCCTGGATGCTTATCCAAGAATATTTACCTGAAAAGCAAAGATCTTACTCATTTTCTAATATTTACTGCTTTTTAAAACAAAATAGAAAACTAGTGTGGCATAATAGAAAGACTATTGAATTTGGAGGCAGAAGAGTTGGGTTCAAAGCCCAGCTGTGCCACAAATTTATTGTCTGACCTTTGGAAATCACTTAATCCCTCTTGGCCTCATTTTGTCTATAAAATGTGAGACATTATATACAGAATGCTCGATTTTGAGTTAAATTACCTGGCTTCAGGTCTCAGTTTTGTTATTTAATATGTGACTTTGGACAAGTTACTTAATTTCTCTGGGCCTCAGTTTCCTCAAGTATAAAATGAAGGAGTTGGACCAGAATTTCTAAGGTCCCTTCCTTTGATTTCATGAATCTTAGAAATATAGATTTGTGCTAGGGGCTAAAAAGAAAATTAGCAAAGAGTAATTATTCCTTTTTTTAGATTGATTTTTCACTTTGCAAAAGAATTCATCATAGGAATCCCTTATGTACTGTTGTAGTATTTAAAAAGTATCATTTCATTTTAAAAAAATTTTATATGCTACTTTAGAATTATATACTAATTGGTATCTACCAGACCTCGCAACCCACAAAGAGCAAAGAATTATATACTAATTGTATAAAATGAAGTACACCAATATCATTCTTATTCATATTTGAATAAAGAATTAAAATTCTTTGTCTTTGATCCCTGTTGCTGTTATTTTATTTCATCTGCTTTAATATGAGAATAGAATATACCTGACAGTATTGACTGACAGATTTTTTTTTGTCCTGTAATTGAATACATTTTATAGCTATGATGGCATTCTTTTGCAGAGAACCAACATTTAAAGAAGGTGGGCAGCTACCTTATTTGGATATGAGAAAAGGGGAGTAGTTAGAAGTAAAACTAGAAGGAAATGGATGGAGTCAGTTAAATTCAACAGGTAGTTATTAGTGTCTGCTGTATGCCTGACACCCTGTTAGGTACCATGGATGCCAAGAGAAAAATGTCTGTGTTCTCACAGAGCTTACTGTTTATTGGGAGAATAAGTAGAATTGTAAGTAGGTAACATTACATTTTCAAAAATCCCATTTGGTTTTGTGTAGTTTCTTCCTAGAATATTATATAGCTATTTTTCCTTTGATACATGAATTGTTTATAACATTTAGTTTCTTGAGAGGTAGACTACCTTAATGCAAGTTTTTATTATGTTAAGTATGTATTCAGTGGTATTGCTTCTAATTTTATTGATATATTTTGGTGCAACCCAACAGATTCTTTACAGTAGGTTACTTAAATATTCCCCCCCAAAAAGCCCCCCCTCAGCATTTCTGATCAGTTAATCAAAACCATTTCAGAGTGATTATGACTGATAATAGATATCACTTTCCACTTTGTAGTTTACTGATTCTCAGCCTTTATAGATTAGTACCAATATTGTTTGATATATTTGATCTATGTTGTTGATAATGTTTTAAAAGTTTTGAATGGATTAAGCTGTATGGGCAAGGACCCACCACACATATGTGAATAGTTTAATGTTATCAAAACCTAGATTTATTTTTGTACATTTATATATATACATATATATTTGTACATATATATATAGTTATTGTGATATATGGTAATTAGGCATAAATGGTAAGTTGTTCATATATTTGGATATTTAATGTTACTTTTCCTGTAGCTAAAAGAGCATTTGGAATAAACTGGGCATTATAGAAGAGTATAGCAGAAGCTGCTCTTTTAGATGTATAATTCAGGGAGATACAGGTAATTGACCCTCTCAATTTCTCCAGAAGAGGGTGCTAAAGTCCAGGTGTACAGGGACCTGAGCACCACAAACTCCTTTTCCATTTCTTTCCCCAAAACTACTCTTAAGCCCCTTCCCTTGCTGGAGGGAGGAATCTGCTGCTTTTTGTCTGGAAACAGAGGTCTCAGCTCCTCAGCTTAATCTCTGGCAGGTAACAAAGGGGTATGACACCTATAACAGGGAGGGAGAATGCTGCCTTCCTTAAGCCAAACCAGTACAGGAAATTTCTGTGTCTGGCTGGATTTCAATATTAGAGGTGGCTGTACCTGTCAGCCAAGGGCTTCTGGAAGATAGCCATGGGTGTCAGAGAAACAAGGAAGACCTGGCCACCTGAGTCCCTTTGGAGCTAAGCAGGAAATACAAGGGAGTATTTTCTCTCTCGGTTTTGGGGTTAGTTCAGGAGAGAATTTTTCCTAGCTTCACATTTTCACATTGTTTTTAACTAAATTTTAAAGGATAAAACCTTTAATTGTAGATATCAGAGGTATAAGCAGTCTTTAGCTTATGAATTTTTAAACATAGTTATGTAAGTTGATTATTTCAACATTCGAACAACTTTCCCATAGATCAATATTATAAGTGCTAGTTAGATTCATAGGCTAGTACACAAAAGCCTATAATTCACGCATTTGAAATATATTGCTAATTGACTAGCCGTTGTTTGACCTTGGGCAAATCACTTAATATTTCCATCTCATTTTCTTGTTCTGTAAAAAAGAGGGGGTAGACTAGGTAATCTTTAAGTTGTCTCTAAAATCTTTGATTCTGCTCATAGAATTAGTTGATTAGTTGAAGGAACTAAGCTTCTTTTAGCATGGAAAAGAGATTAATAAAGGATATGAAAGCCGTCTTTAAGTATCTGAAGCACTGTTATATGGTAGAAGGATTAGATTTGTTCTCTTTGGCTCCAGAGGATAAAACTAGGGGCCGTAGGTAAAAGTTATAGAGAAGCCAATTTAAGCTTGTTGTCAGGAAAAACTTCCTAATGATTGGAGCTATCCAGCAGTGGAGTCGGCTACCTTAAAAAGGGGATAAATTCCTCCTCCTTAGAGGTTTTAAGGAAGAGACTGAATGACATTTGTCAGGCATGTTATAGTGGAGATTCCTTTGTATAGGTTAAACTAGATGATCACTGGTATTCCTTCCAACCCTCAGATTCTGTCATAATACTTTTTTTTTGCAATGACTACCTAACCACCATTAGGATTTGAGGGGAAAATGCATTCCAAGTTTCAGATCATAAAATCATGATATAGAGTTGGAAATCTTCTAATTTTTCCTCTTCTAGATAACATAGCTAGTTTCCTTTAGATAGTTACTTGCCTAAGGTTGTACAGGTGATAAGTAGAAGAACTAGAATTTAAAATAGGCTCTCTGGCTCCAAATATAGCGTTCTTTAGTCAGGACTGTGGACCATAATTTCATCTTTGGCAATAGAAGCTCCTCTGTCAAGGACAAGGGCAGAGTAAGTGGTGATGATATTGCTGGATACAATATATACTGTGAAATATATGTATATTTATACATATGCATGTATGCATGTGCATATATATGTATACATACATATATATATATATACATGTACACATTTTATGAAAGTACTTTCTAGGTTAACAACTGACTTACTGACTTGTTTTATACTGGGAAACAAAGGGCAGAACTAACACTGGTGATCCAGGTTTTGTGTCAGATGCTGGCATCTTGGGAATGTAAGTCCTGAAGGGAAAAGTTGTAATTTCTTCTACCAGGACATATTTTTCCCACCTTGCACCAGACCTACTGGTCCACTCCTTTACCCAGCCTAGGGCTACTGTTCCCTTAAGATCCTGTGAATCTTATATTATCCCTTTCCCCCAGGAACCTTCCCACAAAGGTGAGGCAGATGGCATTTTTCTTAACCCCATCCTCCATGCAGCAGACTGGAAAAACAGAATCATCTGAGGGGGGATCAATAGTGAATTCATTGGCAGGATACTGCTGCCCCTATTCACTTACAGTTTAGACCAGGGGTGGGGAACCTGTGGCCTCAGGGCCACATGTGGCCCTCTAGGTCCTCAAGTACAGCCCCTTGACTAAATCTAAATTTCACAGAGCAAATCCCTTTAATAAAACGATTTGTTCTGTAAAACTCAGGACTCAGTCAGAAGAATACACACCCAAGGACTTAGAAGGCCACATGTGGCCTCAAGACTGCAGGTTCCCCACCCCTGGTTTAGACTGTGAATTCAGCCTTTGCTCTCTCCTAGGTACTATAATTTTCTTTTCTCCATTTCCCCTGTACCCCTGGAGAACCTTCCTCTGTTGTAGTGAAGTAAAAAGTGATTTATACTGGATTTAGGGTTGGAGGACCTGAGTTCAAATCATAGCTCCTATACTTAGTACCTGTTTTATCTTGGGCAAGTCATTTCACTTCTCTGGGGCTCACTTTCCTCATCTGTAAAAGAGGGGTTGTGATTAGGTGACTTCCAAGGTCCCTTCCAGTTCTAGATCTATGATCCTAAATCTGTTTCTCTCAAATTCCTTTCATCTTCCTGTGGTCACTGAAAACTAGCTTTTTTCTGAAGATAGCTAACTATTTAGCACCCTCTCCAAGACCAGTATTCCTTCTTTCACACTTCTCTTGAAGCATAGAGTCAAGGAGGAGGAGTTGGTATACTCTTTACTCCCCACTGCTACTCTTCAGACCTTCTTTCTGCCACCAAGTTTACTTGGGAACTTTTAAAATTCCATCTAGTCTGTCTAGATCATATTTGCTGTCCTTGATGGACCTTCAGGTCTCTCTCCCTCTTTCCCATTAAATTCAGTATTTAGCTCAGTGCATTGCACATAGTAAGCATGTGATAAATGCTTATTGCCTTTTCTACTCTTAACAATACCCTTGCACTCTTAGTTTCTTAGCCTCCTCAATACCCATTTCCTTAGTTTCTCCCCTCTCTAGTCTTACTCTCTGCTTCATCTAAGTTGGTCCCAGGTGCTGGAATTTCTAGTTATAGCTCTAGTTGCTCCATGATGAAGAGAAGCCCTGGATTGGGAGTTCCCCACTATTTGTATATATAGGGTATTTGTAAATTGAGTAAATGATCTTTCAGTTCCCACACATGACATCATAAACTGCTTAACGTAATATAACCATCTAATAGGATGCTCTGTTCTGGGCGAAGCCATGTGATTGCCACTAGTTTAAATCTGTCTTTTAGAAGATGACTTTTATGTTAAATTTACTGATAAAGCAGTTTCCAACTTGAGTATAATTCAGAATTTCCATATGTTGAAATACAAGATTTTTTTCACAAAATCTGCATACTTTTAAATTTTAATAACTTATTTTATAGTAATTATATACAACATTTAAAAGGGAATATATTAAACTTAGGACAATTATATGGTCCCTCAGAAGGTACTCATTTTAGATTGTGTGACAAATGAAAAAAAGCCTACCATACAAAGAACTATGGTTGTTAGAATCACATAATTGGAGTCCGTATCACCTCTGATAAAAACATTTAATTTGCCTTTAAATGTAGCTTATAGATCATTTCTATTGTGACTCCAACCTAAGTAAGATTTAAAAACTATACAGGGGTATTTTATGAGGATGCTATGTGTATTTTATAATATGTATAATTACTGTCTCTCACCAAAGAATTTAAACATACAAATATACAGGATTCTTAGAGGAAGTACCTAATTTTTTCTCTTCTTTTATGTTTTTCAGATCTGTCAGTTAAAGGAAGAAATAGCTGGTCTACCAAGATGGGATCTGTTGTTTGGGAATGTGGTTAATCAACTTGACATGTTAGTCAAATGCAATCTATATAATAAAATGAAAAGAAAAGACAAGATGATGTCATTTACCCATATTGTGAAACCAAAAACAAATACCTTCTATCAGATGAGGTTAACAAAACTCTGTCAATGCATAGAATATTTAACTTTTTGCAAAGCTTAACAACAAGAAGTAAAGAAGTATTTTCAAGCAGAGACCTGCAGGTGCATGATATCTAAAATTATATTTAATAGGCCTGTTTATCTGAACATTATTCAGATCCAAGAAGGATGGCTGTAAGTTGGATATTCTCCTGTCTTTGGTCCATGACTATGTTTGTGGGGTACATAAGTGGGCACAGTTTATTTTCTTGTGAGCCTATCACCTTGAGGATGTGCCAAGACCTGCCTTATAATACTACCTTCATGCCTAATCTTCTGAATCATTATGATCAACAGACAGCAGCTTTAGCAATGGAGGTAAGAATTGTTTTAAAATAACGTTGATATATTGCTCTGTTACTTGTATATAGTCACACACATATATACAATAACTATAACATAATACATATAAAATACATGTATATATACGTACACATAATATCTAAGAAAAATATACATCACTTTTGATTTTTAGTATTCTGCATGATTATTTCATTATCTTTTAAAAAAATTCATATTTAACTTAAATTATATGATAGATTGAAGAGTATATATGGGAAATATTTGTTGATTCCTTATGTTGTGATTTTAAATGGTGATTTAAAATCCTTGGATAGAGCAGAGATTCTGTAAGCATTTAGAAGTCAAAATAAAGTTACAAAAGTACTACTATACCTTTATATTAAATTATCTTATTTTTATCTTTCAAGCTGTGTCTTTTATTAGACGATGGAGATGAAAAAGGTCATCTGTATACATGTGTCAGTCATGATATGGATTGTCAGTAAGTTTGTTGATTCTGAAAAGTGAATATTTCGTTTTAGTTACCAAATAGTTCATTAGTTTCTGGTTCATAGCCATTTCCACAAAAACTCAAAGGACTACCTTTAAACATCTGAACTAGTTGATGCTATTACTGTTGTCAATTGAATTAAAATTACAGTGTCATTTAAAAAATAACTATCAGGATTCTTACTGAATTTTAAAATAATTCTTTACGTAATTCCCATAGTAGTTTTTATCTTTTTACATCTTTTTCAACTGAGGGAACTAAATGAGTATTTTTCATTTTTAGTAATATTTGAACAACTAGCAAGACATTTAGCATATCTGACCATGTAAACCTTTTTATGTATTTTATATTATGGACAAGGATACATTTTCTTTTTTACTAGTAGTGTGAGAGCTAGACCTATATAAATTTTTATATGGAAGTAAACAGATTGGTGAAAATCTGTTTATCATGAGGATATGTTTTGTACTTTGACTTTTATTCACTTCATGTAATGATTTTAGAAGTTTAAATCCTATTGTTTTAACTTTTACCTATTTTGGAAAATTAGTGTTCTCTTCGAAGCTTAAGGACACAATACCTTATTAAGTGAAAATTGTGCATAAGAGTTGGGTTTGACAAAAAGAAATGAAAAGAATTATTAGCAGTCATTCTAAAACAGATCACAATCATAGCATCCTATGATTGCCATGAGAACTCCTCACTTTCTCCAATTTACTCAATACCCTTCTCCACCAAAAAAAATCCACAACCATCTGAAGAACAGTTAGTGTTGGTTTAGACTAGAAGCAATCTCTGACCCAGTGAAATACTGTTCTTCAACCAGTGGGGAACTTTTTAATGTTAGATGGACATACTGCTATATTGCTTAAAAAATACAACAGAATATAGGTAGAGTAAGGATGATTAGAACTGAATAAATCACTAATTGGTAATTTTCAGTTTAAATATACTATTTCCCTGATGAAAAGAAGTTGTTGATAACTCTGTTTACCCTTCTACCTACCTATTGAGATGAGATCCATGATTTATGGCTGTCAGAAGCTAAAGGTACATGGAAAGAATCAACATAATTTACTAAATGCTTCTCTGAAGAAAAACACTTAAGGCTGAGGATGCAGCCTTTATATCAGATATTAGCTTATCTAATTTGATGTGAAAGCTACATTGTCTCATTGAGAAATTTTCTTTGAGGTGTTCTTCAGTCCTTACATTTCTGCAAAATTTATTTTTGCTCCATGGGCCTTAAGGTTTAACATTTCTGCAAATTACCTAGTTAGTGCTAGTGCTTGAGTAGAGATCAGTCATCGCTTGGAGCTTGGAGTCTGAATCCTAGAGCACTAATTGCAAAGGTAAATTCAGCAGAGGTATTATTTCCTAAAAGCAGTGTAGCTAATCATTCCCTGGGTCAGTGAACTCTTCATAATGGAATCATGCCCTCATTCTCCTTGCTGAAGAGTCATCCTATGTTCCTAGAGCTTAGTACAGTGCCTTGGCTCATTGTAGCAGTTTTATGATGCTCATTTATTGATATATTTTTCTGGGACATGGCATGTTTTGATACTGTTGAAATTTTTAACTAGTGTTTTTTTCCCCAACATCATATATGCAGTTAACTACAAACTAGTTGCAATGTATGGCTAGGACTATATCCTTATTCCTCTCCTCTGTTAGTTTTATGTGTATTTGTGCTTACTATGGTATTCTTATCTACAAATCAAAGATTATATGACTGGCTATGGAAAGCCAGAGTGGTCTACATGTTATTTAGTGCAGCCTGGCTGAAGGACTCCCTCTTTATGGATTCTCAATCTTGGTCCAAGAAATAAAGTACCCTTTAACTCTAGCTTCTCCCAAAATTTCCTTTTGTAGCCCTGTATTTTCATAGAACCATGCAACTAGAGGATTCCATTGGAACTGGGATCTTCCTACTGTGTATCGTGTTGCCTAGAAGCTTGGACCTGTAGTTCCTTTTGTTATAGGGAAGAGAAAAGTAATGAACATTTTTAGATGCCTGTGAGAAATGCTCAAATTATGATAAGTATTATTGCTTATTTTGGTCTACTCAAATTGTGTGCACACTATATATGAAACTGTATAGGAATGTTTGTGAATATGTATATATGCCTTGTGAATCTCTGGATATGGTATATTTCTGTGTGTTTTTGTGGAAGTGTGATTATGACAAGAAACATTGGCATTGTAGTGATTAGCGTAAATATATGATGGTTTGTTCCAGGTGATGGTGGGTATGTGTATATAATTTCTTCTATGATGTGTGTGTGTGTGTGTGTGTGTTCTTTGTCTAACAAGGTTTAAAATGCTGCCTTAACTTTGTGGCCTTTTATTGCAGAGCTATTTTTTTTAAGTTCTCTAGCAGTCTTCCTTGGTTTTTTTTTTTCCCTTGGTATATAGGTGGGTTTTTTTATATTAAATTTTATTTTATGTTACTTTCACTTCTGAATTCTTTACCTCTCTCTGCCCCTCTTCCACTCATTGAAAAGACAAGAATAGGTTCAACGTGAATGTATATGTAGAACCTATATCAAATTATGTGCTGTCCTGGGGTGGGAGGAGGGGAGAGATGAGGAGAAAACTTAGAACTCAAAATCTTATGGAAGTGAATGTTGAAAACTGAAAATAAATTTTTAAAAAAGAAAAGACAAGAAAAATAAAAGCTAATACAATTATGTAAAGTCATGCAAAACAAATTCTGGTATTTGTTGAGATGAGAAGGAAGGAAGGAAAGAAAGAAAATGTGCTTCTCTCTCTGGAGGTGAATATTTAATCATGAAATTCCTTTGGAATTGTGGTTAGTCATTGTGTTGATGAGTGTTACTAAGTCTTTCAGATTTATCTTTATAATATTACTCTGACCATATAAATGGTTCTCCTAGTTCTGCTTACTTCACTTTTGCATTGCCTCCTAAAAGTCTTCCCAGGTATTTCATCATTTCTTACAGTACAGTAGTATTCCATCCTATGCATATACGTTGTATATGTTCATATATATATATATATACATACATATACACACATATATACCACATATTCTGTATTCTGTATAGTTTATATACCATAATATTCATATAACTTCTTCAGTCATTTCCCACTTTATGAGCATTCTTTCCGTTTCCAATTCTTCACCACCACAAAAAGAGCTGCTATACATATTTTTATACATATGGGTCCTTTTCTTTTGTCTCTTTGGAGTATAGCTGTGGTAGTGACATCACTGGGTCAAAAGATACTCAAGTTTAATAGCTTTGGAGGCATAGTTGTTCCAAATTGCTTTCCAGAATGGTTGGAACAGTTCACAGCTGGAACAAAAGTGCATTAAAATACTTGTTTTCTCACAGCCTCACTAACATTTGTCGTTTTCCATTTTTGTCAACTTAGCCAATCTAATGGGTGTGGGGTGGTAACTTAAGAGGTGTTTAAATTTTCATTTCTTTAATTAGTAGTGATTTAGAGTAGTTTTTCATATGGCTATTGATAGTTTTGATTTCTTTCTCTGAAAACTTCCTCGTCATATCCTTTGACATTTTATCAATCAGGGAATGGCTCTTATTCTTACAAATTTTACTCAGCTCCTTATATGTTTTAGAAATGAGTTCTTTATCAGAGGAACTTACTGCAGTTTTTTTTTTCTATTTCCCTGCTTCTCCTCTAATCTTAGCTGCATTAGTTTTGTTTGTGAAAAAAGTGTCCATTTTGCCCCCTGTGAACCTTGTTATCTGTTATTTGGTCATGAACTCTTTCCCCATCCATAGATTAGATGGTAATTTCTTCCATGGACCACTAATTTGCTTGTCATTATCCTTTGTAGCTAAAGTGGATTAAGACAAACAGATAAATCATTTAAGTTCTCATAGCCCACACTAACAACCTACCTTACAAAATTGTTGTGAGGAAAGCACTTTGTAAATCTTACAACTCTATCAAGTCACATAGTTGGAAGGAAGTAATGGGGAAAGAACTGGATTTGGAGCCAGAGCACCCAGTCTCAAATCCTGGGCTTCCTGCTTACTAACTGACCTTCAGCAAGTCATTTAACCTTTATGGTTCTCAGTTTCCTCATATGTAAAATGAGGGGGTTGCACTAAATGGTATCTAATGTATTTTCAAGTCTGTGATCCTATTGCCTTAGAAGTCATCTGCCCCGAATGATACCTAAAATAGACTCCTGTATGTCACACCTCATCCATTTTTGCTTGAAGACCTCCACTGAAGGGAAACAGAAACCCTTTGCATGTACAGTGGTCACATCCTAGGAAACCATCTCAATAGGTGGACTAAATCAGGTTGAGGGTAATAGGCCTTAAAACCATCAGTGAGTTAGTGTCTACCCTAAGCATGGAAGACTTTCTCTGGAGGAATGGGCAGATGAGAACAATATGGCCATGAAGGTGGCTGAAGTGGTCACTGTGAAATATTTAGAGCTTGGTCAGACATTAGAGATGCCAGGGTCATCCACTACATCCTGGGCCATTGCCAGTCATCTTGACTTTTGTCTGGCCACTAGACTTTGATAAGTTTGGAAAAGAGAGTGAGGCTGTTGACTTTGTGCAATTCTACCTCACTTAAATCCAATTCACACACAAGTCAAGATGCCACCTCATGATATCATTGATTCTCTTTGAAAACAAAGGACAAAAGACAAAGCAAACAATTTAAATGACTTCTCCGGGGTCATTTAGTTAGTAAGTGCCTGAGGCCAGATTTGAACTTGGGTTTTCCTGGCTTCAGGCCCAGTGCTTTATCCACTGAGCCATCTAGCTGTCCCCAGTGACTCCATGAGACATCACTTAATAATAAAATAAAGTCAAAAGACTGAAAAAAAGAAGAAAATGGGAAATATCTCACAGGAAAAATAACTAACCTAGAAGACAGAAAACCTTGAATCAACGGACCACCCAAAAGCTGTGATCAAAAAAAGAGTTTAGACACAATATTTAAAGAAATCATCAAAGAAAATTGCCCAGGTATCATAGAACAAGAGAATAAAGTAGACATTGAGAGAATCCACTGATGATTTCCTGAAAATCCCAAAATGAAAATTCCCAAAAATATCACAGCCAAACAGCAGGGTTCCCAGTTAGACAGTTGAGAAGAAAGAACCAGGACATAATAGGTTCTGAATAGAGTGATACAGATAGATGAAAAGAACCTTAAAGGAGAGTTTCTTAATAATAGTAGTAGAAATAAGAAATTTGGAGCAGACAGACTTCATAATAACCTGGAAAGACTTACATGATCTGATGCTGAGTGAGGGGAGGCAGAACCAGGAGAATATTATCCATGATTACAGACACGTGGTATCTCTGATGGCTAACGTTGATAGACTTGGCCCTTCTCAGCAATGTAAGGTTCTAGGACAACTCCACAAGACTGATGATGGAAAAAGTGATACGTATGCAGAGAAAGAATTGCAGAATCTGAATGCAGATTGAAGCAGACTATTTGCTCTTTTTTTGTTGTTGTTTTTGCTTCTGCTTTGTTTCTTTTTTCTCGTGGTTCATTCCATTGGTTATAGTTCTTCTTTAGAACTTGACTATTGTGAAAATATGTTTAGTGTGAACCTCTATGTAGAACCTATATTGGATTGCATGCCATCTTGGGTGGGGAGGGGGGAAAAAGGGAGGGGGAGAAAATTTGAAACTCATTGAAGAGTTGAATGTTGTAAACTAAAACTAAAAATTAATTTTTAAAAATAGTAGCAGAAGGTGGGTCTGGAAGTGACAATGATAAGCAAAATATATGGCTACTCATCATTGCGTAGTATGTAGGTAGACCTGAGATGAGGTGCCTCAGTACTTAGAGGTGTTAGACTTGAGATAAGGTGCATTCACTACTGTAGAATGTGGCCAGGGCTTCACTGTCTTCTTGAGAGGAAAGTTTCTCTCTCTTGAGAGAGGAAAGAGTGGAAGAAGTCTAACAGGAATGGCAGTTTATTAACAACAGAACCAGGGATTCTCATATCTTTCTTACACAGTAATAAATCAGGCCTGAAGTCATGTAGATTCAATTATATTAGTGCCATGCTAACTTTGCCAGTTAACCTTGTTTTATTTTGAGGGACTTAAAATGTGTGGTTTGCTTATCAGGAATTGAAATTGAGAAATGAACAGAACCACATCTGGGTGTTTGGTCATTTCATGGCCTTGAACTGCTCCAGATTTGGATAACTGAACCACCCATGAAAGTATTGTACACCCTGTAGGAAGTACCGTGATTTCTGTGTCACTTTAATAGTTGTCTATTCTCTGTCTCATATATCATAACTACATTCTTTATGGAATTTAACCTTCAGAAATAGAAGGCATAATTATTGACATACTGATAACACATCTTCTCTGAGGTCTTGGAATGAGACATCCTGTTTTCGTTAAAAGAGACCAAAACAAGGAGAGTGAAGGCAATTAAGGTGATTGCCTGTTATGTCAAGTGTCATTTGAACTTTTGTCATGGTTTTTTTTCCCTCTTATAACAACAAAGGGGTAAACTGCTGAAATAAAATTTCTAATCTTCTAAAATGCTATACCTCTCAGGATTTTGGAGGGAGTCTTTGATAATGGCTATTTTATTTAGGTCCTCTAATGGGAAATAACATAGTGAAGAAACTCAACCTGCTTTTGATAGGGCGTGTATTTTTGTACTGTGGCATAGAGGTTATACTCCCAGAGGTGCTAGAGAACAGCACAAACACATTGAGTAAGCTATGTCAAATTTGACTAAAACTCAGAATATTGTTGTGTTAGGTTTTCATGAATCTGTTCAGGAAATGTTCAAGGATGTCATTTACAAAATGTTGGAATGTAATAGAGGTGATTTTATTATCAGGTGTTTGAAGTAGGTATTCCAGATGTTAAAAGTGATTTTTCACTTGTCTTCTACCTCATCTTGACCAAGTGACATGTTTGCTGAAGTTCTAGTTTGGGATTAACCCTAGCCTCTTGTAGTCTCTCAAATAGTTTGGAGATAAAAGTAAATATGAATTTTTACAGATAATTGGTTGACAGGGTCCAGAAGGCTGTGGGAAGCATTCCTCATTCCCAGTCCTCTGGAATCATGATTGGTCATTACATCGATCAGAGTTCTTAAGTCTTTCAGAATTACTCACTTTTACAATGTTGTTGTTTAAGTTAACCTCCTGGTTCTGCTCATTTCATTCTCTACAAGATTATACAAGTTTCCCCAGGTTTTTCTAGAACTGTCTGCTTTATAATTTCTTATAGCACAGTAATATTCTATTACATTCATATACCATAATTTATTCAGTCATTTCTTCTTGATGAGCACCTCGCTCCTCCCGGCTTCCAATCTTTTGCTACCACAAAAAGAGCAGCTATAAATATTTTTGCATTTGTGAATACTTTTCCTCCTTCTTTGATCTTTTAGGGGTATAGGCCTAGTAGTGGTAGCAGTAGTAGTGAGAAAGCATAGTTTAGGAACTTTTGGGTCAGAGTTCCATATTCGTTTCCAGAGTAATATGAGCAATTCACAGCTCCACCAACAGTGCATTCATTTACCTGCTTTCTTGAAGCCCCACCAACATTTATCACTGCCTTTTTTTTTTTTTTTGGTCAGTTTTGCCATTCTGATGGGTATGAGCTAGAACCTCAGAATGGTTTAATTTGCATTTCTCTCATTTTTAATGATTTGGAGCATATTTTCATATGGCTATTGATTGCTTCTATTTCTTTAGAAGCTGCCTAATTATATCCTTTATCATTTATCAATTTAAGAGTGGCTCAAATTCTTATAAATTTGAATCAGTTCCATATATATATCTTAGAAATGAGTCTTTTGGACTGCTGTAGAAGTTCCAATTGGATCCTGACTGAGTAAGGAGAGTGGCTGGTGTAGTCGGTGCAGGTGCCACGTCCTGCCCACAGGACCTGTACATTGGAAACAATGTCTGGAAGCTTCTATTTTGTGGTTGTAGGCCATCATAATCAATTTTTAAAATGGAATTTTTACCAGCTGGCAAAGTAGAATCTAAGGATGACCATGGTCACTTGAACCACTATAGCTCATATAGCCCTTGACGTAGGAGATGAAAATATGTGACTGCCTAACAATATATACCTGAAAACTGTAGACAAATTCAATGAGTGGTTCGTTTCTGCTTTAGTTACTGCAAGCCAAGTGAGATTTATTAAGCTTTGTGATCTAAGACAAGAAGATAGAACAAAGAACTTATTTAGTGATGTCTGTGACTTACGTATAAAGTTTGCAGTGAATCCATTTTATGAACCAAATTCACCAGTTCAGTCAAATGTATTTGACAGAAAAGTTCAATTTCTTGGGAAGAAACACCTTCTAAGCTGAATACGGCAAATTTAAATATGAGATGTCATTGTTTGCATTTTAAGTTACTAAAAGCCAGTCAAGTCTACTGTGTCTAGTCTTGGCTTTCTAACCCTCTGTAAATTAACCTCCTTTTTACTTAGACTGTAGGGCATCCTTTGTTTGTCATTGTTGCAGATGTTGCAACCAAAATAACTTATGCTTTGGAAAAATAGGATATTTATTAAGAATGCTAGATAAAGTGCCCTGACAATTATTTTTGCTTTAAAAATTGTTTAGGAGATTCTACTTTAACTAGTCTGATAAAATCTTCTTAATTAAACTGTAAGTTACGCATATGTCATACTGTTGATTTGGTTAACATCTTAAACTGAAATATAAAAGTTGGCTCACAATAGGAAACAAAATTTTCAGCATATATATGGATTTTTCAAATTTATAGAAAAGATTTTTTTGGGTCAAACTTTGTACTATTTATCTGAGAGTATCAAGTATCAAGTCTGACAGTAGTACCAAAAAGACAGAAAACTTAGAGCATAAATATAAGACTATCTATAAATGAAATGAAATAGTTGCCAAGACCAGAAGTTAAGTATGTAAACAGTACACTTTGCATAATCTTTTATCATTGTTATATATTTGGAGTCTTGAGAATGTTTTCTTTCTTCAGCAAGAGTAACGAGTGATAACTACATTTCCTCTTGATAAATTAGTTTCATAGTTTTGTAAAGGTATTTGGGTTATTTGCATATTTTAGCTTTCAGTAATAACCTGAATTAAATTAAAATTTGGCAGTTTGGTAGTAAGCATATAGATTATAACCAGAAAAGTTGCCTGGGGGGTTTTGCATTCTAGAAAGTTTGGTATCTTATTCTATAAATTATGTGTTATAATTGTAAACAGATGACATGAATAAAAGGGAACTTTTAAGCAAAAAAAGAAATGAGTCCTTTGTCAGAGAAATTTGTTGCCTGTTACCCTTTTAATTTTAACTGCAAATAGTTTTGTTTGTATAAAAACTATTTAATGTTCTGTAATCAACCTGGTCTTTTTTTTATCTTCTCTGATTCTTTCTAGCCCTTGCTTGATCATGAACTCTTATTCTTTCCACAGATCTAAAAAGTAATTTCTTCTATGCTCCTCTAATCTGTTTATTATGTGACTTATATTTATATCTAAGTCATCTATGTATTTGGAGCTTTTCTTGGTATATGGTGTGAAGTGTTGGTCTAAACTTAACTATTCTCAGAATGTTTTCTAGTTTTATAGATTTATTACAGATACTTGGTTCAGGGTCCAGGAAACCATGCTTCTGTGAATATTATAATATTTCGATTTATATGTAGGAAAAAAATTTAAAGTGTTGACTCAGAGTTTAAGGTTGCATTTTGGTCTATGAAGAAAAATACTTTTTTATAGTCAGCAAAAAAGTGCAGTGGGATCTTGTCTTTCAGTCCTTTCAATCAGATTGAGTTACTAAATCATGCCACTTTTATTCTCACAACCTTACTCCCATCCTTCCCTTCTCAGTGCTCACATAGCCACTACCTTCAGCAAGAATTTCATTCGTCTTTTCCTGAAATATGACAGTAGCCTACTTATTGGTGCTCCTGCCTCAAGGCTCTCCTACTCCAGCCCATTTACTGCATGGCTGCCAAATTGATTTTTCTCAGCACAGGCCTGGCCATGTCACTCCCCTGCATAATAAACTCTAAGTTAAAATGAGGGTCCCTCTGTTTAGCTTTTAAAGCTCTTTACAACCTAGCCTCACACTACTTCTCTAGTCTTATTATGCATTATTTCACTTCCCTTATGCTACAAGCCAGCCAAACAAGCCTTTTTGCTGTTCTCTACATACCATACTCCATCTCCCATTCCCATGCCTTTGTACTGGCCATTCCACATGCCTGCAATGCCCTCCTCCTTTACCTCTGCTTCTTAGAAGCCTTCAAGGTTTGATTCAAGCACTGTCTTTTACACGAAGCCTTTCCTGATCATCAATCCCTAAACAACCTTGCATTTATTTTGTATGTATTCTGTGTGCACTTATAATATACAGTTATATAGGTAAATATCTCTTCTGATTGACTGAAAGCTTCTTGAGGGCAGCTACTGCTTCATTTTTGTCTTAGTATCCCCAGTGTTGTCATAGTTCCTGGAAAATAGTAGATATTTAATAAATTCTTTTTGATTGATTTTTGTGACTGTAAAGGTATTTAGTCAGCTGTATACCTTTTTTTGCAGCTAGGTGGTACAGAGGGTAGAGCACTGGACTTGGACTCAGGAAGTCCTGAATTCAAATCTAACCTCAGATACTAACTAGCTATGTACCTTGAACAAATCAGTTATGATCTGTTTACCTCAGTGTCCTCAACTTTAAAATGGAGACAGTAATAGTACCTACCTCCTAGGGTTGTTGTGAGGAAAGATCGGATTAGTAATTCAAAAGTGCTTAGCACAGTGCCTACCACATAGTGGGCACTATATAAATGCTAGCTACAATTATTATTATGCTATTATTATTATTATTTAGACCAGGGGTGGGGAATCTACGGGCCTCTAGGGTACATGTGACCTTCTAGGTCCTTGGCCTTTTGACTAAGTCCAAGTTTTACAGAACAAATTCTTTTATTAAGGGGATTTGTTCTATGAAGTTCGGATTCAGTCGGAGGGCCACACTTGAGGACCTAGAGGGCCACATGTGGCCTTGAGGCCACAGGTTCTCCACCCCTGATTTATACAGTTCTCCCTTCCACATCCTGAGGGTTAGAGGCATGGCACCCCCATGATCTGGAAAATCCATGTAAAATATTTTTGGCCTTCCCTTCGTACCAGAGAAGTCATCTGGATTTTTTTTTCTCTTTCTTTTATAGAATGTTTATAGTACCTCATTGTAAAATTTGGGTTAAGTATTTGGTCATAGGCTAGATTATACAATACTATACATATATTTTATGCTTTTCTTTAAAAAAAATTATATTACCGATAACAGAATTTATCTGGAAGAACAAAAGGTTAAGAATATCAAGGGAATCCATGAAAAAATGTGAAGGTAGGTGGCCTGGAAGTATCAGATCTTAAACTGTATTACAAAGCAGTAATCATTAAAACAGTCTGGTATTAGCTAAGAAACAGAGCGGTAGATTAGTGGAATAGATTAGATATAGTAATTAGTATGTCAGTTATAATAGTAAATGACCATAGTAATCTAGTGTTTGATAAACCCAACCAAGCTTTTGGGACAAGAACTCACTGATTGACAGAAATTATGGGAAAACTGGATAGCAGTTTGACAGAAACTAGGTATAGACCAACATCTCACATCATATACCAAAATAAGTTCAAGATGGGTACATGGTTTAGATAAACTTAAAGGATGATATAAGCAAATTAGCATGGAAAATTTTATCTATCAGACCTATGGATAAGGGAAGAATTTATGGCTAAACAAGAGATAGAGAGCATTATGAGATATAAAATGGAAACTTTTTATTACATTAAATTTAAAAAGATTTGGCACAAACAAAACCAGTGCAGCTAGGATTAGAAGGAAAGCAGAAAATTGGGGAAAATTTTTTTACTGCAAATTCTGTGATAAAGGCCTTATTTCTCAAATATCTAAAGAACTGAGTCAAATTTATAGGAATACAAGTCATTCTCCAATTAACAAATGGTCAAAACGATATGAACAGGCAGTTTTCAGAAGAAGAAATCAAATCTATAGCATATTTGAAAAATACTCTAAATCACTATTAACTAGAAAAATGTAAATTAAAACAACTCTGAGGTACCACCTTACACTTATCAGATTGGCTAATTTGGCAGAAAAGGAAAGTTACAAATGTTGGAGAGGATGTGGAAAATTCAGTATACCAATGTACTGTTAGTGGAGTTTTGAACTGATCCAACCATTATGGAGAACAATTTGGAACTATGCCCAAAGATCTATAAAACTGTACATAACCTTTGACCCAGCAATATCACTACTAGGTCTATATCCCAAAGAGATCAAAGAAAAAGGAAGAAAGATCTATATATACAAAATTATTTATAGTAGCTCTTTTTGTGGTGGCAAGGAATCAGAAATTGAGATGTCCATCAATTGGGTAATGGCTGAACAAGTTGTGGTATGTGGTATAAAGATTTTGATGGAATTCTGTTGTGCATGAAGAGCATGATGCTTTCAGGAAAAACCTAGAAAGGTTTACATGAATTGATGTGAAATGAAGCGAGCAGAGCCAGAAGAACATCGTACAAGGTAATAGCAATATTGTATGATGATCAACTGTGAATGACTTAGCTATTCCCAGCAATACAGTGATCCAAGATGATTCCAAAGGACTTATGATGAAAAATGCTATGCACGTCTAGAGAAAGAACTGATGGAGTCTGAATGCAGATTGAAGCATGCATTTTAAACTTTTCTTTTTCTTTTTCTTTTTTTTTTTTTGGTTTGGGTTTTCTTTTGCAACATGGCTAATATGGAAATGTTTTACATGACGTCATATGTATAATCTGTATCAAATTGCTTGCTTTCCCATAGTGGGGAGGGGATAGAGGAAGGGAGAGAATTTCTAACTCAGACTTTAAAAAATTTTTATTTAATCTTTAAAAATTTTGCATGTAATTGAGAAAAATAAAATAATAAGTTTTAAACTACATTACCACAATTAATTTTTAATTGGTTATAACTCTTTTTCCCCCTTGTATGTCAGTGACCTTTGATATCCCTTCAGTAGAACTTCTCAGGTCATTTTGAGCAGGCTTATAAATTGAAATATTAGGAACTATCCAGCATGGAACAATTTCTTGAGCCTATACATAATGAGGCAGTCATAATTAGGTGCATTAAAGAACTTGAAAGCTTTCCCCCCATACTATCTGTTTTAGCATGAGGTTAAAGGGGGGGAGAAGCATTGTATAATGAAAGAACACCGGGGCAAGATTCAAGAAACCTATGTTCTAATTAATCCTAATTATGCTAGTAACTTTCTCTGTGACCTTAGGCAAATCACTTAATTTCTCTGTTCCCTAGTTTCTCCTATGTGTTTGTATCTGCCTTAACTATTTCATAGACCTATTCAATTGAATTATCATGAGAATAGAGATAACAATAAAAATAGCTGACCTTTAAATGATTCTTTAAGGTTTCAGAGTTCATTTGAAATCTTTACATGTATTAGCTCATTTAATACAACCATCAAAGTACTGTGCTGCTCTTAATTCCACTAATGAGGAAGCTAAAAAGCTCTGAAGTTGAATGACCTTGTCTAGGTTACATACCTAGTAATGTAAATATATGTGTGTGAATCTCTGAGAAAATTATAAAGTGCTATGCAAATGCAAAGCAGCATTATTCTTTGTTGCCTCTCACACTGTGTTTAATGAAGCCATGTTTGAACTGGTGATGGGAAATATATTTAAAGCTTGAATAATACAGCATACACTACTTCTCTTGACTAGTATCAGGGGAGTTAAGATCTTGCTAGCATCAGGTGGAAGGAGTTGTTCATCCCTTCCCATTTTTGGAGGGAGTAGATAATGGTATGACCACTTTGCTTGGTCAAGTAACTGGAATAATGGGCTCCCCAGGGGTATGATCCTAGCCCCTCACAGTTCTAGCCCATTCTAGGGATAGAAAGAGGTTGTGGATACTTATCCCTTTTTTTTTTTTTCATTGAGGAGGCTCAGCCACTAATACTTCCACTGTACTTTAACCTTTGAGTTGATAGAGAAGCAAACTTTTAAAGAATAAGAAAGGTAAGGAAAGCATGAAAAGAGAAAGAAGAGGAAGAAAGGGAAAAAAGAAAGGAGAAATAAAAAGAGAATTTAATTTGAGGATGTGTAATTTTGTTATATATTTTGTTACAATCCTAATCATTGCAAATTTCAACCTCTCTACAATTTAACAGCGGTCTTTGAGGGTTTTCGTAGTTGGAAAATGTATCACCCTGCAATCAATCTGGTGAAGATCCTCTCTAAATTTAGGTAATCTGGTCCTTAAATAACATACCCATAATATATGGGTCCATTGGTAGACCAGTACTTGAAGCTTTTCCAACATGAGAAGAATCTGATAGATTTTGCAGTATGAGAACATCATCTTTGATATGAGCCAAACTCTAATGCTTCTTAGTGGCACCAGAGTTGGACTCCCTTAATCTAATTCTACTAGTTTCTTTCTGGCCTGAGAAAACACCTAGAGAGC
This sequence comes from Phalanger gymnotis, assembly GCA_028646595.1. NCBI lineage: Eukaryota > Metazoa > Chordata > Mammalia > Diprotodontia > Phalangeridae > Phalanger > Phalanger gymnotis. The sequence goes on from CM053625.1 coordinate 234,022,655, forward strand.
CTTTTGAAAGCAGCACTTTTATTTAGCGCATATTTTATATCTAAGACATTATAGGTAATCAGAGCTATAAACAGCACCAGCCCTATAGAGATTCTTACAGTAATCTAAAAACCAGGGACCTGGCCCCTCTATCTTGCTTGAGTGTTATTTTTTGGTAAATAGAAATTATGTTGAAAACTTTTAAAGTGAGAAATTTCATGCTTTAAACCTGTAATTTGATTTTTCAGGTTATTTGTAGAAATTAGGGTACTCTAGGCTCTGGTATATAGCTTAATTAAGATAGAAACAAGATGACTATTAACTTTATTTGCTTTGTAAATTTGTAAGATGAGGTTCAGTATAATTAAACAAGCATTTATTAAATGCCTACTGTGTAAGGCACTACTAGGTGTTGGAAATACAGAGATAAAATAGAAAGTGGTCCCTGCTTTCCAGGTGCTTCTGTACTACATTCCTGGGATTCATGAGGCATCTAGGTGGCTCAGTGGATAGAGCTCTGGGCCTAGAGTCAGGAAACCCAAGTTCAAATCTATCTTCAGACATTACTAGCTGTGTGGCCCTAGGTAAATCACTTAATATCTTTGCCTTAATCCACTGAAGAAGGAAATAGTAAACCACTCTAGTATCTTTGCCGAGAAAACTCCATGGACAGTATTGGTGTGATAGGGTCTACGGAGTCATGAAAAATTGGACATGATTGTCAGCAATAAGAAACCCTAAGTGAGGCCTAGAGAAATCAAGTGATTTGGTCACACAAGGGAGTGAGTGGCAGAGTCAAGATTCAGACTCAGGTTCTCTAACTCCAAATCTTATATAGCATTTACCCAGATAAGTAAAAACAAGCTAATTGGAAGACAAAGAGAGCGCTAACAACTAAAGGGATTAGGAAAGGTTTTCCATAGGATGTAGTGTATTTAAATTGAACCACAAACGAATGAAGCTAAGTCCTCCAAGAGACAGAGGTGAGGAAGAAGTACATTCCAGACACAAGAGACAAGCAGTGTAAAGATGTTCTGATGTCAGGAAACAACACAAAAAGCTATTTTGGCTGGAATGTAGCGTCTGAATAGAAGTAATGTGAAATGAGTCTGGAAACATAGGCTGGAACAAGAGTGTAAAGAGCTTTAAGTGCCCAGCTGAGGAATTTGTATTTTATCTCAGAAGCAAAAGGAATCACTGAGGATGTTTGAACAGTGGAGTGACATGGTCAGATCTGTATTTTAGGAAGATTATTTTGGCAATTTCCTAGAGAATAGATTAAAGAGTGAAGAGATGGGAATCAGGGAGACCAATTAGAAGGTTGTTCAGATAGCCTAGGTGAGAATTGATGAGAGCCTAGGGTAATGAGGGAACTAGGGTGGTAGCCACATGAGTAGAAAGAATGGGATGGGGATATGCTGGGGAGTTAGAATTGCTAGGACTTTGCAATGAATTGGATATGGGGATTAGGAGAGAATAAAGAGTCATTCCAAGATTGTAACCCTTATTGAAAAGAGATATGGTTTTCTCCTCAACATTTTGGAGCAACAAGTTTTTGGAGAAATTCAGTGAACAAACATTTATTAAGGATCTTCCATGTAGGTAGTTAGGTGACTCAGTGAAAAGTGTTGGAGTTAAGAAGACCTGAGTTCAAATCCTGCCTCAGACACTTAATAGTTTTGTGGTCCTGAGGAAATCACTTAACTTTCCTTGGCTTTGGTTTTCTCATCTGTTAAATTGGACTATTAAGGGTACCTATCTCACAGTTGTGATGATCAAGTGAAACAACATGTACTTTGCCAACAATCTTAAAGCACTAAATAAATGCTAACTATTATTGTCATTATTACTTGCTCATTATGTATTCCAGGCACTGTGCTAGGAGTACAAATGCAAACATGAGATAGTCCCTGCTCTCAAGGAGTTTATGTCTGGAGGAGACAGTATGTCTATATAATAAATACAAGATATATACAAAAATAAGTATGCCATCTGGAGCAAGGGGAATTAATAACTTGGGAAATCAGGAAGGGCCTCTTGAAGGAGGCACTTGATTTGAGTCTAGAAAGAACCTACAGGTTGTAAGAGTTGGAGGTGAGAAAGGAGAGCTTTGAAGGTAATAGGGAAAGATAACAAGTTCTGTTTTGATTATGTTGAGTTTGAGATACCTACTATGGATCCAGGTGGAAATAACCAGTTGGCAATACAGAATTAAAACTTGAGAGAGATAAGAGGGCTAAATATATAGATTTGGGAGTACAAAGAAATATGGGTTATAAAAATTGAAATTGATCAGCTATAGGTCAGGGCATTTGAAGTGACATCAGTTTTTATATTGAGATGCCCAAATATAAGGGCAAGGGTTGGGAATGAGAGAAAGATGGTGAACTAAATACTAAACTACTAATAAAAGGAAGGGAAAAGTGGGGAAGAGGCCAAGTAGATGACTACAGCAAGGTTGGGTTAGAAAATATAGACAGATGGAGTAAACCTCAATGGAAAAGAGATTGTTAAGTAGTAAAGGCAGAGGGAGGATCTGGAAGTGACAGTACCTTTGGTAATTTTAGCTTTATTTATTTGCTTTCATCTTTATTCTTATTCAAAAATGTTTTCAAGGAAGGGTCATTATATCAACTCTTTACAGGCAAGACAGTGCAATGGGCATCCTGAAACATGGTTGACCTGGATCTGGGTCCATCCCCAAAATGGTGGCTCAAGAAGGAACTCACTGATGGGAGAAAGGGCCTGACATAATAGAGGGAAATTCCAGGATGAGAAAGCCAAATGTGTTGAGGGAAGTTCTTGGGTGAGAAGGTCTCTGAGTCATGGCAGTGAAGTCCAGAGAAACACAGTTGAGAGGAGAATGACAGAATTACCCATTGCCTTACAGTTGCACAACGGAGGCATATGTTATCAGATACTTTTTGAATATTGTTGAAAGTCTGTACCTTGTATTGGTATCATAATTATAGTGTAGTACTAACGGCATTAAAAACATAAAGTGTTACACTTAAGTTTGAAGAGTCAACTCCACGTGTACAAGACAAAGTTTGACTAGACAACATTTTGTCTTAAAAAGGTCTCTGAGGACTCTAAAATGTATTATAAACTGAATGAATGAATAGTGTGATATGGCAGCCAATAATTAAGTCAAGTCTCGGGCTGCATTAAGAGCTTAGTGTGCAGGATTAATTTGGTAATAGGTCCACTATAATCAGTCCTGGCCTTGCCATACTTGGAGTATTATTCAACTCTGGGTAAAATTGAGGGAAGATATTGATAAGCTAAAGAACAATTAGAAAAGGGAAACCAGAATGGTGAAGTGCCTTGAGTTTATACCCTAGGAAGATTAGTTGAATGAATTTGATGAATGGTATAGAGAAGACTTGGATGGGGGTCTTGGGAGGGGAGGACATATTAGTTGTATTTGAAGGATTGTTATGTGGAAGGGGGATTAGAGTTGTTATATTTGGCCTAAGAAGCCATAATAAGTAGCAGTGGGTAGAAGTTGCAAAGAGGTAAATTTAGACAATGTAAGGAAAAGTTTCCTTGCAATCAGAACTATCCAAAAGTAGAATGAACTATCTCAGGAATTAGCAGTTTCCATTTTACTTGAACAAAAGCTAGATGACTACATGTCCCATATGTTATAGAGTTAAATCTTGTTCAAGCATGAATTAGACCAGATGGCCTCTGTAGTCCAGCTCTGTCATTCTGTGATTTTTAGCAATTCCTGGAGGGATTGAAGAATCAATTCAAAATAATCTACAAAAAAGATATTCTAAAACAACTGATAATCCAAAATCAAATGATTTATACAAATGTATATCTATATGTTTTTGTACAGATTTCTTTTTATTATTTTGTTTTTCTTAGGGTAATAATGAGTTTATTTCTCTAAATACTGTGAGACAGAGGAGTAAAGTGGCTCCAGAACCACTCAAGAGGAAGCCAGCCAGGGATTTGGAAATTTCCAGAGTGAAAAATCTTAGTACTTGGAAATTGACCACATTTATTTCTGACTTTTAAACAAAGTAATCTTAGTTTAAAATGTATAGCTGTTCTCTTTGAAAAATTACATATTACTTAAGAAGACTATCTTTTGAAAAACTTGTAAAATGGGTATAAAAAATTTAATCTCTTCAAATATTTTAATATTTTATTGTCATTACAGGAAATACATTTACATCTGATACAAGTGAACCAAACAATGTGTATTTCCAACCAGAACACTGAAATTTGAACCACTTACCTCTTGATCGTAAATATATATGTATGTATGTATACACACACACACACACATATTTTATAATTAAGCTAAGAAAACAGCAGTAACAAATTAGTACTTTTGCTTTCTTCTGTGTTACCTTCCAAATCTGTGTACTTGTAAAGCTCCTTCCATTTGGTTTGGTTTAAAAAAAAAAAAGTAATGAATATATACAGTTATTTTGCCAAACTAGTTTAGCACTATTTTCATTAACTTAAAATAACAATTGTTCACATTTGCATAATACTTTGAGATTCACAAAATGTTTTATGCATTTAATTTGTATTTTTCACATTTATCTTTCTTTGTCTAACTTTAAAAATAGTCTTTTAAAAACTAGATAATTTCTCCAAGTATTTTTTAACAGTTTGTATGGATTTTATCTTCCAAGATATTTATAATTCAGAAGTAGCTCATGTGATCAGAATCTTGGAAAAGCTTCCTAAAGAAGCATCAAATATATAAACAGCCAAAAGAGGAACTCCTTTAACTTTCAGAAACATGTTATAACTACCAGTAAGTTGGCCATTATGATAGCTGAACATTTCATAAGCTGGAAAGAAATTTTTTAAAATTGATAAGACAAGGCAGAAAAGGAAGTTTCAGGGATCATATTTGTTAGGCAAACTAGAAATTATTTAATGAAAGGGTAAGTAAAGTTGGGAACCTTAAAATTAGGTCCTTCTTTTCAGTGAAAGATATAAATAAAAGAGATGTTTTTAAATATAATTTTAATTAACTATGACTTATCCTAACTAGATCCCTAGGGAAACTGGTTAGTGTTTGTGTATTTTTAAGCACATTTCACATTTGATTTCACATTTTGTGGATGTAGAGATATTTCAAACCCTTTCAGTCTTGTACAGCCTATAGTTTCTATGGTTACCAGACCCTTTGTGGAGTGACAAAGGTTGGCATTCTGATTCTCATTGAGTCAAATTCTGGCCTTTGACTCCTTCCCCTTTTCACACTCCTGGTTAAGCTTGGCCTGTTGCTATGCTTGAAGAGCTGTCAGCAAGGGAGTTCCTATGGCAACAGGAATGGAAATTTGAAAGGAGAAGGAGCACAAAAGCTTGCTTGATTTGAATTTAAACAAAGAATGAGAGGTTGCTTTGCCCAACCTTCTAGTTGATTACAAAAAAAACCCAAAAATTTAATTGTAGCAAGTTATTTTTCTTTTTGCAAACCTGTTTTATCCTTATTAATTTACTTGAGCAGAAGTCAGCATATTTTCAGAGAGATGTTCACATTTGTTCGACATGAAACTTTCATAATCAAAATATACAGTGTAAGTTGCACTTAACAGAGGCAAAACAAAGGTTTCAACAATCTTTAATATTACAGCTTTTGTATTGAAACTATGCAGCCTTATTTTTACTTTACTATAGCTTTAAAAAAAGTGATTTAGATGATCATTGGTTCATGAAAATTTAGGGCTAAAAGAGACTTTAGAGATCTCCTGTACCAACCTCCTTATTTTGTAGATAAAGAAAAAAAGATGGAGAAAAATGAAACCGCTTGCCCAATGTGACTCAGATCTCCTGACCTCCACCCCTGTGGAGTCCCCCCCCCACCATATTTAAATGATTGCTTATTTATAGAAATAATGACATTATTTAGATTTTTTCTAGTTGCCTTTTCCTTATTAAATTAAGATAGTTCCCTAAGGCAGTAAAGACCATAGAAAAATACCATGTTCTGAGCAAGATTCACTTGCGCTTTCATAAACCAGCTGTGCCCCTCTAAATAGAAAACTCCTTACACTACTAAATGGCCTCAGTTCAGATGGGGGTCCTTAAAATTCCCTGCTTGAAGACAATATTTTATAACTAATAAGTGCTCTGTTGACATAAAAGTATATTTTTTTCCACATATGTTATTGTATCAGTAAGGCAATATTTATGATATTAGTGGTAACCATGAATATGCCTGTATAGTTCAGAATCGCAAAGTATAAGATTCTCTTTGTAGACGGCAGAAGAAGTAGAACATTTATTCAGACACTAGAGGATCAAATCCCAAAACCAGTAATTCCAATTCAACGTAGCAACAACTGTATTCCAAAACCAGTAAGTCCACCTCAGTGTAACAGCAAGGAAATTAAAACATATTATCACATCAAAGAACCAAGCCATCCTGTAACCTTCCCTTTTGCTAGGGTCTTCCCATAAACATTCACTCATGAATCCTAACTGTCTGCTTGCCTGGTGCTCTCCTCACACAGTTCTGAAAGCCCTTGCAGTTCTCAGAACCCTTCCATTTCTTTCTCTCTCAGTTCTCTTCTCACAGTTCTGTCTTCTTGGCAGCTCTCTCGTCTCCACTCTCCACAGTTCTCTAGTTTGCACTCTCTGCAGCTCTCCATTCTCTGCAGCTGTCTAGTCTTCACAGCTCCGAAGTCTGTCTGAGTTCTCTCTCTCTTTCTCTTTGGGCAGAATTCTCACGTTAATGGCTACCCTCAGGGTATATATACCTTGTATAGGGCTGGGGCTTAGTACCTAATAGCAAAAGGGTGTGGGCCTGCTTACTAGCAAGCCTCTTCTAATCAAGTGTCCCTTAACTAGCTCCACCTGGGGCCTATTGAATGGGCTAGGAAGATCTTTGATCACATTAGCACCACAATAATGTATTCCTAAAAAGTTTTGTCATTTTAAAGAAGTTCCTTTTCCTTCCCTATTGAAAATCTCAAAATTTTTCCTTATTTTACTAGCCTCCACTGTTACTCCAGTCTAGAACAGGGTAGCTCTTCTCCTTATTAAGATTAATTCTCTGTTTATACCCTTGATCCATAGTCTCCCATCTTCTTCCAAAGTTTGCCTCACTAAATTTCCCCCTCTTTTCATTTTTCTTAGTCTTTGTCTTATCTGTCTACTCTTTTCTCACTCTTCTAAAACACATCTGGGTCTCTTTTTTGAAATTAGATTTTTATTGACATTCTTTTATTTTTAAATTGCCTAGGTTTTCCCTTATCTCTCCCCTTCTCCATCCCAGAGATCCATTGCTTATAGTGAAGATTTTTTTTTAAAAGGAAGAAGAAATGAGGAAAATTCTGCAAAACTGATTAACATATCCGAAAACCTGACACCTTGTGCAACATTATATGCCCACCTCTACCAAGGAATAGGAAGATGTGTGTCATTTCAAATCTCTTCTTTGGGGCAAAGCTTTTACTCTATAATTTTGCAATTCATTTTGTACTGTTTTGTGTTTCTCGTTCTTTCCATTTACTTTATCAAAACCATTACGTATATGTTTTTCTATCGTCTTAATTTCTTACACTGGCTATTTCCAACTTTTGTCATCTTTGCTAATTTAATGGATATGAGATGAAACCTCACAGTTGTTTTGATTTACATTTTTCTTATTAATGAGTTGAACATTATTTCATATGGTTGTTAATACTTGTAATTCTTTTGAAAATGTACATCTTTCGGGGGCGGAGCCAAGATGGTGGCTGGAAAGCAGGGACTACCTTGAGCTCCCCGTCAAGTCCCTCCAAAAACTTATAAAAAATGGCTCTGAACCAATTTTAGAACTGCAGAA
>CM053625.1:234030940-234095566 GCA_028646595.1 Phalanger gymnotis
TTTATATAGGTTTGAAGGTTTGAAAAAAGTATTACATATTCACTGATTTGATCCTCATTACAACCCTGTAAAATAGAACCTTTTATTATCACCATTTTACAGCTAAGGAAACAAGCTGAGAGAGGTTTTATGACTTGCCCAGGGTCACACAATTAAGTGTCTGAGGCAGGATTTGAACTTAGTTCTTACCTGATTCGAAGTCTAACACCCTAGACTACTCTAGATACCTCTTAGCTGTCATATGTGTATATGTGCATATGTGTGTATATATATATGTGTGTGTATGTATATATAGATGTATATGTATATGCACACATGCAGATATATACATGTGCATATGTTACATATGTGTATATATAAATAAGATGTATGTGTCTGTTATATATATGTGCATATATATATATATATATGTGAGGGTATCTTGAATATCAAGCCCTTATCAGAGATATCTTATGCAAAGGTTTCAACTGCATCCTTTCTTATCCTAGATGGATTAATTTTGTTTGCACAAAAACTTTTCAGTTGATTAGAATAAAAATAATTTACTTTATCTTTTGTAATTGCTTCTGTCCTTCATTTTGTTAAGATTTCGTCTCCCCATAACTGAAAATTATGTGATCTGTCTCTCTTCTGATTTTCTTGTGCTATAATCTTTAATATTCATGTCACATATGTGATTGGAAAAGAATATGATTCATTTCCCTTGTAATTTTTGTATGTTATGATCTTTAATATCCAGGTCACCCACTTTGAATTTATTATGAAATATGGTATAAGATATTGGTCTAAACCTATTTTCCTCCGGAGTGCTTCTAGTTTTCCCAGCTGTTCTTATCAGATAGGAGATTTGGGGGATTATTAAACACTGGGTCATTGAGTTCTCATTACAATTTTCCCTTCCCTACTGTGTTCTGATAGAATTTTCTATTTTTGACCACTATAAAATGGTTTTGATGATTGGCTGTTTTATGATATAGTTTGAGATCTGGAAGTACTATTCCTCCATTCCTACCATTTTCATGTTTCCTTTCAGATATTCTGTATCTTTGATTTCTCCCAATTAATTTGATATTATTTTATTTAGCTCTGTAAAGTATCCATTTGATAGTTTGATATAGCATTAAATCTATAAGTTGACTTTTGTAAAATTGTAATTTTTTATTATATTGGTACAGCCCAGCCATGGACACTAAATATTCTTCCAACTATTTAAGGTTCTTATTTTTGAAAAGAGTATTTTACAGTTGAATCTATACAAATATATTTTGTGCTTTGTTAAATGAACTCCCAGATATTTTATGCATTTTGTGGTTATTTTGAATGAGAATTTCACTTTCTGTTATTCTCTTGGATTTTGCTCTCATTATATAAAAATGCTACTGATTTTTGTGGGCTTATACGTAGCCTGCAACTTTTTTGAAAGTATTCTTTCTTTTAATTTCTTTTATCATTCTCTAGGATTTTCTAAGTAAGCCACTAAGTCATCAGCAAATAGGGATAGTTTTGTCTTCTGTTTGCCTATCTTTTTATACAAGTAATTTCTCTCTCGTCTTATTACTATTCCTCACATTTCTAGAACTATATCAAATAATAGCAGGACTATGCAGCATTCTCCTTCTACTCCTGTATTTATTGGGAAAGCTTCTAGTGTCCCACCATTGCATGTGGGGTTTACTTTTGGTTTTAGATACCTTTTATGGTATTTTAAAAGTCCCCTCTGTGGCTATACTTTGTAGAATTTTTAGCATAAATGAATGTTGTACTTTGTCAGAGGATTTTTCTGCATTTGTTGAGATAATCATACGGTTTATTTTTGTTTTTAAATATAATTTATGTCGATTGTTTTCCTAATGGTAAACTAGCCTTTCATCTCTTAAATAAATCCATTGCTTTAGTTGTTTGGAAGAATTTAAAATTTTTAATCAATATTCATTAATGTTAATGATCTGTAGTTTTTCTTTGCTTTTATCATTTCCCTGAGTCCTAAAAGCAGTTTAGTAGAGTGCTTTCTTTTTCAGCTTTTAAGAATAATTTGTGTCCCGGGAAGAGCCTCTGCAATTATGGAGTTCCCTAAGTTAAGGGTTAACTAGGTAAACTAGAAACCAAATTACCACCTCCCCTGACTGGGGAAAATTGATGCCTGAGGCTTATCGCAACAGGACCGTGGTGAATGGACAAGGGTATGGTACACCAAGAAAGCGTGCAACAGGCAAAAAATACTTTTTATTTAACTTTAGTTCCATACCTCCAACTGTCTGCTAGATAGTTCCATTTGCATTTCCTGTTTTTGCTTCAAATTCAGTATGTCCCAAACTGAACTAATTTTCTTCCTCCACCCTTTAATCAACCCCTCTTCTAAACTTTCCCATTTCTGTTGAAGTCATCACCATACTTCCAGTCGCCCAGATTTATAACTTCAAGGTCATGCTAAACTTTTCTTTCTCCCTCAATCTCTATTCCCTGCCCCTCATTCAATCATTTTTCAAGTTTGGTTTATTTTATCCTTACATCTCCGTAGTCATATGACCCAGTTTAGATCCATATTGCTTCTTGTTTAGACTATTGTAATAACCTCCTTAGTTGCATTCTTACCCTTTACCAATCTGTCCTTCACACAGCTGCCAAAATAATATTTTTTGAAGGGGGAAGGCAGGGCAATTGGAGTTAAGTGACTTGCCCAATGTCACACAGCTAGTGTGTCAGGTGTTTGAGGCCGGATTTGAACTCAGGTCCTCCTGACTCCGGGGTCAGTGTTCTACTCACTGTGCCACCTAGCTGCCCCAGTAGTTATTTTAAATGGAATTTCTCTTTCTATCTCTTCCTGCTGGATTTTGTCAGTAATATACAGAAATGCTGATGATTTATGTGGGTTTATTTCATGTCCTGCAATTTTGCTGACATTTTAATTGTTTCATTTAGTTTTTTAGTTAACTCTACGGTTTTCTAAGTAAACCATTCTATCATTTGCCAAAGTGATCATTTTGTTTCTTCCCTGCATATGCTTTTTCATTTAATTTTTTTGTTGTTGCTATAGTTAGGATTTTTAGTACAGGCATTGAATAGTAATGGTAGCAGTGAACATCCTTGCTTTATCTTTGATCTTTTTGGAAAGGCCCCCAAGTTTACCCCTATTACAGATAATTCTGGCTCTTGGTTTTAGATCCTACTTGCCATTTTAAGGAAAGCTCCATTTATTCCTGTACTTTATAGTATTGACAGGAAAGGGTATTGTATATTGTCAGAAGCTTTTCTTATACCTATTGAAATAACCATATGATTTTTGTTTTATATTTGTAGTTTTCCTAATAATTCCTGAATTCTTGGTATAAATCCAGTGTCACTATAGTATGTGATATTAAAGTCTCTTTGCTAGTTTTTTACTTAAAATTTTTTATGTCAGCATTCATTAAGAAAATTGATCTATAATTTTCTTTCTCAGTTTTTGACTTTCCCCGTTTTAGGTATCAAGATTATTTTTCTGTCATAGAAAGAATTTGATAGGACCCCTTCTTTCCCTATTTGTTTTTCAAATAGTTTATATAGTATAGGAATTGTTCTTTAAATGTTTGGTAGAATTTGCTTGTAAATCCTTATGGTCCTGTTTTATTTTTCCTTTGGGAATTTATTTATGGCGTATTTCATTTCTTTTCCTATGGTAAGGTTAGTTAATATTCTTTTTCCTATTCTTAATGTTTTATTTACATATGTTTTCTTATATTTTATTTTTCTGCTTATTTCCCTCTTCATGAATTCAGGAGTTCCATGCTCTTTTAGCAATCTTCAGGGTCCTCTGCCCCATCAGGTGTTGGCTCGTTTTCCATTTTCTTGCACCATTTATTCAGAAATGTTTAGATTCACTCAGATCTCTTGGAGGACACATTCCCTTCTGTTTGGTATCTGAGATATATAGATAACTGTCAGGATGAATATATATGACCAAAAGCTATTCCTTAATAGATTAGGCATGTAGAAGTGTATATGAATAAACAGTTCTCAAAAGAAGAATTGCAAACTTTTAATAGCAACGTGAAAAAAAATGCTTCACATCATTAATAATAGGAGAAACTAATCAAAACCTGTAAAGTTTCACCTCATACCCAGCAAATTGGCAAAAATGACAGAAAATAAGAATTTTAATATAGAAGCTATAGGAAGATAGACACATTAGTGCATTGTTGGTGGAACTATCAGTTGGTTTGGGAAAAATACTTTGGGTTTATGCCAATGACTAAAATGCATATTGGTGCTTTGTTCATGGAGCTATGAATTGGTACAGCCATTCTAGAAGGCAATTTATTTAGTTGCTCACATGTCCATATCATTTGAAAGAGTTTCCACTACCAGGCTTGTTGTTTGTCCTTTGTTTTTGAAGAGGACCAGTGACATCATGGGATGATGTCTTGACTTGCATTTAATTGGATTTAAGTGAGGCAAAATTGAACAAAGTTGTCAGCCCCACTCTCTCTTCCAGAGTCATTGGAAGTCCAGTGGCAAGACAAAAAGTGAGGGCAACTAGGCTTACAGTCCCATAGTAGTCATTGATAAGAAGGAGGAAGTCTCCATTATACCAGAATATTTATAGCAGGACTTTTTGTGATAGCAGAGAATTGAAGGTGGAAGGGAGTAGATGCCTATGGATTGCTGAATGGTTAAACAATTGTGGCACATGTATGTAATGGAATAACTACTGTGAACATTAATGGTGAATACAAAGAAGCATGGAAAGATTTATACAGTCTGATGCAGAGTGAAGTAAGCAGAGCCAATAAAACAATACATAGTGACCTCAACAATGTAAATAGGAACACAACCACCCCAAAATCAGTAGTAAATGTTGCAGAACTGCAAAGAACAAGCATGGCCCCAAAGAAGAAAAGTGAGAAGACACCTGCACACCAATCCTTTGCGGAGGTGAGAGGTTCATGAGTGTGGAACATTGTATGTAATATAGAAGCTCAGCTTTGTCCCCATATCACACAATTTTACAAAAGGCCTTCTTTTTAAATAAAACCGATTACTCTTATAACAACTTAAAATACTGTATGTAGCTTCTTATTTTTTGATACAAGTGATTGTGAAGCATGTGATGTGTCCATATTACGTGAGGAGCCTCATCTTTAATGAAGTATTTTCATGTAAGCATAGATTTAGAGCTGGAATAGACCTTGAGGTTCATCCATCATATCCAACTCCTTTGCTTTACAGATGGCAAAATGGAGGCTAAAGTGACTTGTCTATAGTAATACCATTATTAAATTTCTAAAACAGGATTCGCACTCATGTCTTCCTAACTCCAAGTCCAGTGTTCTATCCATGTTGTCAACTTTTTTCCTGCTATCAATGAAGTTCTGTCATTAGAAGGTCCAATATAAATCTTCCATATAAGATCCATCAATTACCCTGAAATTTTCTTTGGATTTGTCATTGCCATCTGTAAGTTTGCAAAATAATAACAAATTTTGTCTGGCATTAGTTTCAACAACATGTCTTACATATGTAATCAAATGAACATCTTTAACTTCATCTGTTGTATCATCTACTTGCAGTGTAAAAAAGGAAGATTTTAGTGCATTAATCACAAGGGTTTTCAGACATATGAGCATTTCTCTTCCAACCGTATTTTCTACAAGTGGAACTATCCAAAGTTTACAATCTAGTTGGAGAAACAATTTTGCATATAAGACAATTAGAAAATAAGATAGAAGCAATAAATGTTAAATAGTGTGATTCTTTAATGATTTACTTGACAGACCACCTATGAGTGGAAGAGTGGGAATAATCATTACCAATTGAAAATCAGTCAGTAGTTGACATAGAGCACCTTTGATATTATAATGTAAGACAGGAAGAAAAATTGGATTTGATTTACAATCAGCTTTTAAAGTCCTGATTTCTTGTGTAATATGAGCCTATACTGGTGGTTGTAATGATTGTTCTGGTGTGGTTTTAACTTTTTCAGCCATTGTATTTTTCTCCCCCTGAGTTTCCTGAATATCAAGTTAAAATGCTAGCCTTGTTTACTTCACGTGAATTTTAGAGCCTGAGAACCAGACTTATAGTTTTTGGGAATAAAATTAAAAACAAAAGACAAGGGAATGTGGTACAGTACAGATGTGGAATTGGAGGACCTGGGTGCATATCCTAGCTCTACCACTTACTAGCTGACAGTTTGACAAGTGTCCTTCTGGACCTCAGTTTTCCTAATCTATAAAATGAGGAGATTCGATCAGGTTATCTCCAAGGTCCTTACAAGCTCTAAACAAATGATTCTATTAAATTTGCCTACAAAGGGTGGAAGTTTTTTTAATAATGTAAAACAGGCATGTGGTACTTTCGTCTAATTATTCGATATCTACCTTCTCTCTAGCCATTCCACCCTATGGTGAATCTGGATTGTTCCCGAGATTTTCGTCCTTTTCTCTGTGCACTGTATGCACCTATATGTATGGAATATGGACGTGTTACACTACCCTGTCGCAGGCTATGTCAGCGGGCATACAGTGAATGTTCCAAACTCATGGAAATGTTTGGTGTTCCTTGGCCAGAAGATATGGAATGTAGTAGGTGAGAAAACCACTTAAATACTATGTCTAATTAAAGGAGAGAGTTGGGTGAAGAGAGAGGATGGCATAATCAAAAAGGGGGCATAGAGCAAAAAGCAAGACAAAGCCAGGGAGAAACATAGGCAGATAATTTGGGAAAGACACACTGACGGAAAATCTGTAGACTAGAGGGAAAAATCAGTTGTTGAATCACCTAAATCATACTAGCATATACATTTTTTTCTTTCTACTTTGCCATGAGATAAGGAAAGATATAAAGAAGTCAAGGGAATTAGAGGGACCTTCTTGCTGATCAGGAAGGCTGGAAAAGACTTTCCTTTTCATTAGTCAACAAATTAAATTGAATAAGGCTGATCAAAAGCTGTAGGGAAGCCACTGGAAAGGGCTTTTGGTGCAAAGCTTTCTTGAAACATGAGTGCATGTATTGTGAAGGTTTTGAGAAAGAATTACTTAGTCTGGAGAATTAGTTATTCCTCAAGGAAAAATCAGGGATTAAATTAAGTAGTTGCTCTGGATAGTTAATAAATGACGTACTTAATTGTATATGGGTACTTGTATTTCTTTAAGTCTTATTCTAAATAATAGTAATACCTTATTTGTATGTATAGGTCTTGACGATTTTCAAAATATTTTTACATTACTTTCCTTGCACCTTTATTTTGTCTTTTCTAAGTATTTTTATGCCAATTAATGCTTTTATCTTAGCCATTTTAATAATGAAATTTACTTTTATAGGAAAGACAAATTGACTGAAAAAGCATATTATTCTCCTTGATTTGGTTAATCACACCTATGGGAAATGTGGCTATTTTGGGAAAAGATATATTTGATTTAATTGTAAACAAGGTACATAATGAAGAAATGAACAGTCTTATGCAAACCTAGACCTACGGCATGACCTAAGATAGTAAAGGTACATTTTTTTTTAAACTTCTTAGGTTCCCAGATTGTGATGAACCATACCCTCGCCTGGTAGATCTGCATTTAGCTGGAGAGCCAACTGAAGGAGCTCCAGTGGCAGTTCAAAGAGACTACGGTTTCTGGTGTCCCCGAGAGTTAAAAATTGATCCTGATCTGGGCTATTCTTTTCTTCGTGTGCGTGACTGTTCACCTCCTTGTCCAAATATGTACTTTAGACGAGAAGAACTTTCATTTGCTCGATATTTTATAGGATTGATTTCCATCATTTGCCTCTCTGCCACATTGTTTACTTTTTTAACTTTTTTAATTGATGTTACAAGATTCCGCTATCCTGAAAGGCCTATTATATTTTACGCTGTCTGCTACATGATGGTGTCATTAATTTTCTTCATTGGGTTTTTGCTTGAGGACCGAGTAGCCTGCAATGCATCCAGCCCTGCCCAGTACAAGGCTTCCACAGTGACACAAGGGTCTCATAATAAAGCCTGCACTATGCTTTTCATGGTGCTCTATTTCTTTACCATGGCTGGCAGTGTCTGGTGGGTCATACTTACCATCACATGGTTTTTGGCAGCTGTGCCAAAGTGGGGGAGTGAAGCTATTGAGAAGAAAGCATTACTTTTCCATGCCAGTGCATGGGGCATTCCTGGAACTCTTACTATCATCCTTTTAGCTATGAATAAAATTGAAGGTGACAATATCAGTGGCGTATGTTTTGTTGGCCTATATGATGTTGATGCATTGAGATATTTTGTTCTGGCTCCCCTCTGCCTATATGTGGTAGTTGGAGTTTCTCTTCTGTTAGCTGGTATCATATCCTTAAACAGGGTTCGCATTGAGATTCCATTAGAAAAGGAAAATCAAGACAAGTTGGTGAAGTTCATGATCCGGATTGGTGTGTTCAGTATTCTGTATCTTGTACCACTCTTGGTAGTAATTGGATGCTATTTTTATGAGCAAGCCTACCGTGGCATATGGGAAACAACATGGATACAAGAACGCTGCAGAGAATATCATATTCCATGTCCCTATCAGGTAAGGAAACACATTATATATTTCAGTATTTGTAGCACCGAGAGCAGAAGGATTACCACAATGATTTAACTGTTAAACCATTTTAAACATATAATCGAGAGTGTTATGCCTTTAAGCATTCATGAACTTAGAATTTTATAATCACCTAACTTTAAAAGGACAAAATGAAATAGGTATATTAAATATATAATGCAAATGCCCTAGCTTTGGATGGAAGCCAGGTTACATCAGATTATTAGTGATTTAGAGCATTTTTTATTTATATGGTTGTTAATAGTTTAGATTTCTTCCTAGTCTGTGATCAAATATCTACTAGGGAATGGCTTTTTTCTTATAAATTTGAGTCTGTGCCTTATATATATTGGAAATGGGAACTTTATCAAAGAAACTTGATGCAAAGAATTTTTTCCCCAGTTACCAGTTTCTCTTCTAATTTTAATGGAACTAGTTTTGTTTTTGTGAAAACTTTTAAAATTTTATAAATCCAAATTGTCCATTTTACCTTCGGGAATCCTCTCTATCCCTTGTTTGGTCACGAACTATTCCCCTATCCATAGATCCGAAAGGTGATTTCTTCCTTGCTTTACTAATTGGTTTGTGATGTCATCTTTTGTGTTTAAGTCATATCTATTTGGAACTTATTTTGCCATATTATTTGAGGTGTTGGTCTACACTTAATGTCTGTTGGACTTCTTTCCAGTCTTTCCAGCCGTTCTTGATGAATAGAGAGTTGGCACGCCCATAGTGTAGCTAGGATCTTTGGGTTTATCAAACAGTAAGCTTCTTGATTTGTTTGCTTTTATAATGTTGTATACCTAATCAGTTCCACTGATCAACCTCTTTATTTTTTAACTAATACCAAAAAACTGTTGATGATTATTCTTTGTAGTATAGTTTGAGATCTGGAACAGCTAGACCTCCTTTCTCACTTTTTTTTTCATTATTTCTTTGAGATTCTTGACCTTTTGTTTCTCTAGATTAATTTTATTATTTTTCCTAGCTCCATAAAGCTAGAACTCTGGTAGTTCGAATATTAATATAATTCTAACATAGAATTCTAACATGGTGGATAGAATTGCAAGGGTTTTATATATTCTGTAGTTATTTTGAGTTTGAGAATTTCTTTCCTCTTGGGTTTTGTTAATATACAGAAACACTAATGATTCGTGTCAGTTTTTTTTCTGTTGTACAATTTAGCTAAACTTATTGTTTCATTTAATTTTTAGTTGACTTGTCTTTGGACTGTCCACTATAACCTTTAGAAACACAGCAAAAATTATGATGCTGCCCAAGTTCACCTATTGATTTAATTCTTGTCAAATTATTTTATAGAGGATAGCTTTTAGACAAAATAATGCAAAATTTATAAAAAGGGAACAAAAAGGCAAGATATTAAGGGAAATAATAAGGGGAAAGTGGATAATGAAGGTTTGATGCTACAGATCTCAAAATTATAGTACAGGCACTGGGCCCTGTGTAAGTGGGGGCAGCAAGGTAGGGGTGTGTGTGTGTGTGTGAGAGAGAGAGAGAGAGAGAGAGAGAGAGAGAAAGAGAAAGAGAGGGAGAGAGAATCTCAGCAAACTCCACCAGCCTCTCTTTATTCTAGCCAAAACCATAAACCATGTTCAACAGGTTGGTTTGAGCAGAAATCAGGAGCCAGGCCAAAGATACCAAGAAAATGCACAAAAGGGAAAGAAGAAGTGGGTGACCATAGGTGAAATCTTCCTACAAGTATATGTGTGTCTCCATTAAAGAATTGAAGAAAAACAAGAACAAGAAAAAGGGCAAAGATGAGAAGTACCTTAAAAGAGTAAAACCCCAGGGTTAATGGACATACATGATGAAAACAGCAACCAGAGCTATAGATCATCAAAAAGCAGACAGATTACAACAGCTCAAGTCCTATGCCATGCCCAAGCAAAAATGATGTCCAGTGAGGTCCAAGCAGATCCAAAGAAGCAACCTGTGTCGGAAGATACCTTTGATGAGCAGAATTTACAGTCTTCTGTGGAAAACTCATTGAACAGTTCACGAAAACAATAGAAATGCAGCCTTCTAGAAACAACAACATAACCATGGAAGTGTGAAATAGTTTTAAGGATTCAGAAGGAATGCCACCCTCTGCAAAGATGATAGTAGAGGCTTCCCAACAAAACATGATTTAGACAGTAAATTAGATTTTCCGACATAATTTTTACCTAAGATACAAGCATTTGCTAGCTGGCTTAATTCTAGAACAACCAGACTAATGAATTTTCTCTTTTATTAAGAACAAAATTCCTAACTTTTTCAATTTTACTGAGGGAAAAAATCAAGGAGACCCAGAAGGGTGTAACTTCTGAGACACTGGGAAAACAAACACTTTTTTCCTGTACAAGCAAACATTCAGAACTTTTAAGTTACTTCCTATGGAAAGATTGGTGTCTGGATTTCAGGAAGGTCTAATGTACTGTTCCTAATGATGATAATAATAATAGTAATAATAATATTCCTCAGGGCTCTGTCTTTGGACTTTTCCTCTTCATCTGTTCTCTTTCACTTGGTGAGCTTAGCACCTCCCGTGGAGTCATTTATAATCTCTGTGGAACATCTTGAACTGGATGTCCTGTAGATATTTTAAACTGAACATGTCCAAAATTTAGCTCATTATCTCTCCCTTCTCCCAAGTCCTCTCTTCCTAACCTCCTTATTATTATTAAGGGTGCCACTGTCCTTTCAGACACCCAAGTTCACAACCTAGATGTCACTCCACACCCTCTTGGAGCCCCCATATCCACCCAGTTGTCAAGTCATGTCGATTCTGCCTTCATGACATCTCCCCTGTATGCTTCCTTTTCTCCTCTGATATTCCCAGCACTCTGGTGCAGACAGCTCATGCCTGGACCATAGCAGCAGCCTCATCATTAGTCTCTTTGCCTCAGGTATCTCCCCATTCCATTCCATCCTCCACTTAGCTTTCAAATTGTCCTTACTAAAGCACATGTCTGACCATGTCATCTATCCTATTCAGTCAATTCCAGTGGGTACTTATTAACTACAGGTTATATATAAATATATATGTATAAACATACATATATAAAAGGTAAAATTCTGTGTGTGGCATTCAAAGCCCTCTATAACCTACTCCACCCCCAACTTCTTGCACCTTACCTAGCCTGGCCTATTCTTCTATACAGTGACAATGGCCTCTTTGCTGTTCCTTACACAAGACATCGTATCTCTCAGCTCCAGGCATCTTCCCTGGCTACCTTCCATGGCCTGGAATTGTCTCTCTCCTCCTTTCCATCCCTTAGCTTCCATGACTTCTGTTAAGTCCCAGCTAACATACCATCTCCTACAAGAAGCCTTTCCTAACCCCACTTAATGCTAATGCATTTCCTCTAAAAGTCTATTGCTCGGAAGATCACCAATAGGAGATGTAACTAGAAGTGGATAAAAAGGAACAGACTTTCTCATCTGTTAATTTTCTCCAGCTTATCCTGATGTAGCTTGTTTATACATAGTTGTTTGCACATTGTATTTATCATTAGACTATGAGCTCCTTATGAACAAAAACTGTCTTTTGCCTTTTTTTGTGTCCACAGCACATAGCACAGTGCCTGGCACATAGTAAGTTCCTAATAAGTCTTTACTGATTGATTAACCAACTAGTTACAATAAAATATTATTGCTTCTCTTGCACATACTTGCTTGCCAAGTGTGGGAGGTGTAGTTCAGTGAGCAAAGATAGAGGTGTCTTAAGAGCATGGGAGGTAACCTGGGCCAGGATAGCTACGTGAGCTGCAAATAGGCTGTTTTCAAGCTCTTCACAAAGAGAGATTTGTGGGTCCATTTTCCCCCTTCTCCCTATAATTAGGGGATGGCAGAAGTGATGCAGAAGTAGAGATGACTGAGTTTCAAAATTTTGTTTTTCATAACCTTGGCAGGGACCTGGGTCATTTGCACCATCTTCAGTCTGGATGCTAGGATTCATCAAAAGAAGGAAGAATAGAATTGAAGAAAGGCAAGCATTATTCTGAGACAGAGGAGAGCCCAGTGTGAAGAGTATAACTAGGAGAGTGAGCCACAGTCCCTACTTCAGTTCAAACAACTCAAATTATTGGAGATCCTTTCTGCATGGAGATTTCTGGTCCTAGCTAGTCTCTCACCTGATCTTCAGTGCTCTCTGTGCTCAGGAGAGCTGTTAATGCCATCTGTTTCCAGGATATTGCCTAGCATTTGAAATGTCAGGGAGGAAGCCTCAACTCTTTCTAAATATCACAAAGACCATCACTGACATGCTTTTCAGCTTATTGCTACAGATCCTTTTCCTCATCCAGGGAATGTTTGTGAGTCTCTTCCCAATCTATCTTGTTGACCAGTTGGTCAGTGCCTTGCACATGTTGCTTCTCTACTCATTCTTGTTCAGAGTACCACTGGTTCAACAAAGAAGTTGAAATGCATCATTGATTACACAACATTGAAAGGAATTGTTCTGTTACTTTGAATTTGATCTGCAGTCTTATTACACTATTATCAGCTACCTTTTTTCTATCCTCTTTCCTTCATTTATCATCAGTATAAGTGAAATGAAAAGCCCTTGGAAAGTGTACAGATTCTAGTTGCATCTCTTTTTGGTGATCTTCCTAGCAACAGACTTTCAGAAGATGATTTACCTGCAGTCTTCCCTGGGTACCTCAGCTGCTATGGAGAAACTCCCTTCAACACACTCATCTGTTGACATACTGAAAGCTCCTACCAAACTACCACCAAAGAGTGAGTTTGGGGGCAGGCATTGGTGGTTGGTTTCGCCTAAGGAAAGAAGGACTCACTCTGCTAAGGGCCTTCTGCACATTTCCAGTGTTATATATGAGGCTTTGGTATTTTATTTTCTTAGTCAAAGTGTAGGGCAGAATCTTTTTGACATTCACATCTGGGTTTTTAATACTATTGCAAATCTAAAATGCCAGGTTTTTGTGTAAGTATTTTCTAGCTTTTGCCAGTGTCTGATTTGTTTTCCTATGCCATTCTTTCCTCTCCCCCCTTCTACCAACCCTCAGATGAATGGATTTTGTAAATCCAGTTGTTTCTTTGTTTTTTGTGAAATCCATATACTGGGTGTGGAGAGAAGAGCCTTTCAGGTATTTCTGGTTACTTCCTTCTTCAGCCTTCTTTGTCTTTGGTTTTTTTTTTTTCCCTTTTAACTCAGGCTAGGTTTTCATCCTTCCTGCTCCACTGTGAAAATAAAAGAGCCTGAAGAAGTAGCAGAGAATCACTTGTACATTGAAGGTTCCCTTACCTTTAGAGGAAGTACCAACTCTGGACAAATGTCACCAAGGTTCTTGGGTCCCTCCTTTCCTCTGATTGGAGAGGATAAGGAGTAGATATCACAGAGCTCCTCCCAAATCCTCCACCATTTAAGGAGGATGCCTGGGACATTCAGCTCATCATTTCCCACCCAGCTGCTCTCCTGGATGGTGTGATGTTCAGAAACTCATTCTGTAAGATGAAATCAATTCTGTAACTCATCTCTCCTCATTATCTCTCCTCAGATAATTTCCCATCCCAGCTGCAGAACGTTATCTTGCTCCATGCTAGGTACCCTTCCTGTGTGCCCAGCCCCCATCCTTTTCAACTTCTTTTTTAGTGTAGTCTTCCCACATGTGTGCTTTTTGAGGGCAGAGACTGGCTTATTTCTTTCTTTGTATCTCCAGTGCTTAGCAGAGGGTCTGGCACATAGTACATAGTATTAATAAATAAGCACATAGTATTAATAAATGTTTATTGACTATTGACTAAGATACCTTAAAAAAGTCAGTTTTCCTAAAGTACCAGGGACAGCTCCATCCACTAGAGAGCCAAAGGTCTGAAATTTACTTTGTCAGTTCACTGCCATATGTAGCACTTCAGAGCAATGTTGAGTGCTGCACATTATCAGGAGCTACATTAGAAAGTGAAGTGGCAAATATTACAATGTAGTTAGATAAGTTTTTTTTTTTTGACACCAGAAGGTTGGCAGGGCACAGGGTCAGTAAGGGCACATCTCAGAAATTGTACAACTTAAAATAAGAATTAAATTAAACAAATAGGTGCTTGAGGTTAAGTTTCTAATGATATTCAGGAAATACTAAGTCTTGTTTGGGTTCAGAAGAAGGGAATTTAGAGTAAATGGGCAGATGTGACCAACAAGATGGAGGACTAGACATTTTCTTTAATTCTCATGACCTCTCAAACTTGTCCAAGATAGTAATTATGCACAAGGGATAAAGCAATTTCAGCTCTCTTCACAGTCTAGGACAACCAGAACCCCTAACAAGGTAAAAAATTTTACAAACAGCAGAGAAGGTTGATACCTAACTCCTAACTTGCTCACATACCCCTCTCCTTTTCAGGGAGGGGTGTACAAGTTGACTCACTTGCTTGCAACAGAACTCAGCTCTCCTTCTCCCAGGGCTGTGGAAGATCAAAAGGCAGAAACTTCTTGGTCGAGACCAAACTGGCTTGAAACAACAGTGTGGCAACACTCTGCTACAACAAAAGCTCTGCCATAAAACTGAGGAACAGAGAACTTTTGAGACAGGACCTTGTGGATGGCCAAGTGGTCACTTCACTAAGCCTGAGGGGAAAATGCCAACATCCAGCTGAGGCCAATTCTGTCCCCCCCACCCCAAGAGTCAGTTGGGGTGAAAACTTAGACCTGTGAAATGTGAATTGCACAGATGGGAGGAGGTTGACATAGCTTTGAGCTCCATCTCTCAAGGAAACTTATAAAAGAGGAAGGGGTCAGAGAAAGCAGTAGGGAAATATAAAGAAATAAACTGGAGTTATCAGAGATCTTAGGTGGAAGAAAAAAAAACTGAGCACAAGCAGATAGAGCAACAGGGAAGATATTAATAACAGCAGGGAATATGGCCTCCAGATCAAATAACGTAGTTCAGACATCTATGATCAAATATTGAAAGACAAAGGAAAATAATACCCGATGAAGCAAAGGATTCTGTGAATTTCTAAGAGAGAATGGAACCAGAGGAAGATGTTCTTGGTTGGTTTAAAATAGAAATAAGAATTTGAAAACTTATGGCCTGCACAGCAGGAATAATTGACAGAATAGAAAAAGTTGAATCCATATCCTCAAGTCTCACCAATGAAACAAAAGGAAATAACGGATTGGGAACACAAGTACATATAAGTGAAGGACAATCTGAAAGAAGACAAACAAAAGCAAGAGCATTAAAAAAAAACATTTCTTACAAGCAAAATGTACTGATCTCAAAGATAGGATGTGTAAAGAAAACTTGAGGATCATAGATTTCCCAAAAGAACATACCAAGTCAATTGAACTGATGCAGAGTGAAGTGTACAGAGCTAGGAGAACATTGTACACAGTAATAGCAACATCACATGATGATCAGTTTTGATAGACTTAGCTCTTCTCAGCAGTACGATGATCTAAGACATTCATGATGGAAAATGCTATCCACATCCAGAGAAAGAACTATGGAGTTGGAAGACAGACCAAAGCATACTGTTTTCTTTTTTTTTGTTTTTTCTTTCTCGTGGTTATTCTCTTTTGTTCTGATTCTTCTTTCACAATATGAGTAATGTGGAAATATGTTTAATGTGATTGTACACATATAGTCTATATCAGATTGCTTAATTAGAACTCAGAATCTTATAAAAGTGAATGTTGAAAACTGTCTTTACAGGTAATTGGAAAAAAATTAAATACTATTGGCGGGGGCGGTGGGAGGGAGAGAATGTACCGAGTCAAAAAAAAAAAAAACCATCAACACAGTTATGAAAGAAATGGTATAAGAAAACTACCCAGAAGTTCTCAACACAGAAAACAAAGTACCAATCAAAAGAATCCATAGATCTCCAGGGAGAAAAACCTTACAATGCAAACTCCAAGACATATAATAGGCAAATTTAACAATTCCATTTATAAACAATACATTCCACAAGTGACCAAGAGAGAACTTCAGATATAATGGGAAGGAAATTAAAATAATCCAATGCTATTTTGCACCTACCAGAAACTGTAGGAGGGAGTAGAATAATGTTACAGAGCAAAAGAGCTTAAGATACTGTTCAAGGCGACATGCCCTACAAACTTGATCTTATCCATAAATGAAAAAAAAAGATGGATTGCAATAAAAATGAAGTGTTTTGAAGCATTTCTAGAAAGAAAACCAGATCTAAACAAATGATTTGCTTCTCAAATACCCCAAACAACAGAAACACAAGAAAAGTAAACAGCAACTAAGGACAACAATAACAAAATAACAACAGAGCAACCATTAAGACATTTCTTTCTAAAGATGCACAAGGAGATAAAAGCGATAGCAGAAAACAAGTAGAAGTAAAGGTAGAGAAACAAGACTTGCATATCATGGACTAAACCTCACAAAGATCCTGCCTATAGGTAAATAAGTGGTTTTTTTTTTTTTTGTGAGATTAAATTACAGAATGCATAGTGCGTTTTGTAGTGCAAGTGTAGTGCAAGAGAAAAGGGAGGATATTGATGTACTTTAATCAAGTTAAAGGTTAACAGTGAAAAAGTCCTTTATTCTCTCAGGAAGAAGTGAACCTTTAGGAGAATGGACAGAGAGGCAGAGGGAGGAACTAGAACAAGGAAAGAAAGGGAAAATCTTGTTTTATTAGTTAGAGGGGGTACCACTGATAAATGCTCCCATGGGGGAAGAGAGATAGTCTACAAAGAAAGATGGAGACCTAACAATGGGTTTAATCTGCAAGGATTCGGTGAGACCACTCATCTTGTCCCAGAAGAATGAAAATCAGAGCTCTAGGTATTGTATAACACCCAGAAGAGTGAGAGGACAAGGAAGTAGGGGAAATATTTCATGGCAAATGAGGGGAAAGTGGCCATGGGAAGGACAAGCTATTAATGAACTGTACAATAGGAAAATTCCCACCATGGAGCAATATCTTCTCTGTTACCTGCAGGAACTTCAGTGACTAAGGACAGTATCTGTAAAGCTAGAACACGGAAAATATTTAGAAGAGGGAACCCAAAATAGGTACCTTAGAAGCTCTAGGAGAAATAGACTAATAAAGCTAAAAGTAAGTACAAAGGCCATGAATCAAAGAATAAAAGTCTGGGGTAGGAAGAGAAGATAAATAATAAAGAGAATGAATAAAAAATTCTTTTTAGGAAAAGATTCAGAAAATTAAATTTTAAAAATTATTAAAACATGTTGAAGGGGAAGAGAAGAAAGCAGATTTCACTTGACCACTTACCTGAAAGGGGGAAGAATTAAATAAGTAGATAAAAGGAAGAAAGAAAAAGGAACTAAAAAGTTAAGCAAAATTCCAAAATTAGGAAAAGAAGTAACGAAAAGAGCCACTGGAAATAAGGTTACTGTAAAATAGATTAGGCTAAGATAACCAAAAAGACAAAGTATTCTGTTTGTAGAAAAAAAGAGATAATAATTCTAATTTGGAGGGTAAAAAGCAAACTGATATTAGAGGAAAATGGAAGAAAATATAAACCTAATTCTCGTAACTTTAAATGTAAATAGATTACAGTAAAACAAAAAAGTATGATCTTGGATAAAATAAAATTCTACAATCTATTGCTTACAAGAAGCTAATGCCAAAAACAGACATACACAAAATAAAAAATGAGAACTGGAGGAAAATTACAATGATAAAGTAAATGAGCAGTTTATTGCATTAAATATAATTGGAGGGGAACTGGTTCTGCAAAGTGTTTTCCTGATTTTCTCTTTTGTGTTATTTAGAAATGGAGATTCTCAAAAACCTACTTTGTAAGCTTGGAATTGGTAAATTCACATGTGTGTATGTAAAGTGTCATACGTATCCCTGCTGTATGTGTTTTATTAAGGGAGAAAGATCAATCTAGATTCCATATAGTATTCATTATATATTAAAAATTTGCATCAGACAAGGGAAAAATATATGCAGATTACTTGAAGAATTAAGAAAGCCTTTGGGGGAGAGTTCTGTATCCACTATTGGTTAACAGAAAAATCCTTTATTTGGTATTTTTCCAAGAAAATGTTGAAGAAAATGCAACAGTTGTCCACAATTGCAGATGAGTGATTGCAAATTTGTCTCATAGGGGAAGTATCATTGAAAGCTGTACAGAACTAGTAGAATTTGTACACAAAATATATTTATAAAATGTATGGTTAAAAGACATTTGGAGCTGTTTAAATACCTTTGGTATGCTCCAATAAGATCCTTTATAGTTTTGATAAAACATTATGTTTAAGGGGCAGGTAGGTGGCGTAGTGAGTAGAGCACCGGCCCTGGAGTCAGGAGGACCTGAGGTCAAATCTGGCCTCAGACACTTGACCTTGGGCAAGTCACTTAACCCCAATTGCCCTGCCTTCCTCCCTCATAAAAAAAAGATTCCAAAAAAACCCATTATGTTTAAGACCGCATTAAAAATAAAAACCCCACAAACGTTTCTATGACTTTCCTTGATGTGGTTTGGGAAAGATAGTTTAAGCTGGCAAGCATTTTGGTAATTCAGAAAGTCATAATTGGAATTTTTGAGATAAAATAACAAATAGAAAATAGGTCACTGGAACAGATTATATAAGCAAAATCCTAGAAGAAAATGCAGAACTATGCTCAAATCCTACAACCACCAAGAAGACTTTACAAGTACTGTAGACCACGTGACATCTGTGAAATTAGGGGGTTATATGTTTAAGGGTACTTTTTTTTTAAATCTTGGGTCTAAAAATTTTTCTATAGGAATGTAACTCATTTTATATAAAAATCAAAAAGCAGAATTTTGAGATATAAAATTTCATTTTAAAATTAAGTTTACAGAAACTTGCCTGTTCCATATCAAGAAATATTTACAGAGGTATATTTCATTTTAAGGAAAGCCATAAAAAAGATTATCATTTTACAAAGACCTAAATAATTACTATAAAAACAAATTCTCTTTATTCTCTCAAATTGTTGTTTGATTTACACAGTTTTCTATTGGATAAAGTAAGGTACATCTAGAACATACTAGTTAGTTTAAGCCAAATGAGTGAACTTTGATGTGTAAATTACATTTTTTCTTTACCTGTAGGTAACTCAAATGAGTCGACCAGACCTAATTCTCTTTCTGATGAAATATTTAATGGCTCTCATAGTTGGTATTCCCTCCATTTTTTGGGTTGGAAGTAAAAAGACATGCTTTGAATGGGCCAGCTTTTTTCATGGACGCAGGAAAAAGGAGTAAGTTTTAAAAACTAACATTTTTTAAAGAAGAAAATAATGTTTTCAGTAATTCCGCTTTGTTGCTTATATTGATGCATTTCGATTTTGAAGAAGCAGGCAAACAAGATATAGCTTTGCCAGGAACCACTAATTATGATTGACACAGCAATATGTTTTCTTTTTTAAAGAAAAAAACCATAAAATGAATTGAATTCTTATAGTCTGCAGATAACAGAAGTCCCAGCAGTCTGACAAAATTCTTTACCCTGCCTCCTGTTCAGCATGTCAGAGGTAGGGAGGCATAGTGGAGAGAGGGACAGATAGCCTTGGGGTCAGAAAGACCTGAGTTTGGGTACTGCCTCTGATGACCATGGACAAAAATCACTTGACTTCTCATTGCCCTGTGCAACTCTGTTACAGATGAGTTGCCAGTCAGCATTGGTAGAAGGAGTCTCCACTATGGGAAATCCCTTCTCAGATAAAATCATAGATCTGAACTCTTTACCAAAGAAATTCTCACAAAAGGAACTAAATGACAAGGATAGAA
Organism: Phalanger gymnotis; assembly: GCA_028646595.1. Taxonomy (NCBI): domain Eukaryota; kingdom Metazoa; phylum Chordata; class Mammalia; order Diprotodontia; family Phalangeridae; genus Phalanger; species Phalanger gymnotis. The sequence goes on from CM053625.1 coordinate 234,051,197, forward strand.
AATCATGTTCTAAAACATGGGGTTAAAAATTTTAATTGAATTTAAGTATTTAAGCTTATAAAAAACTTTAAACTGCAATAAGACATTTGGGACAACCTTTATCATGAAATTCACTCAGAATATTGAAGACTCATGATAATAAAAAATCTGAGTTAATTTACATAGCCCTTTATCCTTTTCATATGAGAATAAAATCTCTTATTTGAGCTTGACTACTTTCTAAGTCATGTAAGGACATGTTTTTTTATTCTAATTTTGCAGATAAAGAAATTAAGGTCAAAAATTTTTTTTCTAAAGTAACAATGTCAGAGATAGGAGAGGCCTTAGATATGATTTCTGGAGTCTAAACATATTTATTTTACATATGAAGTGACTTTGCTTTAAAGAAATTGATTTCCTTAAGATCACACAGCTAGTTAGTGAGAAAACTAGAACCAGAACTATGGTTTCCCGATTTCCAAACCATTTATCTTTCCAGTATACCTTTTGGTTGAAACTTGGTTGACTTGGATCTTGGTTATCTTATTCTAAAATGTCTCTTTCTCTTTTAAATTCATCCTTTAGAGCTAATAATTAACCTCATAATATACATAAACCTGGCTTGTTCATCTGTTTGGCATGTATTCATAATGGCAGTGAGGCAATGCAATGGATGCACTGTTGAGCCTGGCATCAGGAAGACTCAGATTCAGATCCAGCTTTAGACACACAGCTTTATGGCTCTGGGCACATCACCTGTCTGTCTCAGTTTCCCTAGCTATAAAATTGGAGATCATAAGAGCGTCTACCTCACAGGGTTGTTGTGAGCAGTGATTAGCCCAGTACCTGGCTCATAGTAGGTGCATAGTAAGTACTTGTTCCCTTTCCCCCTCCAGGATGGTAAATGAGAGTCGCCAGGTCCTCCAGGAACCTGATTTTGCCCAGTCCCTTTTGAGGGATCCCAATACTCCTATTATTCGAAAATCAAGAGGAACCTCTACCCAGGGAACATCCACACATGCCTCTTCTACCCAGCTGGCTATGGTAGATGATCAGAGGAGCAAAGCGGGGAGTGTCCACAGCAAAGTGAGCAGCTACCATGGCAGTCTCCACAGGTCTCGTGATGGCAGGTAAGTGATTTAAATGGTTCTGTATATTTCATTAATTTCAAAGCACAGAAAAAAAAGACTACCTCCTAGCCAGATTCTCTACAGTCCAGATTTAATGAGGCCTTGGCCATTACTTAGGCAGTTCAAGGCATTGACTTTATATATTTGTCCACAGCTAAGAATAATAAGTATGCGTTGACACAGAGAGATAAATGAAGAAAGACAATGTGCATATATGGTCAGATGTGCATCTGTAATGTACAAAAATGAATACCCTGAAATACAAATGCAGATTACTTTTGTGCCTCATGTCTCATTGTTGTGTGTCAATCATTTTCAGTCATGTACCACTCTTTGTGACCCCACTTGGGGTTTGCTTGGCAAAGATACTGGAGTGCTTTGCCATTTCCTTCTCCAGCTCATTTTACAGATGAAGAAACTGAAGCAAAGAGGGTTAAGTGACTTGCCCAGGGTCACACAGCTCATAAGTATCTGAGGCCAGATTCGAACTCAGGAAAATGAGTCTTCCTGATTCCAGGCCCAGCACTCTCTCCACTGTGCCACAGTACTGCCTCTCATGTCTAGTACTTTGTTAAACACTGGGAGGTAGATAAGAAAAATTTTCAAGGTGTTTATAATCTAATTGGAAAGACAAGGCTAATGCTTTAAGATCATTACAAAACAATTCAATGTTAAATTGTTTGGTGCTTACCCTGTGCTCAAAGAAGGGAGACGTGATTGTAAGCTAGAATAGTTGGCAAAGACCTTTGTCTAGGCAGAGAGAAATGAGGAAGGCATTATGGGTAGGGAGAGCAGAACCGAGGAAAAGCAAGACTGAATGGGCCATATAAGGATAACAGTGAGGAAATAGACTTGTTGGTTAATAGGGGAAAAAATCTGTGTAGATGGGTAGGAAGGAGCCTAAAGTTGACTGGATTTAATGCAATAAGGAGTAGGATCTTGAACAGGGAAAATAAGTCTGACAGGATTAATTAGAGGAAGGAGAGATTAGAGACAGAGAAATCAGCTGAAAGTCTGCATATGAAGTGGAAAGGGCCTGGACTACAATAGTAGCAATGGCGATGGAGAATAAGTAGGTGAGCAGAAAGTCATTTTTAAGGAAGCTAAGACTAGATTTGGTGATAGGTTGGAGATAGGAGCTGAAAAAGAGGGAAGAGTCAAAAATTATTTCAAGGTTTCTAAGTCTTTGAGGCTGAAACCATGTTGCTGTCATTGACTGTAACAAAGAACTTTGTGCTCTCCAGTGACAGCACCTTCACCTTTAAAATATTGATTTGTTTGTTCACTTCTCTCTGCTATCTCTTTTTGCCAGTCTCAGAAGTCAATGCCTTCCTGCTATTCATAGCTACCTACTCCAGCTGTTTTCTTTATGTTATCCTATCCCTTTTCCTGAGGGACTTGGCCGCCATACTAACCTCTTCTTATCTAGCATCTTTTACTCTCAGTAGGCAGGTTTTTTTCCTGCCTTTCAGGCATGCTTAATTCTCCCATATGGATTCCAAATAAATAAGATTTCAGTTGATTACTTCTAACTACAATCATATTCGTTTCTTCCCTCCCAGTGGCATATTTCAAAAATAATAATAGCTGATTTTTAAAAATTACTCTTTTAAGTACTTTACGTAGATGATCTCATATAAAATTTAATGATCTCCTACATAACCTCATTACCTGTTCACTCCTTAATCTCACCTATAATCTCTCCTAATCTGGTTTGGGTTCCTTCTGCTCTAATTAACTGTACTAAAAATCACCAGTAACTTCTTTCATACCAGATCTCAATCCTGATCTTCCTTGACCTTTCCACAGCATTAACATGGTTTAACACCACCACCACCACCACCACTTTCATTCATTACTTCATTCACAAGTAATTGTGGAGAAACTACTAAACTAATACTAATATGATCCTCCAAAAACTTCTATTCTGGTTAGGAATATAATATATTAATTCCCTAATTCACATATAGATTATTAAGTTTGTATTATAATTAGATTGATTTTTCTATACAGTTAATTCCTGGATATTTTGAGGTAGAGTAGCTGCATTGTAAATTTTGCATGGTTTGGAGGGATTTGTGTGATGTCAGCCATTCTTTGATTCATGTAAATTATTAATAAGAAAAGTAATAATTTTTATACAAACACACATAAACATTTCTATACATTAACTATGTATGTATATATGCACATATCTGTGTATATATATATATATGCACATACATATAGTTTTAGATAACCTGACTTGCAACTCAGAGCTAGCTGAAGTTTCATTTTCAGAAAATGCACACCACATATTTTAAAGTAGTGATTTACTTTCATTTTTTAAAGATGATTTTCCAATTGTATGAGGAAACCAAATAATTTGGTTTCTTGGCAAGACTTTGGAAGTGAAACGTCTTCAATTCAACAGGTAAATCATGAATATGTGGGAAACAATTTTTCCATTTTCTACTAATGAGTACAATTGTCAAGTTAACAAACAAATATTTAAAATTTGTTTTATTTAACTACAGCAGCTTATGTGTTCTAGAATTTTTCCCCAATAACAAGTGCTGTAATTTTCTTAAAACAGGTGTATTTTAAAACAAACAAATATTTATCTTTAAATTTGCTAATTATACATGTGAGCTATAGTTTTTTAAAATAAAAACTAAATTGTCTTTCATCTGGATCAAAATAAAAAACTTAAAACGTGGTCTATTATTTAACTTAGCGTTTCCCAAACCAGTATATCAACAGAACACTTTAGGAGTTGAAATATATTGAAATGACCCAGAAATACTGATCCTGGGAGGGGATGGTATGAAACCCTAATGTAGAATCTAATAAAGTACCTACTGTTATTTGGCACATAATAAGTTATTTTATAAGTGTTTGTTGTATAAATCTATGTACTTAATGATGGCTGTCAGTTCATTGTTATAGCTCAGTAAACATTTCTTTAATGACTCACCTTTAGCAATGAAATCTATATATACATATATATGTATGTATGTATATGTAGTATTAGTATTATAGATAATGATTGCTGGACATCTATAACATAGCCACAATTTAAATATAGCCAAAATTTAAACCTTCAGTAATGGAGGATTAATCTTTATGTCAAGTACTGAGAAGATTTATAAGAAATTGAGTGGGAATTTAATGCATGGCCTTCTTTGACTTCTTTATAAAATACTACATAATTTATGGTTATAATCCCTAGCCTATGAAGTTCTTTTAAGGTTATAGTTATACTTAGTTAAATACCTTTATATAGATTTTTTACTTTTGTTTTGTCTTTAAAAAATCTTCATCTGTTCTAGAACTTCAAAATCTGTTTTAAGTCCAGTTGGTTTTGTTTTTGAAACTGATTTTTATTAACCTTTTCTATAGTTTTTAGAAGCTGAGTCAGCTGTTGTATTTCTTAACTGGTTTGGAGCTAGTTTTATTTGGTGTTAGGTTTTTTGTTTGTTTTGTTCCTCTCCCCTTCTAACCTCCCCCACCCCAACTCCATGGCAGAGAAACATAGAAGCATAGAAGTATCCTTAGCCCAGTTCTTCATCTGACTTGCAGAATCTGGGACTATATAACAGAGGGGAAAATATAGCCACAGTAAGAGGAGAAAGAAGGAGAAGTATGTTGACTCTCCTTGTGGAGCAGCACAGTTGCCATATACTTAGAAAGTTGGGCCTTGGGCAGGGGAAAAGATTATGAGTTTTTGCATGTGGATTAAGAGATAATGGAACCTGGAGAAATAGGTTCAAGCTGGCAGAAATCGCAAGTTACAGAAAGGCTGATTTTTGTATTTTATGTGACTAAGTATAGAAGTTTATTTTGTGGAAATAGCATTTTCATTGCTTCAAGTGCTACCAAAAGATAATTAGAACTATACATTATTTTCTTTTAAATGGCATGTAAGTCAGTCCAGCTATTAACTAGGGCACCTGGAGAAAAGATGCTGTTTACACAAAAGCTTCCTCATTCTCTTGCAAAAACAAAAATTTTCCCCACAGCAGGCCTTCTTTTTTCTAGCACTTCCTATTCACATATGGTCAGGAAAGTGTATACCTGTCATTCAGCTAGCATTTATTGTGTACCTACTCTGTACCAGACACTGTGAAAGAAAGGCAATAACCAGACCATATTCTCAAGGAGCTCATAGTCTACATTGGAGTGGGGGGGGGGGAACAACAGACATTATGTGTTTATGCAGCATACATTTGGGGTCATCTCAGAGAGAAGGCACTAAGATTAAAGAGGACTATGAAAGGCTTCTTGTAAAAGGTGGGACTTTAGCTGAGACTTGAAGGAAGCAGGGAAACCAAGAGTTGGAGGGGAGGAGGAAGTATTCCCTGGCTGAATGCCCTGCTACATCCCTAGTGGCAGAGCAATGTCTTTTGTCATCAAGGGGGTAGAGCAAAGGTAGAGCTCAGGGAATTATCTTTTTAAAAAATTGTTATTTCTGCCATTAGTTAATCATCAAGAGTTGACATCTTTGTCATTTCTATGTACAATCATAATGTTATTTTCCACTGGTGTTCTGTTGCCTTCCTCAAACTGCACTTTCCTGTGTTAGGTACACTCCTTGCAGTTACAGAGGGATGGAGGAGAGACTCCCTCATGGCAGCATGTCACGACTAACGGATCACTCCAGACACAGCAGTTCTCACCGGCTCAACGAGCAGTCACGGCATAGCAGCGTCAGAGATCTCACTAATAACCCCATGACTCACATCACCCATGGGACCAGTATGAATCGGGTTATTGAAGAGGACGGAACCAGTGCTTGATTTGGTTTGTTCAGCAGGGCGAACCTGGGCTATTGTGAAACCTGGATTCCATTTCTTTGCCACTGCATGACTGATTACAGTAACTCAGTATTATCATGCTTTCAATCAGGTGCTGATTGTGTATGTTGGGAAAGCAAAGATGTCTCTTGTTTTTACATTGCATCAGAATTTTAATATTAGGTGGTCCAACAAACTAGAAATTAAGAAATTTTTCAAGGTTATCAATTACTAATTATTTGGTCTTTTCCCCCAAATATATACATTATGGAACTTCTTATTTTATATTTGCGTAATAATTGCCACTTAGTCATCCTTTATATAAGAAGGAACCAGTGTTGAGATAATATTAAGGTATCTAAGGAAAAGAGAACAAATTCTGTATGTTGAAGGAATTTTGCATCAGATAAATAACTGTTTCCACTAAGTAAAGAAGGCCTTCATTTTAAGAACTATACCTAGAATTTCAGAAACCATCAATTGTGTTTTAACAAATCCTGAGGAAATACAGTAGAAAAATCTGGCTAGTCTATTAGAGACCATTTACAAATTCTATTTTAAAAAATAGTAACTCTAGAAATTGCACACCAGGATTAGCTTTAGAGGAGAAGGTGGCAAGGAATTTCTCTTCTCCCGCTCCCCACCCCCCCTACATAACTTTGTCATCCTCACTGTTATCGAGTCTACCTTGTGCTCATTTTGTAGTTCTAGCTTGTTTACTTGCATGGCAGAGAAACTCCAGTTTGTATACAGCTAATCACTTACAATATTATAGATTTCTAAAGAAAATCCACATTCAAATCTATGTATCAGGATAATGAGAATGAGTTTATGGTGACCATAATCTCAGAATACCCCTTTTTCCAATGGTGGAGCATCCTCACATGATGAAGCTTTGCCTCTGCCCTGTATTCTGGTCAGTAAAGCAGCTAAAGTGTTGAAGAAGATATAGGATGCTCTTAAAGTACCATACCTGACTTTGGCATCTAGGCCCCTCTGCTTATCTTCTGGCGACTGTCTGCACTTACTTGACTTGCTTGAAGAGACTCCAAAACCTTCACTGACACCCTTCTTTTCAGTTACTGGTAATTCAATTTAATTCAACAAACATTTGTGAAGTGCCTGCTATTTTCATTCCAGGCGGTGTGTTTAGGCACTGGACATGTGAAGACAAAAATGAAACTACCCATCTCCTCAAGGAATTTCCATTCCATTAGTAATTCTCATTTCCATCTAAAATATTTCCGAAATTGCTGGAGTCCAAAGGAATAGTTAGTTTTAGGTGTGTGGAATATAAATAGAAGCTAAATGAAACATAGCTGTGCTTGTAAGAAAGTACCTCTTCCTTCTCAAAATATTAATTCAAAAATGTTAGTGATTCTTTGTCTTGTAAATCACTTTCAATATTAGACTGTGATCTTTTTTTAGGCATGAAAAATTGGTCTGGAATTAATGAAATTATTAGAAAATATTAAATTGTATCTGTATAGTAGGAACATTCAAATTTTCTTGTCCCTAATGTTGATCTGATGGCACCTAGTTCAACCAAAAACAAGCAGAATTTTAACGGCATATTTATATATGCTTTGTAGTCCAAATGTATTGTTCGCCTCTTTAAAACATATACCATTAAGAACTTTAAGGCATGCAGAAGTGCCATGATAGCCTACTGATAAGTGTTTATTTTACTGCTTCTTGCTGCCTCACTATGCTTAATATCATATATAGTGTGCTGCAAAATAACAATTCCATTTTCTGTTGTTTTTATCTGACAAGTAAACAATTAAATATTTATTTTACTGCTTCTTGCTGCCTCACTATGCTTAATATCATATATAGTGTGCTGCAAAATAACAATTCCATTTTCTGTTGTTTTTATCTGACAAGTAAACAATTAAATATTTCTTTTTAAAGTACATATGTAAACTAATGCTTTAAAATAATTTATGAATGGTTTTAGTGGAAATGCCCTAATGCAGTTATTTCAGTAAGATATTCAAAAATTAATGCAAGAGACTTGAGACTTATTGTAAATCTAAAAATCATTTTGAAATATTATTTTCAAGATATAATGATGAGATTCCTTGTGGTATTAATGAACACTTACCAACTCAAGCCATTCAAACTTTCATCCCAACTCTCCAGGGTCTTATTTAAAAGAATTTTGAAGGATCTAAAATTTTAAAGTATATGAAGTCACTTTTTTTAATAAGAATTACATCTACAAAATAATGAAAAACATGTAAATTGACTTAAATGAAGTCTCTTTCTCTTGGACTATTTAAATTCAGCAGATTTATTAAGTACCTACTATATGCAAGGCATTCTGCTATGCTACCAATTTTAATAATGTTTCCCAAATTCTCATAATGAATTCAAAAAACAAATCAGAATAATCCTTTAAAGTGAATAATTTGTTTTCTATTTGGTCTCTTGAGTGACATAAGGTCTTATAGATCATTTAGGTGAATGCTGTCAAATTTGGTGGTAGTAATTTTTTTTCCTCAAGAAATTAGAATCGTTTTATAAGTTTCAGTTGTCACTCAGCAATAGAAAAGCTAATTACATTTGTACCTACCTCATTATTTGCTTTGTGGCATAGCTGGAAAGCAAACAGTTTGAGTCATCAGTCATTTTAATACAGGTCAAATCCCATTATAGTGTAATGCAAGGAACTATCTCAATTAAAAAAAAAATACCACTGGTTGAAACTTTAGAACTATTTGAGGGATAAGAGGGAGGTACAGAGATATTTAATTATAGTGGGATTTGACCTATGCAATGCAATGGCAGAGCTCTGCTTACACATAGTCATATTAAGATGACAAAATCTTAGGGATCTGGGAGGTAGCTTCAGAAGCTTCCCCCCGACCTCAACACTTTTTTAAAAAGCAAAAACTGAGTGATTTGACCAGTATTCCTGTAGTATAACCTACAAACCAATAATCCACATTAACTTTTCAAATTAAAAATTTTTTCAGGAACCATTGTACTCTCAAAATTGATTTGGTCTTTAGGTTCTGTTTATGTGCCAAGCTAGATTCTACTCTCCAGAAAAAGCAATTCAATGAAGTAAGTTTGAACATTAATTTTGGGATCTTGACTACATTATTCATTCACTATGTCATTGTGTAATCACAATATAAGTGAATTTATGATATAAAGGAGAGTGGACTCTATAATTTCTGTGGACTCTCATGTGTTCAAAGATTAGTCTCTTCCTAATTTCTGGAAAAGTATTTACTAAAAGCTTTGTGGCTTTCATTGTGGCAGACTTGCATTTCAGGTCATCACTCTGTGGGAAATATGTGTGTATGTATATATATATATGTACATTTTTTAAAAATCTATGTAAAGTAAGGATTTTATTCCCCATTCCCCTTCATCCCACAAAACAAAGGATGGCATTTTGTACAATATAGATTTACAAAAAGGAATCACGATTTCTCTAATGCGTTTTTACAGCTGATTGAAATAAGGAAGTGTTTACATTTAACTCAGCTACATATATTGGTAGCTTTAAGGTTTTTATACATAATTTATGCATTATGTTTTAATCTATTTTTATGACAAAACCTAATTTAATATTTTCCTCCATCTTTCCTTGTATCAGTCAGGTGAACTTTAGATCTGGGAAAGAAGTATGAAAAATAAACACAAGGTTTTTCTAATCATCTGGCTATGATTCAAATATCAGAACTTAGTCTGTCATCATCTTTCTAATTTTAATTCTAATCCTCATAACTTTAACAACTAAAGAAACATTATTATGATTTTTCTTTCAAGAATGAAAATATACTGTCCTCTAGGAAGGAAATTCTTGAACACCTATTTAAAACCAACTATCTGCATAAAACTCCCATTCAGTAATTCTTAAAAATACCTAAGTGAAATAAATGATTATATTTAATTAAACAGTTTGTTATAAGCATGTTGATTTTCTTATAGGTGAGATGGAATGCAGTGAAAAGTAACTCCACTGTCTTACAGAGGTTACAGATAGAAAAGTTTCCTTTAGTCTATACCTTTCTCAATAGATGATTATTCCCTATTACACATCTGGTCAAGATTCTATTTAAATGTGTAACATCTCCTTATTCCCTTAGAGAATTATTTTGTAATAATAGCCAAATGTAGTAAGTAGTATTACGTCTTCCTTGAGACATATTCATTTTACGCAATACACATGTTTAGCATGATAACCTTTTTTCACATATTAATCTCTCCATTTTTTACATTTATTTCATCACTGATGTTGGTCAGATTTGCTTTCTATTGTGAAACATCAGTTTTCTATTTTTTTTCTAATTACAATTAGTAAAAATACTTATAAAACTATATTCATTCTTTTCATTTTTTGTTCACCATTTTATTTTTAGAGTTAAGCAGATCACCATTTCTTAACCTATCCTCATTTGTACCCACAGGGTACATGTCTTATAATCCAGTTGATTCATATATATTAATTTTCCAAATATTTACTTCTCTGATGTTTTCCTGTGTTTGCAAACTGTGTTACTTCACAATTGCTCCTACTTAATAAATTGAGACATTTTTATTTTAACCTTCCTGCTAAGACTATGTCTAAAGTAGAAATGGACAGCAAGTCAGCAGAACTGAGTTCTAGTTCTATTTTTTTGATAGCTCATCAGGCTTTTTTTTAGGCTGTGCACTTAACAAATGTAAGCCTTGGACCAGATGATCTCTGAGCTCCCTTCCAGTTCCAAAATTCTGTAATTCTGTCTTGGCCATTTTACATTTGTTATTCTGAAATCTAATCTTTTTCTCCTCTTGAATTATAGTGTCAGCTACTTTTTTCAGGATTCTGTTATGTTATAAACTTTCCTTCATTCTTCAAAATAGTTTTTTTAAAGATTTGAAAAAGATGAAAATAATAGAAAAGGTAAAAAAATCTTTAGATTGTCTCGTGGAGTAAAAGATTCCTTCATCTTACTGTAATAATACTACTTTTGTCTTTGCAGCCAAATCGATTTTTCTTAAGGATACATTTTTATTAAGATTTGCTTTTTTTGTTTGAAATGTTCTTTACTCAGCTTTGATTCTTTTAGGTACAGATGCAAACATTTTATAAATTTTATAAATCATACAAAATAATAAAAAGTGAACTGGACAAATCTAGAAAATAGGAATTAATTAACCCTTCCTAAATATTTGCAGCCATTTTATTGAAAACAGAAAGTTGTCAAGATTGCCATAATAGCTTATGCAAAAGTAAGCAGTTAACCTAACCCTATTCTATTTCACAGAATTAAAATAATCAGTCTCAAGAGTCAGAATTGGCATGCTTATTATGATTGACTTGAATTAAGCTACATACTTTAGGCAACAGTGATGCCAAGTTATCCATATGGCTAATTAAGAAACTTTCATCAACATTGAAACAATGGGAGGGATAACAAGTTTGATTCTGTCGAGTTGTTCTCTGTTAACCATGAAATAGAATATCAATTAAAAATGTAATATGCGCTTAGCAAAAGCCACTATTGTCATATTGCCAGTAAAAATGGAAATTACCTGAGGTTCACTGTTTTCTGATTTGTTCTTACAATGTGACAGATTTCCCTTCCTCCTCCCATGCATGCCAATTTTAAAAAGAGAGGTAGACGTTTTTCCCTTCATGTTTTCCTTTCTATTGGACCATAATTATATCAGTACTAGCAGATAATTTGGTTGAAGTAACTTCTATTTTGAGACCAGACCATAATATTAGCACATTTTAGTATGCTTACATGCTGAAATGAATACTTGAAAATAACATGTTTTTCCTTTTTTTATAGAAATGAAAATAATTATTAAAAAATTCTGTAAGAAATTGATTTGAGCATATTAGTGTGAAATTTCTCTTTTTGCTAGGTGTTATTCACCTGAGCTGGAAGATATAAGAACAAATACTTTTACTCTTTCACTGCCATTTTGTTCTTTTTAACTGACTAATAACTTATTTCTGTATAAAATCATTTTCAGGCAGTTTCAATTTCAGTTCTGAGAAACAACATGTATTTGCTTTTGTCTTCCAACTTTAAAGTTTATTGCTTAAATAACTTTGCCTGTAAGATCCTGAAAGTTTTTCATAAGTAAAAGAATGTCTTAGGTTTTAGAAATTTATTTTGGAACTTTAGAGATAGCTGTTGATTTTCATTGCAGTTGCCCTTCAAAGAAAATGACCCCATGGCATTCAAAAGCTGTCAAATTGCCTTACCCTTGGACTTTGGAGATGAGGGTTGTAGTCAGTGGAATTGGGGGAATTTTTATATTAATGTGTGTGTATGTAATTAATAATGGCTACTAGTAACTCAGCATTCCTAATACCCCAAAATTCCATTTGTTCCCTTGTACTGAGCCTTTTTATTTTTCAAATAATATATATATATAATTTTTAGACCAGGTTTTATACATGTAGTAGAAAAGAAACCAACAATAGAAAAAACCTGTAATTTAAAACACACACACACAGCTTTACAGAAACAAATGGATCAAGAGGCATCTTGGTGTAGCACTAAAAGCACTCTAGATTTATAATCTAGGTATCTGCTACATACCATGTGTATGGTCTTGGTGAAGTCCCTCCAATTGCCTTGACCTTAGTTTCCCCAATTCTAAATTGTATTAACATCTATTTATGCCTGCCCCACCTCACAGTTCTTCAAATCAGAGCCTCTAGAGGTTGTGTCCTGGAAGACAAATGCAGCTGTAGATTACCACAGTACCATACCAGGAGGGCAAAGTTGCTCCCCTAATTTATTGCTAACTTAGTTTTAGACATTCATAAGTTGGCCACGATTGCAGTACTTCTAACAGACATTTAAAGTGACAGTAGATAAGAAGAACAACACAAGACAGGGGAAGGAAACACCAGGAGTCAGCAGATAGTACATACTCTGGTATTACTGGTGTGACTTTGGTCAAGTGATTTCACCTCTCTGAGGCTCCAATTCCTTGTTAGTGAAATAGGGGGACCTGGGAGAAGTTTGAGTAGATGCCCTCTAAGAGCTCTTCAACCTCCTAAATTCTGTAATCATAAGTTCTTCAGAAAGTCCATGTATAGTTTGTAAACTTTCAGATTTAAAAACTCAAATAACTGAGGTGGTAGGTATAATAGAAAATATTCCATAAAAGGCAAAAAAATGACTTTACTTCTTAGACCTGATATGGACTCCAATTCATCCAGCCCTAGGATATGCTTTTGTCTAAACTAGCTACTTTTTAAATCATGGAATCTGAAATAAGAATATATTGTTTACATTTGTGTGATGTTATTGTTTTAAACTTTAACAAACTTGCCTTTAACTCCTATTTACAGATTGCCTCTATCATACTGCAAACCTAAATTACTGGTTTTCACAGTGCATAAGGACTTTATGAAGGATCCAGTTTTGTATTTTGGGTGTGTGGTATTTTTTGTCCTCAGTCCAGGACTTGAATGTTAACCTCCAAACCTTTTTACCCAGAGCATTCTAAATTTTATGCAGTCCCTGTCCCTCTCCTTCAGTCTTCTGTATGTGCTCTATGGCTCAGGCCATCCTCCATATCTGTTCATTTCTCTGACATCTATAGAACCAGCACTGCTGCTGCTATTCAAGTTACTAAACCGACTTCTCCCTTTTCACTAGCACTACAAGGAGCATTACCAGCTCTTCCCATTCAGGAATGTGGTATAAGGATGGAGATAAAAGTTCTTTGTTGGTATTCTATAAAATAAGCAATTTTACAGAGAATTTTATACAATTTTTCAAATCATACATTGAATTGTTGCTGCAAATATTCTAGAATGGTCAAAATACAGTGTTTTTCAACCACTTTTAAAAGATAAACTTGTAGTTAGAAACATGTTTTTATGTAAAGATTCTTCATTTGATGGCATTATTCCTATGTGTTTCCTTTGATATGTTCATTAAAATTATACTTTTAGGTTTGATCATCCATTTCTAAATGAGAAGAAAAGTTAGTGTTCATAAGATCTGTATGAAGCAAGTGCACATGGTTAGAGCATGGCATTGTGTTTAACATTAGCTGATTGTATTTGCACTCTGCTCTTGTAGATTCACTCTGTTTACAGTAGACCAGTGTCAGTTTTTGTAAGTGTTTTGTTTTTAGCACTTTAACTGTGAGTGTACAAACTGATTTTAAAATGTAGTGGTTGTATATTTTGATTATAGATGATTTGAAATTTTTAATAAAATTAAACTGTATAACTTGTTCTCCATTCTGGCACTAAGAGGCATGATTACGTCATGTTTTCTCCTTTTACCTTATGATCTATAGGGTGTGCTGTTTCTGACTGATAGTTAATAGAAACTATAAAGGATTTTTCTAATATAATTAGTTGGTCCATCCATGACAAACATGTTTGCCATTTATCTGGAAACAGAAATGCTAAATACATGCCCCTCATATGCCCCATATACACCCCAACTCTTATAGATACAAACTCATGTGCCTTTTCTTACATTCAAACACACCCATGTAGGCAGAAATGACAGGCACTACATACATTGCTGTCTTTTAAGGTTGTTTGGCCAGCACTTTGCTTTGGGGAATAGTGGTCTCATCATCTCTAATGAGGTATCAATTTGTTTGTGAGTTTTACCAAGGTTGATCAGCCTTCAGCTAACAAACTAATACTGCCCAAAGTGTAGACATACAGTGAAAATACTAGAAAAGTAACAAATCAAAGACCCCAACTGAACATAAAAATAGAAATTCTGAAAATCAAATAACAGATTAAAAATTGAGAATAAAGTTATAGTTTAAAACATAACTTATTCCTTTTAAATGGAAGATATACCTGGTTAGTATATTGCCCCTATCATCCCTTATATAATGGGGCAGTTCTTTACCTATAGAAAGGCCTACCCAAGCAGTCAAATCATTTGTCATATAGTTTAGTAGGCATGGGATCACATTTAAGCTGACAGTAAAGAGATATTTAATAGAATCATAGGATCTTGGAGTTGAAAGGAACCTTAGAATTCATCTAATTAAACCTCCCATCCTATTCAGGAATCCTCCCTATAGTATCCTTCACAAATTGTTATCTGGCCTTTGCTTGAACATTACCCAACAGAGCAGTCCATTTCATTTTTAAACATTTTTATTCAAAATGTTTTTCTTGTATTGAGGTATGCTGTAACTTTTACCCATTGCTTCCAGTTTTGACAAGTTTGTACTACAAAGTGCACAAGATATGTGGTGGCTAAGTGGACTAGTAGATAGAGCACTGGACTTTGGCTCAGAAAGGCCTGCCTTGGGTGCTTACTAGCTGTGTAACCCTGGGCAAGTTGTTCAACCTCTGTCAGCCTGCATTTCTTCGTCTATAAAATGACAATAATAGCACCGACCTTACAGGGTTGTTGTGCGGATCAAATGAGAAAACATACGTAAAGTGTTTTGCAAACCTTTAAGTTATATGAGTGCTAGTTATTACTAGTAAGTTTAAGAGGTATTATTAAATTTAATCTCCAAAAATAACTATTAAAATATTGGAAGACAGCATGACAATGGATAGAAAGTTAGCTTCAGATCCAGAAAGACCTGGGTTCAATTGCCTCTTCTGAAACACACTGGCTAAGTGACCCTGAACAAATCATTTAACCTTTGATGTGGCTTTAGGCAGACTATAAGATGATAAGTTGCAGAGAAGAAACCTTACTTACCTTTGTAGAGAAAGTTTCCTCCTTGGAGAGTTACCTAGATCACTGAAATGACAGTTATAAATCCCTGTCTCCCATTTTATATAAATAAACCCAATTCAACCCCATCTTTTTTCTGGGCTAAAATATTCTTTCAGCTATTCTGCATGTGCTATGACTTCCAACCCCCTCATCATCTTGGTCATCCTCACTTTTTCCTCTCGTGGACCCCTTTGGCAGTCTGATGAAGCTTATGGACCCTTTCTCAGAATAATATTTTGAAATGCATAAAATACAAAGGAAATCAATTATGTTGAAATGCTAGTATCAAAATATTTTTTGATAGTTTGTGAATTCCAAGTTAAGATCCCCTACTCCAGCATGCTAATACTTTACTTCAAATGTGATTCTTAGAACTAAAGTACTAAAGAAATGGTCTGACCAGTACGTACTACAGAGGGATCATTCTTTTCTTTTTATTACCATAACATAAAATTGCATCAATGTTTTTGGCAACCATATCACACTGTTGGCTCATCAAGCTTGTGGTTAACTTTCTATTAAGGTCCTGTTAGAACCTGATAAATCATCCTATCCAACTTCAGGGAGTACATATTTCTAGTAAACTAGACCTGTTCCCAGTTTTTTCAGTGTTTCCCAAGTTTTTTCAGTCTTTAATAGCACAAGTGAAATTGGTACAGCATTCTTTTGCCCCAGCCACCAGTTGGGCTAACTAGTCATATAATTATTATGTACATATCTTAAATATTATTCATCAGTAGTCTAGAGTTAACTCATTACTGTTGAATATTAGCCTGAGGACCTGGCTAATACTCAATGTAAATGAAACTCCACAAGCACTTGAGATGTGAATTTATCCTAAGTTTTATGATTATATCTTTAATTTTCATGATTGTTATTATACTTTAATGGATCTGTGATTTCATCAATAACATATAGCACTTTAAGGTTTATAAGCACTTTCCTACCAATTCTGTTGTTGATAGGCTAAAGTCCTCAAAACTGAATCTTTGAAAGGGAAGGATTTTTAAATGCCTTAATTTATGATGATTATTAGCTAACACATCATGGAATGTTGGACATTAGCCCATGGTTGAATATTAATCATAACACACACATACAAAATATAGTAATTACTACCTTCCCTCTCTACCATACACTCAAAAATTGATTGATAAAGGGGAATGAGGAAATTCTAGATGTTAAAATATACCAACCACAGGTTTACTGTGCACCCAAGTTTTTTGTTGCATCAAGCGCAGAGCCATTGAGAAAAATATTGAATAGCTCAGGGCAAAGGACAGATTGCTGACACATTTTGCCAGAGACCTCCCCCCAAGTCAGCAGCCATGAATGCATACCCTTTGGGCACAGTATTTCAACCATTTCCAAATCCACCAAAAGTCTGTAAGAGGTGCCTCTACTTTCTTTCCTCTCACTCTCTTAACCCCTAATAAGCCCCGTTCTGACCTCATTCCATCAAAACTGCTCTCTCCAGTTACCAGTGATCTCCTAATTGTCAAATCCAATAGCCTTTTCTCAATCCTTGTTCTTCTCAACATCTCTGCCCCCTTTGACACTATTGACCACTCTCTTGTTATTGTTGTTTGTCTTTCATTCTCAAAGAAGACCATGACATCAGGAAGGAGTTGTCATGACTTGCAAGTGAATTGGATTTAGAGCTATGCCAAGTCACCAGGCTCCCTCTCTTCCAGAGCCATCTGGGTCCAGAGGCAAGGTAAAGATCAGGATGACTAGAGATTGCCCCAGATGCAGTGGAAGCCTTTTTGAGCTGAGGTCTTTCCCTGGTCCCAGTTTGTCTGAAGCAACACCCGTTCAGTGATTAAGGCTAGGTAAAAAGGAGGCAAAGAAAAGCCTCTTTTACCTAGTCAAAAGAAATATCAGTCTGGGAGGGGAAGACCCTTAGGGTTTCTGGCCAAAACAGAAACAATTGCTATTTACACTCACTCTAAGACATCAGAATCCAAATACTGACCAAGTGAGGCTTGGGACCCATTGTTTGCCAACCAATGACAGCCAGAGTGGTTTGGGTTTAAGGCATGGTCTATAAAAAAGGAATCTAGCCCCCAAGATATATTGCTAAATTTCAGTGGTCAAAATTTATATTCCTTTGGGCAGGGCACCTGCAGGTAAGGGTACGATTCCCTTTGTGGGCAGAGGGAGAGAAAGAAGGGAGGAGCTGTGTTGGGGCAGCCACTACTATTCACAAGTTGTTTGTCATTCATTCTTGAAGAGTTCCATGACGTCAGGAAGATGTCGTGACTTGGAAGTGAACTGAAGTGAGGGACAGCTGTGCAAAGTCGTAAGCCTCACTTAGACCTAGACTATCCTCTAAGTACCACCTAAAATCCCATCTTTCTTAGGAAGCCTTTCTTAATTTTAGTGCTGTCCCTCTGTTGATTATCTCCACTTTATCCTGTATACAGCTTGTTTGCACAATATATATGTATGTGTACGTATGTATATATCCTATATAGAGTTGTTTGTATGTTTTCTCCTCCATTTGTCTATGACCTCCTTAGGAACAAGGACTTTTTGTCTTTCTATCCCCAGAACTAAGCATAGTGCCAGGAACACAGTAGGTACTTAATAAATGTCTATTCACTATTAATACTTGATTCACGAATATAGCAGTTTTTCCAATGTCCTGCTAAAGTCTCTCCTGCTCTTGATGAAACCAGGCTGACTCTGTGATCACCACATCTTTATCAGTAGCTAAATATCCCTTTTATAAAACAGAATTTTGTCAAAATCAAAGTCAAACTCTCCAAACTATAGTCTTCAGATCCTATTCTTTTCCCTTTTTAAAAAATCAGGACATTTGTCCTTCTCCAGTCTTTCATCCTTTGCTTTTATCCATGACCTCCTGAAGATTACTGATAAGTCATATAAATGATAAGTGTATCAGCAAGTACATCTAATAATATTCATTTTAGTTCCCTAGGATGTAGTTGAACTGGCCCAGTTGCATTCTCCCACCTTCTACCCTCCTGATATACCAGAATGCCTTTCTATCTCTTCAGATCCTATTTATTCTTCAATAATTCAGTAAACATTTATTAAATGCCTAGTATGTGCCAGGCACCGTGCTAAGCACTGGGGTTACAAAAAGAAGCAAAAGATAGGCCTCGCCTTCAAGGAGCTTACAATCTACCAAATGGAGACAACATACAAGCAAATATATACAAAGCAAGCTATAGAAAGGTTAAAGAGGAAATAATTAAGAGGGGGAAAGTACTGGAATTAAGAGGTGTTAGGGACAGCTTAAAGGTGGAGTTTTAGATGAGATTAAAGGAAGCCAAGGAGTTCAGTAGTCACAGCAGAGGAGGGAGAGTGTTCCAGGGATGGAGGACAGAAATGCTTAGAACAGAGAGATGGGATGTTTTGTTTGTGGAACAGGCAGGAGGTCAGTGTCACTGGATTGAAGAGTATACATCAAGCAGTAAAGCGCAAGAAGAATGGAAAGGTAGGAAGAGGCTATGTTATGAAGGCCTCTGAATGCCAAACAGTATTTTTTATTTGCTCCTGGAGGAAGTAGGAAGCCACTGGAATTTATTGAGTTTATTGAATTTATTGACCAGACCTGCATTTTAGAAAAATCACTCTGACTGAATGGAGAATGGATTGGAATGGGGAGAGAGTGAAGTGATGAGGGCTTGCACCCGTGTGGTGACAGTGTCAGAGGACAGAAGGGGACAAATTCAAGAGATGCTGAAAAGGTGAAATTGGCAGGCTGTGGCAACAGCTTGGATTTTCTCTTTTGTAACCTGAAAACCCTCCCTTTTTTTTTCAAGGAGTACTTTACTTTGATCATCTGAAGAGGAGAGAGGCATTCTCCCAACCCTCTTAGCTTTTCTCCTAAAAGATCATACTACATCCTGAGCAGACAGTTACTTGGCCATGGCAGAGATACAAACTTCATGCAAATTTTCTGTTCTCCATACTTGCTGGATGTTAGCTTCCCAGGCTTCTATCATTCCTGTTATTAACTCTGGCGGCAAACTCCTATGGATAACTCCTTCCTCCGTCTTCTTCCCAGTAAAGTTTTAGAAGCCTCTCTCCCATCTTCTTGTTTTCTCTTTTCCCATCTTCCCATTTCTCTGCCTCTTCCTTCCCATTCTATATATTTCAAAACTAGGTTGACTTTTGGAGAATCTCTGTTGCGTTATAGGATCATTTATAGCACTGCTGTAAGGATTTCTGACCCACTTTGAACCCTGAGGCAGAAGAGGATCTGTGACTATACTTCAGACTAAAGTAGGGCTATTTCAGAATACCTACAACCACTAAAACCGGTTCATTTTATTCCTCAGATTGCGTTCTTTAGGTACTCTGAGAAATTTGTAGTCATTAGTTTGTGAACCTTCTGTAGTCTGTTCTGTATTCTGTAGTCTATGACCAGATGTTACCTGGTGTAACCTAATTTAACCTCTTGGCCATAAAGATTCATAAGCAATACAAATACGTAGACGTATACATTCAAAACCACAGGTCAGCGTTACAAGTAAGAAGGCAGAATTGTTTATTCTAAATAGGTTACTGGGAGAAAGGAGAGGTTGGTTGATAGAGCCATGAAGTGCTATAAAAGAGGGTATAGTATGTTGAAGAACAGGTGAAATATTAGGTGAGTTTGAAAATCATTTTACCTCTATTCTGCTCAAACCTTCTAGCTATTACACATACACCCCCTCATTCCCTCAGTCACAGAGGAGACTATTTAAATGGGCTTTTTTTGGTTCTCCTGTGGCAAGTATTTACATCCAGGAGCTGGAGAAGCCATTTTTCTGATGAAGGTCTCTGGACATGAATTAAAAAATATAAATCAAGAGCCTCATACAAGGGAAGCACTACTTCTTTCAAGAATAAAAAATACAAAAGGTTAAATCAACTAATAGAGAACATGCTTTTTAAATATAATTAACAAAAAAGTATATCTCTGCTTCATATCCTTTCTAGAGAAAGATAGGCAGTGCCAAGAAGTAGAGAGGGAGGAAGAGATGCCCAGGGCAAAGAAGTGGGATAGATAGCAAGAGAAGGTAAGAGGGGAAAAAGAAAAATAAACTGCAAAAGGCTACAAAGCCAGCATCGTCCCATCCTCCCTTGCCCAAGATCCTTGCTTCAAAAAAGAAATCTCTTCTTCCACCCCACCACCATTTGCACACTCATCTTCCGCGCCCCCCCCCCCCCCCCCCCCCCCCCCCCCCCCCCCCCCGGCCTAGGCAGCTAGATGATAGAGTGGAGAGAGGCCTGGACCTGGAGTTAGGAAGACCTGTGCTCCAATCCAGCCTCAGACACTAAGTGTGCGAGTCACGTAATTCATATGCCTCAGTTTCTTCAATTGCAAAACGGGGATAATAATGGTGTCTTTATCTCCCAGGGCTGTTGTGAGGATCAAGTAAGATATTTAATAAGTGTTTATCGCAGTGCCTGCCACCTAATAGTTCCTTAACAAATGCTTATTTCTTTCCTTCCAGGACATGCTATCTTCTTTTCCTTCTTATCAATGATGTGGGAAAAGCTCTCTTCTGGGAATTGAGATCCCTGAACTCTCTCTAGTCTCTGATCTGTTCTTAATAAGCTGGTTAAGTCATTTAACTTCTTTGGACACCAATTTCCTCATCTGTAAAATAAAAAGGTTTAAATGGTTCCTTTTAAAGGTTCCTTTCAGCCTGAATAGTCTGATTCTACTTTCGCAAATGTTCTAGCTACCTTTTCCCCTTTTGATGAATTGTTAAAAGTTTTTATTGTTTTTGAAGTCCCATACTACACGCTCTCCAAATTATTTTTGACTTAACCTAATTTCTGGTTGGCAAGTACAACCTAAAGCAATCTTAAAT
This sequence comes from Phalanger gymnotis, assembly GCA_028646595.1. Taxonomy (NCBI): domain Eukaryota; kingdom Metazoa; phylum Chordata; class Mammalia; order Diprotodontia; family Phalangeridae; genus Phalanger; species Phalanger gymnotis. The sequence goes on from CM053625.1 coordinate 234,072,610, forward strand.
CTAGCCCCATATGCCAATTCATTCAACACACATCTGTAGCAAAGGAATTAGAGGAAACCCTAGATTTGCTGGACTCCTCTGGGGCCAAATGTGCTCTTTGACTCTTAGCCAAAGGACTTGCACTTTTCTGGGGTGACACAGCAACTGTGTTCTTTGGGGTGGGAAGTTGTGTCAGAGATACTGTGGCAGGTAAAAGATGAACGACTGAGGAAACAAAGGTTTAATCTTCCAAGCACAGCAGTTTATTTAAGCAATGTCTGCTAATTGCCTAACAAAGCAGGACCAGACCTCCCCAGCTTGGGCCTGGACCCTGAGGGGGGGGGGGGGGGGAACGACGATGACAGACTTATACATTTACAACAACCAAATAAGGCCAATTAATTAAAAGGAAACAATACAAAATTAGGGAATCTGATTTCTAATTGGAGGAAAGATTCGGGATTTTCCAAGTTGGAAGGGGGGAGTGAACAGGTACAATTCCTTGAAATCAGAAAAAGAGATGTCCCACACCCCCCAAGGGTCTATGAACAATTCAAGGAATATAGAGACAATGATTGATCGGCCAGTTTTCAGTTAAGACATGTGGGTTGCCTGAGATGTACAATTATGAGAACTCCTAGCATCAGTCTTTGGATCTGACTGGGTTTCTGGTTAGCATAACCTAGGTCCTTAGATTCTTAGCCATGAAGGGCTAAGTTCAAACAACGTAATAAGGTTTTTTTCCCCCAATTCCCACAATTGAATAGTTTTCTCAAAGGACAGAAATTGGACTAAACCCATAACTGAAGGGAAACTAAGCTAGTTCCAGAATTGAGTTAGAAGATGGAGTCAGTGTTTTTCCCCCAGTTCCCACTATTACCCACTTGCTGTCCCAATCCCCACAGTTCCCTTGATACAAAGTGACTGAGTCAAGAGGAATTGCTAGCTCTGCAGTCTATAAGGCTATAAAAGAAATGTCTCCATCTCTAAATGAAGAACCCCAAAGAAATGGAGATATTTCTCCTCACACACCATGGTTTGGGAAACTTCTAGTCACCAAATCATCTTTAACACAACCCCGCCGTGTCTGGAGGCCAATCAGGATTTGCTGTATCTACCCAGCAAAGCCTGCTTACCCTTTAGCAGATGGCAGAATCTATGAGAGGCTTCCAAATCTGACGAATTCAGTTTCCTGGGTCACCCTGCTAACCATTCGTTAAGTACCTGCTGTGGACAGAGCACTGTTAAGTGCAGGAAATGTCAAGTGTCATTAAGATCTGGGCTCCCGTCCTCGTGGAATCTGTGAATTCCTGTCAGACTTATGTTCTCCCATCTAGGCTGATGCCTCCAGCACTCCACGCTGCCCTGATCCCCGCCCTGCATCCATGTCTCTCTGCAAAGCTTTTGCTCCACAAGTGTTACTCAAAGAAAGCAATGGTGCTGTCCACACCACCATGATGTCTTCCCAGTAATTCTTTGATCCTATCCAGAGCTAGAGAGGCGAGATCAGAGATGACCCAGAGCTGCCAGGCACTCCTTAAGAAAGGAGCCAGAATGCCTGCTGTGCATGAAGGTTAGTGGGCGGATCCAGAAGGAAGGTTTGAGCCTGACAGGCTTGGAGGCAGGTTGGGTGGAAAGTAGTACATGTATCAACAGGAGAGAGAAATGCAGCCCCTAGTGCCCCTCCCTCATTCTCCAGCCCTCCTACCTCTTTCCTTTTTATCCTGTCTTTTCTTCATCTTCTTCTTACACTATCCTGGTCTCTCTTTTTATCCTCTCTTCTGGTGTGCTGTCTGCTTCTCTTTTCCTCTATCTCCTTGTTTTCTCTCCCCCTTCTTCTTTTCAAAGACTTAACCTCCCTCACCCACACCTCTCACAAGCAAGTTGTTAGGGAGAAGGGGGTATTTAGCCTCACCCCACAGAAGATGAATAGATTTACAAGTATAAACATAAAAGGCTAGGAAACACTGCTCTCTTGCAGACAGAATGCCTTGGGTGAGCAAGAAGCAGGAGGAAGGAGGCAGAGTCTGGTGTTCATGGGTGCTAAGAACTAGGAGAGATGGGCAATATTACATAAAGAAACCGCATGGAAAAAAAAAAAAGACAGCAGACATTCAAAACAACACTCTGGAAACATAACAAAAGGTGTTTTTGCCAGTTGCTATTTAGGCACTATTTTGGTGGCTGAAGAATTCTAATGAGCCCTTCCTACTACCTCTCTTCAGGGGCATTAAAACAGCTCTAGAGCAAAGGCCCTGAGGGCTCTGGGAAGAATTTCGCCTTTAACCATCAGGTCACCATCATCCTCAATTAGTAGTTATAGAAGTACTATACAAAAGAATAGGTATAGACACCTTTAAATCACGTACGGCAGAACAACCAGCAAAGCTTAGCTCAACGGGACTGTTTTTTAATCACATTTATTTGTCATGGCAGGTTTCTAGAAAAAGCCTTAGCTGGACAAATGGAATTATTCATCTACCCATTAACCCTTGTGGGCAAGGATTATCTACATGCCTAGTGGAAAGTCTGGCTGGATGGTATGTGGGGAGAAGAGGTGCCCTGCCCTTACAGAGAATGAGCAAGCGCAAGAGGCAGCTGTGATGTAGTGGCAAGAGCCCCAGATTTGATTCAGAGGACCTAGGTTCAAATCTCAACTCTGCTTCTTGCTCGCCATGTCAAGGGCCCCACCTATGATCCCATGACCTTGGGCAAATCATTCCCCTCTCTGGGTTCCAGGTTCCTTATCTATAAACCAAAAGGGCTGGACTGGACAATCTTTGGGAACCCTTACTGCTCTAAAGTCTGTGATCAAATTGCCAGTTTGAGAAAGATGAAGAAAACAACATTTCTCTTCATCTTATCCCCCCCTTGCTGGATTTACTCTAAGAGGTGTAACACTCAATAAATAATTTTCTTTTTCAAGATAATCATCAGTGCTTCTATGGCTTCTGGGGACCAACTGGGCTACATAGTGATGGGGGGAGGGGAGCGAGCAGGAGAGGAAAATTGTTTCCTTTGCTTCCGTGGACCAGCTACTAAAGTCCCCAAAATGTTTAGTCATTCCAAAGGTGGTCAGATAAGTTAAGGAACTGCTTACTATGAGTATTTGGAAACCATTGACTTAAATATACTTACCTGTCTTCTTTACATTGCTCACCTCTTCTTAATTGCAGAAACTCTGGAGTGGACAGATTTTTGGCCCTGTTTCACTGTAAACCTGTCTAGCCCATCATGGCCTCATGATTTTTCCAATTGCCAAAGTGAAGTTCTCATAGGGTTTCTTTCCTTCATATCTGCTAGCACAGTGCTGAGTCATACATGACCTACCAGTTGTCTGGATGCACTTCATCAGAACCCAGAAAATGAGATGGTTATAAGCAATAATCCAACAATAAATTCCCAATGAGCCAGTAAAATAACCTCTTAGATATATTTCAAAAAATGACATGGGCACAGTAAGGAATAACTCATGCCCTAAGTAGCCTCTACAGAGCAAGATCCCTGCCCTCTCCTCTCCTGGGTTTTCAGACGCAGCTTTTCTGGGAATAATATCCCAAAATGGGACCCCTGTGGCAAATACTGTTCAAGGACTTGGAATTTATCTTATGCCATTGATCTCATTTTCAATCTCTGTTGGTTATAGTATCCTCCCTGAACAGAAGCCTGTTACAATGAAAGATAGAAAATAATTTACCAGTAATCTTTGAGTGGAAAGAATCATAAAGTCAGAGCATTTTGGAGCTGGAAGGTGTACTGGTAATTAAGGTGGGGCTTTTTAAATGTTTTCTCTTTTAGAATGCTAAAGTAATCAAGTGCCTTTGATTAAGTCTTACTAGGTATAAAGCCTCAGGCCCACACCCTTTTGCTGATTAGGCATGAAGCCTTTGGGCCCTAAGAAGGGTATATAAACTAAGAGGTTAACATTTTGTTTGGGGCTCTCACTCATTGGAAGAATGTTGGTGTGGAGACTCTGCATAGCCATTAAGGAGCCCCTGCCTCCTCCTGCTTTGAAGAAACCTGAATGCTGATGCATCTCTGGTAACTATGTATTGCTATAGATAGACTGGTCTATGATATTTGCTTTGTTTATATGATGTATGTTTGTAGTTTCTGTTTTTATTCTCTCTGAAGTTCAGGGTATTAGCTTTTCCCCCTGAACTAAGTGAATGATATATGTATGTTTGATTAAAGTGAGATTGTTAACCCCTCAAAGTTGCTTTCCTCAGAAAAGTAGATCAAAGAACCTGTGCTAGCAGCCCTTCTGTGTGTTCTTGTTGCTGGTCTCGTGTCTTACACAGCCACAGTAGCTGCTAGCAACATTGTTGTTACAAAAGAGAACTTCAGTATCACACAGTTATCAGAAGCAGAGCTAGAAGAAGAGTCTAGGTCTTGTAGATCCAGGGTAGATGTACTTTCCTACCACACCACGTTGCCTCATTGCATGTAAGCAGAAACATGGCATTGTCTGCAGGGTGACAACTGGCCCTGAGCTGAGTTGGGAGTCAAGAACCCTGAGTTCTAGTCCTGGCTCCACAACTAACTAGCTGTGTGACCTTGGGCAAGTCATTTGATCTCTGCAGTCAGTTTCTTCACATATAAAATGAGGGGGTAAACTCAATGGTCTCTAAAGTCTCCTCTACCTCTTAAATTGTAATCAGAATATCTTCTATCAGACAGTCAAGTCTTTCAAGGAAAATTTGTTGAGCCCAGAGCATTTGTCTAGGTACCAGTTTTGCCATTCTGGAGTTTGCAATCTAGTCAGGAAGATACTTCACTCAACCCATCTATGGACTGTGGAAGTCTGGGGAAGGGAAGATTGACTCCCCAGCAATTCTGAGTTCTTTCCTATTGGTGCTAGTGGGGAGGAGAAGTCCCATAGGTCTTTAGAGAGGAGATCACTAAAGTGCGAAGGAGACGTATTTTGGCTATTTATGAGTTCAGGCATGAGTGCTTTGTGAGTCTTGTCAGATTAAATAAGGTCCTTCCTGTTCAGTGACCTGTTAGCCTAAGTTCTTGTAAGGTGGGTTGAGGGCCCTAGACATCAGCCAAATTCTTGTGTACCCAGGGGAAACTGGGGTAAGCATGAGCCAAAAAGAGATTTGTGTGAGAGGTCTTCAGGATTTAACCCCATCTGTGAGAATGATCCACAGGTACCACCAATATCAAAGACTTACCGGATATAGAGATGGAAGGCACATTATAGTGATCAGCAGCTCCCTGCTATGGGTTACTAGAGGCTACCTGATCCATACATATGTAGAGCTGGCATGAGAAATTGAGACATGTGCTATGCTCTTGAGGCATGTTTCAGGGATGTAACTGCCTCCTGAGAGAACCAAATTTATCTTTTATGAGACCAGACTAACTGTCATTCCTCTACTTAAGAACCTTCAATGGATCACCTTCCCTTTAGTATAAATTTATAAAACCTAATAACTGTTACCCACTTGTAGTGATTCACATGGAATGAATGGCACCACCAAAAGAAAGCATCTCAAGGGACTGGGATGCCCTGGGCAGGAAATAAGGATCTAGTCACGCAGTCAACATAGCAGCTTTCAGCACTGCTAATTGGAAGAAGGGAAAGAAAGAAAAAGGAAATTAATATTTATCTAAAAAGGTGGCAATCAAGAACAGGATTTGGTCACCAGCGGAATACACCTAATATTTTTGCCTGGAGATTTACTAATATGATCTAGAGGAATTGGAATTGAAAAAAGAAAGGAAGAGAGAAACCTACCCAGATGCTTCAATCAAATAGCATTTATTAAGCGCCTACTATGTGCTACAACTTGTGCTAAGTAGGGATACAAAGAAAGGCAAAAGCCAACCCCACTTTCCAGGAGCTTATACAACTGCCAGAGAAGATATGAAAAGGAATGAAAGGTTTAATGTGAGAAAAAGAGTAATAGTGGTGGGATCCAATAATTTGGTGGAGAATATATATTGGAAGAATGATGGAAATGGTCAACCTGATTTTGGATCTACATACACAGCAATATGGAGGATATGGGTAGTATGAAGAGGAAAGTGGATTTTAACTTAAGGAAGTAAACACAGCCTTCACAGGTGTAACTCAGAACTGCTGGAATGAGACTCATGGCAAGAACATTCAATGAGAACATGGCCAGACACAGACACACTTTGTTCAAAAGAATAGATCAGATGGAAGGGATACCAGAGTGGCATTAGATGGTATAAAAATTTGCACTTATGTGTAAATCCACAAGGGAAAAATAGAAGTGACACTTAAGAGTATGTGGATAATGAGTTTCTGATGTAGAGCATAAAACCAACAACGAGGCAGGATACATTAGTGATGAGAACATCAATCATCCAGACATCTAATGGGTGTCTCTTACTCCTAAAAGCAGGGCATTTTATTAATTCTTTCCTTGCCTTCTCCATAATATAATCTTTCAAAAAGTAGAGGGGACGCTAAGGAAGTGACTATTCTGCAACTAATTCAGATCAATTCAAACATTTATTAAGCACCTACTATGTGTCAGTCACTGACCAACAAGGAGTAACTAGTTAGTCAAGTGTAAACAAAAGAGACCCTTAGGAGAAATTGATCATCTCACCTTACAATTAATGATAAATAAACTCTAGTTCCAGAAATAGCCTAACACACGTATTAGACTTCAGGGAAACAGATTTGAAAAAAATCAGAGAAAATATGGATGTGACTATATGGCCTGAAATTCTAAAGGGAAGGTTGGCTCAAAATGGGAAAAAAAAAAACTCCCTCCCATCCCCAGACTGTAGGATATAATTGAAAATTATTTTGATGAAGCAGAAAATGGGGAGCTATGTAAGTCGACTGATAAGGAAACTCTTAAATTTTTTAAAGAACATTTCCAAAATACAGGACAGATATATCACCAAATACTAATACAAAAAATGGCACAATCCTACAACACATTTACATAATTTGACTAATAAGTAGAATTCTCAGAGGTGCTGATTTTACCTCAATATGGAAGGTGTTATAAAACCTACGTGGCATATAATCAATGAGGAACTTCAAAGAACAGGAGTAAAAGATGTCATCAGAGAAGTATGATAGGAGAAGATGGTGAGGATGAAGGATGACCTGTGAACAACCTGAGCTCTCCACTGATATCCTTGTGAAAGGAGAAAGTGAAGACTTCCAGCTGTTTGAGTGGCTACCATATAGTAAATTTATGGAAGGGCATGAATAAACTTTGTCAGGATGGGAAAGCATCAATGGTTTATCATCTGTGTCATTGGAGGGACCGTGCAAATATGAGATATGGATTAAGTGATAGGGGAATATCATTAAGAGTTAAGAATTATACTGCTCTTAGGCTATCTACACAGAGACTGTCCACAACATTTAAATGCTTGTATTTTGCATGTGAGATCTTTGTCCAGCATCAGGCAAGCTGATACACCACTGGTGAAATATATCCATATTGATATTCTTATAATGAATGAGATCAGATAATACAAAGAAGTTGCAGCCAAACGAAAAGACAGTTATGAGGGTCTCAAAAATGTGAATAAAAAAAATGTTGGAGAACTTGCTTCATTAAGCCAGAAAAGGTAATCAGAAAGACAGAACAATTTCAGATAAAGAAAATGGAGGTCCAGAGTGGTGAACTGAGTAGTCACTAGCAGGTTAAGATGATAACTTTGTATAATGGATCTGGATTTCTAGACTACAACTTAAAAATACAGAAATGACAAGCTACTGGCCAAGGAGAGAATATACCTTACTAAGAGCTGGTAAGAATGTATTTGTTTGAAGTCTCGCAAATCAAAAGGGCTTTATATTAAAAAGGAAAAGAGAAAAAGAAAATTGACTATGTATATACCAAAGACAATGCAGGAAGCATAGGAAGAAAAATACCAATTGAGATACCCAGAAATTCACAGGACATAATATCCAAGAAGGAAGCCAGTAATAAACTCTGTAGCACCAGATATCCATTTATGTATGCGCAGTTTAATAATAACTGACATATAACACTTTAAAGTTTAAACATGTTACATATATTACTCCTTTTGAGCCTCATAACAACCTTAAGAAGTAGATAATCCAGATATTATCATCCCCATTTTACAGATGAAGAAACTGAAGCTCATAGTCCATGGTCACAAAACCAGTAAGTATCAAAAGTGGGATTTGAACCTAGGTCTTCCTGACTCGACGTCCAACAACCCACTACACCATGGATGGGGGCTGCCTCTCCAAGTACAGCTAACAAGATGAATGAGAGATTCTAATGGAAGGAGGCAAATTTGGCCTTAGGGGAGATAAAAGTAGACTGCAACATAAAACCAGTGAGGAACTATCAAGAACAATAAGAGTAAAGAATGTTATCAAGGAATTGTATGATAGGAAGAGAAAATGGGCTGGTCACATGGCAAGAATGAACAAAAGAACTCAGCAAGAGAAGGAACAAATGTGAGTAGCTGTGTGTCACTCCGCCAGGCCTGAAGGGAAGAGCCCAGTATCCATCAGTGGCTAGTTCTGTTCTCCTAGAAGTCACTTGGGGCAAATACCAAAGCTAGTGATATGTGAATTACCCAGCATGGAAGAGCCTTAAATGGCTTTGAAGTCCTGCCACCAGGTAAACAACCATCAAAGGAGAAGGGGTCAGAAAATAAGTTGTAGGGAAATATAAGAGAAAAAAAGACCAAAATTACCAGCGATCTCAGAAAGAAGAAAACTCAAAGACCTTTGAATATATGCAGAGAAACCAATAAGAAAAATAATAATAATAAAGGAAATTGTCTTCAGATCACCCATGATAGCATAGACATCTATGAATAAATATTGTAAGATAAAGGAAAATAAACCCACATCTGAAAAGGCAGAAGACCCTGTGGATTCCCAAGTGAACATGAAGCTAGAATAGGATGTTCTTGAGTGGCTGAAAAGACAAATAAGAATTGTGAAAGCAGAATTTATGGCCTGCATTGCAGAAATAATTGATAGAACAGAAAAACTTGAATCTGTGGTAGCAAGTCTCACCAATGAAACAAAAGAGAATAGCTGATTAGGAATGCAAGTACATATAAAAAAAGAACAAAAAGCAGTAACATTAAAAGAAAACATGATCTCATGAGCAAAACATATCGATCTCGAAGATGGTACACATAGAGACAACTCAAGGATGAAAGGTCTCCCAGAAGAGCATGTCAAGTCAAAAAACCTGAACACCATTATGAAAGAAATAATACAAGAAAGCTGATCAGAACGTCTGAACACAGAAAACAAAATGCCAATCAAAAGAATCCACATATCACATCTAGGAGAAAAAAAAAGACAACTCTATCTTACAAACTCCCAGACATAAAGTGGGTAAATTCAACAATTCTGTTGACAAACAAATTCTTAAGCAACTAGGAGAAAGATATTCAAATATAAAGAAAAGAACATTTGAACAATATAACAGTATTCTGCACCCACCAGAAACTGCAGGAGGGGTGTAACGGCAACTACGCTGGCACACCCAGGATGGCTGCCAGTGCATGTTCTTTTTATCTGCTTTATTAGGAAAGACTGTTCAAAAAGGTGTCAATAATCTTCTCATAATTACATAAAAGACAAACAGAAAATACAGAGAAGAGAAATAAAGACCAACAGACAGGGCTCTACGCCTGAATCAAAACTTTACACCCACCATTGGATAGAGAGAGCCTTTACCTCTGAGGAATTGGGGAGCTCTGAACATATGGCCACTCAGAGTCTTGGCCAGGGACTTACAACATCTTTCTCATAAGCAAACCCCTAAAGCAAAAGCTCACCTCTCACAATATATACTCTTTCAGCTAATAGGCTCAGAGCCAGAAGGCATCACAACCGGACTCATTGCCTAATTAGCTTATTAACAAAAGGTGTGCAAGCCTTCCTATAAGCAAACTTCCCTTAATGGGCTCCACATGAGGTCTATTAATGGGCAGGGAAGATCTTACACCACCCGCCTCCTTAACATTACAAGGAGATGGAATAATGTGTTCAGAAGAGCAAAGGAGCTCAAGATGCAACTGAAGATGATATACCCCACGTATGTGGGAGATATGAAGGTAAAATTGACAGGGCTTTGCCGCTGAACACTTATGTGGGGTTATAGAGAGGAGGAGTTGAGGATGATCCATAGGTTGTGAGCCCTGGTAACTAGAAAAATGGTGGCAAACTCAACATTAATAGAGAAGTTAGGAAGAGAGGAGGACTGAGGAGGGGGAAGGGGCATGAGTTCAGCTTTTGAACATGCAGAGTTTGAGGTATCAGTAAAACTTTCATCTGGAGATGTCCAAAAGGCAACTGGGGATGTGAGATAAGAGGTCAGCAGAGAGATTAAGGCTGGATATATTTGAGAATCATTAGCATAGAGATGATAATTAAATCTATGGGAGCTGATGAGATCACCCAGTGATTCATATGCAGCTGAATTACTCATAGCCTCAGAATCATTTGTAAGGTGTGTAATACTTCAGTTATATCTGAAAAGACTTCACCTTTACATTTAGTAGTCTCTGTCTTTGCCCCTTCACCCTTTAATTTTGCTAGTTTAGATAGGACCCAAGCTTTATAACTGGATTAAGACACTTATAAGGAGGAGTATACATTATTCAAAAGAAACATGATAGGTAAAAGGAGTGAGTAAGTATGCAGTATTGTATACTAAAAATATATACTTCTGTGACAAGATGCAGGAACCAGAGAGAAAAAGCCCAAAAGAGTATTTTAGTAAATAAACAGAAGCAAGGCTTTCATCACAGTATATACTACAGATCCCCTGGTCAGAAAGAGGAGAAATAGGGGACAAGTTTGGCCCAGAAATTGTATAGTAGTCATGTGAGACTTCAATTATTTGAACACCTGCTGGAGAATAGTCTCCTTTTTCTTCTCCCTCCCTCTCCCCCCCACCTCCTCTTTTCCCTCCCTCTCCTCTCTTTCTGTCTGTCTGTCTCTCTCCCTCCGTCTGTCTGTCTCACTCTGTCTCTCTCCCTCTCCCCTTAACTCCTCTATATTCCCCCTCCACTCTCTATTTCTGCCTCTGTCTTTTTTTCTTTTCTTCCCTTCCTCTCCTGAAATCAAGCAACAAATAGTTTGTTGACATACCTTAATAATCATTTTCAGCCTTCAAATTGTTGAAGACTGTAACAATTAAAGCTATACCAAAGTAGAATGCCTTGGAAGGTAGTTCAAAGTTCATTCAAAGTCTGGATGACCACTTGTTGGGTCTATAATAGAAAGGATTCTTCAAATATTTGCTAGGCCAGGTGGCCCATGAGATGCCTTCCAACACCGAATTGGGCACATTTATGAATTTTTCACTTCTCCTTGCAGCACACATTGTGAGCAAACAGACCACCACAAACAGAACAGCAGTATCAACGCCTGTGACAGAGAAGAAAGAAAGGGAAGGAACAAATATTTATCAGGTACCTACTCTGTGCCAAGCAGTCTGGGCCTAGAGTCAAGAAGATCTGAGTTCAAATGCAGCTTCAGACACTGACTGTGTGACTCTGGGCAAGTCACTTAACCCTATTTGTCTCAGTTTCTTAGCCTGTAAAATGAGCTGGAGAAGGAAATGGCAAATCACTCTAGTATCTTTGCCAAAAAATACTCCAAATGGGGTCACAAAGAGTCTGAAATGACCGAACAACAACTTCCTATGTCCAGCTACACTGGACACAGTATAACTGCTGAACTAGTGAGAATAAAGAAAGAGGAATTCTAGAAAGTACTTCATAAAATTCTTTCCAACTAAGTAAATATAAACCTTAATACTCTAATGATGGCAGAAAGTGAAGAAGAATTAAAAAGCTTCTTGATAAAGGTGAAAGAGGAGAGTAAAAAAGCTGGCTTGAAGCTTAACATCAAAAAATTAAGATCTTGGCAACTGATCCCATCATTTCCTGGCAAATAGAGGGAGAAAAAATGGGAGCAGTATCCAATTTTATATTCTTGGGCTCAAAGATCACTGCAGACAGTGACTTCTTCCATGAAATTAAAAGACACTTGTTCGTTGGAAGTAAAGCTATGGCAAATCTGGACAGCATCCTGAAAAGTAGACATCATCTTGCTGACAAACGTTCATGTAGTCAAAGCTATGGTTTTTCCAGTAGCAGTGTATGCCTGTGAGAGTCCAAGTCTCAGCTAAATACCCACTTTCAACAGGAAGCCCTTCCCAATCTCTCTTATTCCTAGTACCTTCCCTCTTTTGATTATTTGTCCTGCATATAGCTTGTTTGTACAGTTGTTGCATGTTGTCTTCCCCCATGAGACTATGACTTCTTTGAAGGTAGAGACTGTCTTTTGCCTTTCTTTGTATCCCCATTATTTAGCACAATGCCTGGCCCATGGTGGGTCCTTTTAAAATGTTTGTTGACTGACTTACAGAAAGCTCACTAAATATCAAGGCAGTACATTCTATTGTTGGAGTGTTCCAATTAGTTTTTTTTAATTAATTTCTTTTATTTTTACATCATATTAGTTTCCAAATACATCCTTCTCTTTCCATTCAGTAAGCCTTCCCTTGTAACAAAAATGAAAAAAGAAAAAAAACTTCGAAAAACCCCAACCAACGCACCAGCTGTTTCTTCTAATGTTATATATAATCTTCTACATCCTCAGTCTTTCCACCTCTGCAATGACGGTGTAGCAGTTGCCCTTGCAGGTGCTTCCCCCACTCCCATCCTAGCATTCCCATCTGCCATTCAAATTGACTGCCAAGGAATTGTGAGGAACTAGCTTCCAACCTCCTGTGACCAACTTATTGCTTAAGTTTCCTGACTGGCTACCCGTACCTGAACGCTATGGATATGTTAAAGGAGTGACCCTCCCCTTGCCTGCAGTTTCTAAGTGAGTAAAGGTGACAGTATCCATCTGGAGGATTAGGGAGAGGGATACCATTTCATGGTTAGAGTGTATTCTTTGATGGGGGAATCTACCACAGCTACAGTCTCAAGGGGTCTCTTCTCTTGCTTGCTCACTGTCTGTGAACATGCCTTGTTTTGATCCCATCTACCCAACATCTGGGGCAGCTAGGTGGCATGGTGGATAGAGTATGTAGCATGGTGGATAGAGTATGTGGCATGGAGTCAGAGAGACCCTTCTTCCTGAGTTCTAATCTGGCCTCAGATACTTACTAGCTGTATAATCCTGGGGAACTCACTTAACCCTGTCTGCCTCAGTTTCTTCATCTGTAAAATGGGCTGGAGAAGGAAATGGCAAACCACTCCAGTATCTTTGCCAAAAAAAAAAAAACCCATACAGGGTCACAAAAAAGTCAGACACTACTAGATGACAACAACATCAATTTCTCATACTTGTATAGATTTCCCAAAAGTATTTGATGGATGGATAAACTCACTAGTTCTCCACACTCACAAGACACATCTTTCCAACTCAAAAATTCTACTGTTCTTTACCTAATTAAATATAAAGTACCTATTGCTCCAGTGTGTGGAGTAGAAGTAATGCTGGACTTGGAGGCAGGAGACTTTGGGAAGTTAAAATTTAAGCTACTTCAATTCGACAAATATTTGTTTAGTACTTAGTACGTACAAGGCCCTGCCTTAGGTGCCAGGCATGCAAAAACTGAGCATTAAATACCCCTTGCCCTCAGTTCAATTCAGCAAGCGTTTAGTAAGCAGGTCTTATAAGCAAACTAATGACTGTGTTTCTGAAACTTACATTCAACTGAGGGGCTACAATACTTACATGAAAAAATATAAAGATAAATTTAGGACTCGACTTTGAGAGAGGTTAATCTGAATATTTTATGTATGTTTGGGAGTCATCTGCATAGAGATAAAAATTGAATCTGTAGGAACAGATAAAATCAGCAAGGGAAAGAGTAAAGAAAGAAGAGGTAAGGACTTGGGATAGAGCCCAAATAGAATAGTCTAACAGATTGGAAGAGAACCAGGAGATAGCAGTGTCAGAAAAGCTGAGGCAGAAGCCAAAAGTGTCAAAAGCTACAGAAGGGTGTCAAAGAGGATGGGATCTGAGAAAAAGCCACTAGATTTAATAGTTAAAAGATCACTAGTAATCTTGCAGAGGGCAATTTCAGTAGTGTGTTGAAAGGTTAAAAACCAGATTAGAATAGGGGTAAGGAGTGAGTATTAAGAAAGTATAGACAGTCGAGTGTAGACAGTTCTTTCTAAGAGTTTGGTGATGAAAGGGGCAGGGGAGTGATAGAAGATGATAGTTTGAAGGGATAGCAGAGTCAAATGAAAGTTTTCTAAGAATGAGGCAGATCTGACTCAGCAGTAGTGCAGTGGATAGAGTGCCAGGTCTGGAGTCAGGAAGACTCCTCTTCCTGAGTTCAAATCTGACCTCAAACACTTATTAACTGTGTGACCCTGGGCAAGTCATTTAACCTTGTTTGCCTCAGTTTCCTTATCTATAAAATGGGCTGGAGAAGGAAATAGCAAACCACTCCAGTATTTTTGCCAAGAAAACCCCAAATGGGGTCACAAAGAGTTGGACAGGACCGAAACCACTGAACAACAACAAAAGGCAGTGATAAAGGAGTCAGTAGATAGGGAGAAAATCAAGATGAGAGAGATAGGATACGCTCCTGAAATATGGGGGCGTTGGGAAGGATTAAGTGTACAAGTAGAGGAATTTGTCTTGGTAAGGAGAACCTAGTAGTGGGCTATAAAATGTTTAACAACTGGCTCTCCATATGCTTATAATACATTTTTCATTTTAATCCTCATTATTAACATCTCGTCCATTACTTTCTTAAGTCTAGACAGTCAACAAACAATAAATCAAGCCCTTATTTGTTATTTTTGTCTGTTTTTATGGTGCAAATACACTGAAAATTTGACAATCGTCTCTTGAGAGTTTGTTTGAGTTGGCTCTGCACACCCCCTGGAAGAACCGATTCCTCCTCGGAGATTGAAGTAAAAGAAGAGATCATGGTTTCATATGTAAGGACATGGAATAGGGGAGATGAAGAAACCTTCCTGTTCTCATTTAGGTAGGAGGCAAAAACATCTGCTAAGAGAAGGTGTTAATGGATGATACTGGCGCTTGAGAAGAGAAAAGCTTTTGGCTTTCCTCCATTGACGTTGAAAGGGTTAGAGAATCAACCAAAAAGGAGTGAAAGTCTGGGCATGCAGTAGCGATGGTACAATTGAGGTTAGAAAACATGAATCTGTGGTGAACCCTGTTTGGCCTAGTTGCATACCTATCTCTAGTGGTGTTCAGCCACACCAAAGGAGGAGCGGAAAAGATGGATGGTGGAGGGGCGACCCAGGCTTGAGGTTTGGTAGAATATGACTTGGCAGTAGGATGAGGGGACTAGGAGACTCAAAGGTGAAAGACAATTGATTAATGATAAGTCAAAACTATTAAGGAAAAAAAAAGTGTGGCCAGAATAACTGTGAGAGTAGGCTAGGAAAAAAGAGGGATAGAGGTTGTATTAAGGCTGAAGAATAGGTTTAAAAGGAGTGAACAAGGAAGAGATGGAAGGAGAGGAGACTATGATGAGAGACAGGAATTTCAGAGTTCAAAATCATGAAATATATAGATGATAGTTAAATCTAAGGTATGGCCATCTCTGTGGGCAATTGAGATGGAGTGAAGATATAAATCAAGGAAGTTAAAGAAGTTGACCATCTGAGAGATCAGGGTGTTTGAGGGGATATTAACATGTATGTTGAAGTCCCCAAATATGAAGACACGTGTAGAAAAAAAGACTTTTAGCCAGGTACTAAGCTCCTTGAGAAAAGAGGAATGATGATCCTGATGGATAATAGCAATAAATGTCTAGGATAGTTGATATAGTTGAGTGGCATAACCCTCAAAGAAGGTGAAGTTGCTGAGTAATGGTGGCAGAGTGGGGATCTGGAGTCCTCCTTTTGTCCCAATGACGTGAGAGAAGGAGCAGTTAACACTAAAGAGGGTAGCCAGAGATCTAGGGTCTTTTGGAGAGAAGAATACAAGATGATGGAAAGAGTGTGAAAGGAAGAGATCCTAGACTTAGTAACTATGTCATTTTTTTAGTCATGTCTGACTCTTCCTGGCACCATTTGGGGTTTTCTTGGCAAAATTACTGCGGTGGCTTGCCATTTCTTTCTCCAGCTCATTTTTTTTTTACGTATGGGGAAGCTGAGGTAAATAGGTCTAGGTGACTTGCCCAGGGTCACACAGTAAGTGTCTGAAGCCAGATTTGAACTCAGGAAGATGATTCTTCCTGACTCTAGGCCCAGTAATCTATCCATTGTGCCACCTAGTTGCCCCATAGAAACTGTGTGGTCATAGGCAAATCATGTCATTTTTCTAAGTTTGAATTTCCACAGCTGTAAAATGGAGGAAATATTACACCCACAAAACTGTGGGGAAGGTACTTTGTCAATTCCTAAGTGCTATATAAATGTGAATCATCATCGTCATCATCATTCTTCTCCTCCTCCTCCATCTTTTAAGAGCAGATTGCCCATCTAGTAGAAGCAGGGCATCAGGGCGGGGCCCAGGCCACTCTGGGAAGGCTGTGTTTGTGATTTGAGGGTCTCCCTTCTCAGGACCCAGCCTCCATATCCTGTATTGTTTCCCAATCTGAGAAGGCTGTGTTTGTGATTTGAGGGTCTCCCTTCTCAGGACCCAGCCTCCATATCCTGTATTGTTTTCCGGGAACAACAGTTCCCTAGATCTCAGCCCCACTGAGGTTCACTTCTGTCTTCTCTGCTTCACCTCTAAGCCTTGCTGGCTTCTCCCCAGCAACATTGAAAGGGAGGAGAATTATTGCTTGGGAAACAATATCTGAGCCAACAATACCTATGTCAGAGATCATAATATGGGCAAGTCCCTTCACCTCTTGAGCCTCAGTTTCCTCATCTCAAAATGAGGGGGTTGGGCTCGATGGTGCCCAGCTCTGGTATTCTGTGATTTTGTGCCACTGATGGAAGTCCTGTGTGTTACTAATAGAGAAGGTGATATGTCAAAGAAATCCTGTATTACACATGACAACTAGGGCTTAATGCTGATAATGTGCAGAAATAGTTTGCTTCACCACAGGCCGCCTGTCCCATTATGAATGCAGGTGTGCCAGGCTGCCACCTGCCAGGGTGCCTAGGGGGCAGGGTACCAGCCCATGGGAAGGTAATAAAGCAGCCTTGAGTCAGTTCTGCTAATGAGCATCTCTTGCTGGCTGACTCAGCCCAGGAGGAGAGGAGTTCTTTATTCCTTTCTGGCTTCGTGCCCCCTCTTGCTCTATCACAGAGCAGCTGTTGCCAGATGGTTTTCGTGTCCGTATGGGCAGATAGAAATGAAAAGAAGGCGATCAGAGGGACCGAGCCAGTGGTCCACGGGACGTAGCGTGTCCCACAGTGGACAGTAAAGGATCTGGTCGGAGCTCTGTGCTGTGAATTTTTCCCACGTATATTCTCTTCTTCCTGACTCCATCACTCAATTCCCACCCTCCTACCTTGAGCTTTGGAATAGCAAGCCCATTGTCTACTTACTGAACTCATCCCAAAGGAAGCCTTTGATCTCTTTTAAAAGTCCCTGGAGATGCCATGGAAAGCAATACAGTGGAAAGAGTGTGGGACCAGGAGTTTGAGTCCCTGCTCTGTCGCTGATTAGTCATAAGACTTTAGACAATTTACTTAACCTCTTTGCCCCTCAGTCTCCTTATCTATAAAGTGGGGAGATAATTATGCTTGCCCAGCTTACAGGAGGATCCTAGTAGGTGAAAGTGCTTTAAAAGGCATACAATGTTATGCAAATGTAAAGTATTAATAGTTAATGAGCCCCTAAATAAACACTGAGGTGTTAAAAGAGATTTTTTAATTAAAAGCTCGCGTCAGTTATAAGGGTGTTGGCAAGTACATTACCATGGATTAGCCCCCCCCCGTTCAATTAATGTTTCTTAGTCGCTCTGCTTTCAGGCCTCAACAGGGTCACATGGCCTTTTTCTTGCCATTCCTTATCACTTTGGTGACACCTCTGAAAGTATGTCATACCAAAAGTGTGGAAGGTGAAAGCCAAGAGAGACCCAAACCAGATACATCTGGGACTTAGGCTTGCAGATGATGTGGGCTGGGTGGGAGCATGCCCAGCCTGTGATTTATACTAGGCTCTCATCTGGGGTTTGAAGTAGGTTGAAGAATGAATTATGGAAACCCAAAGCTCTCCAGGGTCCTCTCCAGATGGCACCCAAGAGAAGTGAGCTAGCTCAGGGCCAAGGACCTGAAACTGGAGATTTTCTGGGTGAAGCTGCATTCTTTAGTGGCAAATACAGACGGAACCACAAGGGCCTTTGCTTTGGGTGGCACAGTCACAGAGGGTCTTTATTTCTACTCTGCATCATGGTTTCTTTGTGCAGCAGGTGTTTCTGTGGGCACCATTTCATCTCTGTGGGATGTTTCCTGTCTAGGGAAACAGAATTTGTGAGACGCTGGGAAGAAGCCGTATGGCCCTAAGCACTTCCACAAGCGGCCGAAAGCCACCAGACAGGATAGAAGGGGGCATGGGATCTGTCCGCTGGCACGCGCGTCTGGAGCGCTTCTTCTTATTTGCCCTTGAGTTGAACGCTCCCTGGGTGCTGTTCGGGGCAGAGCGCAATGAGCTCCCGCTGCCATCGGATTAAGACTGGGATTGGGACTGCCGGGCAGTGGGGGAGGCCTAAGACTCTGCCTGCCAATGATGGCGCCAGAAGAGGAAGCGCAACCTAAATCTGCAGCACCTGAACATCGCGACCATCGAGACCAGGGCACGGCGCTTCTGCCTTTAACCCTTTCTACTATATGCAAGTAGTTTGGGATGTTTCCTCTGGCACCCTGAATATGGGAAGACAAGCAGGAGGCAGATGATTCTATCTAGGTTCTAGGAGCGTTTATTTTCCTTTGATTTTTACCACATTCAATAAACTGTGTGATTGCACTATATTAAGTACCTATATCTTGCGAATGTGGCAGGGGAGAGGGGGAGGGATGTCACTGATTAAGAGAGAAAACTCCAAAAGTGGGGCGGGGGCTCTAGAGTCATAGATCCCAGGTGTTTGATATTCTGAACAGCATACACCAGGGTGTATTTAAACTGTTCAGCACCAGATTGGGTGTTAGCGCTAAGGCAAGGATTGGAGCAGCGTAAGCTAGGTATCACAGTGGATAGAATGCCAGGCCTGCCGTTAAGAAGACTAATCTTCCCTGAGTTCAAATCCGGCCTCAGACAGTTGCTAGCTGTGTGATCCTGGGCAAGTTACTTAACCCTGTTTGCCTCAGTTTCCTCATCTGTAAAACGAGCTGGATAAAGAAATGTCAAATCACTTTGCCAAGAAAACCCCAAATGGGGTCACAAAGAGTGGGACATGACTGAAGAACAAGGTATTTGTCACCTGAGCTCCCTCTGATGGTCAGAGGTGATATTGCAACCTTTTGGGAGACTCCTACACATGCACCTGAGAGACTCTGATGAGACCAGTTAGCAAGTAGCTTGAGTATCTCTCCATCTGGTGGAAAATTTATATATTACATTCCCTCACTGGATAATTAACTTATTAATTTCACTTTGCTATTCTAGAAGGTATAAAATATTCACTAATAATAGCTAGCATTTATACAATACTCTGAGGATTGCAAAGTGCTTTACAAATATTTTCTCACTTTATCCTCACAACAATCCTGGGAGGCAGGTGCTCTTATGATCCCTTTTTTTTACAGCTGAAGAAACTGAATCTGAGAAAAGTTTTGACTTGCCCAGGGTCATACAGCTAGTAAGTGTCCAAGGCAGAATTTGAACTCTGGTCTTTCTGACTCCAGGTCCAGCTCTCTCTCCATTATACCAGCAGGCTGCACATTTGCTAATTTGGATGCACTGCAATGCTACTGTTACAGTATCCCAAGTATCATATGCCCCAATTATACACATACAAAGTATCACCTATACATTCTGAAAGGGAAAAAAGTCCTGAATCTCCTTTCTGGCAGCCTTTGCTGCCGCTATTATTTTAATAGCTCTCAAATATCACTTCTAACATGTTGTTATTGTTGAGTCATTTCAATCATGTGATTCTTCATGACCCCTTTTGGGGTTCTCTTGGCAAAAATACTGAAGTGGTTTGCCATTTCTTCTTTAGTTCATGAGGAAACTGAGGCAAACAGGGTTAAATGACTTGCCCAGGGTCACACAGCTACTAAGTGTCTGAGGCCAGATTTGAACTCAGGAAGATGAGTCTTCCAGCACTCTATCTACTGTATCACCTAGCTGTGGAAGGTTCTGGGAAAGACTGGGATCAGAGTGAGAGAGCTACCATTAGAGCTCAAGACAATAGGGCACCAGGCAGCTACAGCAGCACCGTGATATCCTTTGGCTTGGTATCCCATTGCCACCAATGGCCAGAACGCTGCTTCCCAGGTTATCATGACACTTAAGAATTCCATTGGCTCTGAAGAAGTGTCTGAACTGATACTATATTTAAGGAAATCTTGGGAAGTCCCAGCTAGAAGACACCTTTAAAGACCATTTTGTTTGACTCACAATTTTTAGGTGAAGGAGTCAAGAGAAGGAATACAATTTTCCTGGGGTTGCACAGCGAATTCGGTGGCAGAGATGGAGCTAGTGCCCAAGACTCCTAAAGCTCAGTCTTGGGCTCTTTCCATTATCTTATGATCCCTCTCAGAAAGAATCAGCAAACAAGGGATGGTCCTCAGGATAGGCCCAGCAGGAGCAGATGCCTCAGGGAGTCCTTCCACTCTCCTCCCCTTGAATTCTGGTCCCATCTCTGTCACTAAAGCTGATAGACTTAGACAAGTGGCTTTCCCCCCCTGGGCCTCATTTTCCTCAATCAGTAAATTATGCTGAAGATAAGTTAAACAATTCTAACATTCTGTGATGCTGCGATAAAGGGGATGAATACATAGATTCCATAACCTTGAAGCGAATTTTCTGCTGCTGACGGGAGAAGAGAATGGAATCTTTAGGGGTGGCATGGGGGAGGAGAGGGGTACTTTGCTTAGAAGTGAGGCAAGTAGGTAGAACAGTGGAGAGAGTGTTAGACCAGGAGACAGGAATACCTGAGTTCAAGTCTTGCTTCGGATACTTAGCAGCTGTATGATCCTGGGCAAACCACTTCACCTCTCTCAGCCTCAGTTTCCTCATCTATAAAATGGGGATCATAAGATTACCTACCTTCCAGGATTGCTGTGAGGATCAAATGAGTCAGCATGTGCTGTATAAATGCTAGCGATTGTTATTATCGTTATTTCACCTAATTCCATCTTGCCCTCTGAATTTTTTTAATTTAAATTTATTTATTTTTAATTTACAACATTCAGTTCCACAAGTTTTTGAGTTCTGAATTTTCTCCCGCTTTTTCTCCTCCCCCCACCCCACCCCACCCCACCCAAGATGGCATTGAAAAATTTTTAATCATCTAAAATTAAAGGTCTGTCTCTCCCGTCCCACAGCTCTAAGAAGTCCCACAAACTGATGTGGCTAAATAAGAGTCCCCATGATATGGGGATCCCTAGCCTTTTCCCAGTGAGTCACTGAAAGGGCTTTCTGAGAAGAACAGGTACTGAGTAAATAGTCTGGTCCCTGGAATGCAGGGAAGAGAAACTGGCGCTGTGACAGTGATGTGTTGTGCAGATAACCAGGACATGGAGTAAATGAAGAGGCTGAGCAAAAGTAGGAACGGTGGGGATTCTAAGCCCAGACACACGGGGCATCAGGATCAGTCCTAGCCAGCTGGAAGTTGGCGATGGTAGATGAAGCGATGAGGGGAGCAGGATGGTCTCGGCAGGAAGAGAAG
Source organism: Phalanger gymnotis (assembly GCA_028646595.1). Classification (NCBI taxonomy): domain Eukaryota; kingdom Metazoa; phylum Chordata; class Mammalia; order Diprotodontia; family Phalangeridae; genus Phalanger; species Phalanger gymnotis. The sequence continues at coordinate 234,094,341 of CM053625.1, forward strand.
GGTGCAGAGATTAGAGACCAGAGGAGATGTGAGCATAGATGAAGTAGAAACTGCTGTGCTATGTTATCAAGAGTACTAGGAGGGGGCAGCAGGTCCAGGATGGTAGAGTACAGTCAGAACCCAGCTGAACTCTCCCAATGTTCCCCACCAAACAACTTTAAAATAATTCCTCAAATCAAAATTTGGAGCAGTAGATCCAACAAAAGGTCATAGGGAAGTATTTTTCTAACCTAAGACAACTTAGGATATTGGCAGGAGAGGTCTGTGACACCTAGGTTGGGGCCTGCCCAGAGTGCAGCAGAAACTTCAGGAGCTCTCAGCCCAGAGATGGTAAAGGGAAGTGGAGTGGGGGGAATGTCTCATAACTGGTCAGAAAGAGATCAAAGGGACCCATTGCTAACACTGGGTACAGCTGGTGCTGATTGGCAACTATTGCCCATAGCAGTTTGGATCACAGTTCCAAGCAGAGAGGAAGGTGTGTGGTTGGTCATAAGGGAACAGGGGCCCTTCATAGGTAAAAATTAAAACACAAAAAGGAGAACAGTGACCATACCACTCCCAGGATCACATGACCTTGGAAGCACCGAAAACTTGTAGACCTTCAGAACTAGCTCTAAAAACAGCAGTATGAAAAAGACCAAAGCTTGGGATAGTGCCTTCCCATAACCAGGTTATCAGAGACCAACTTTAACATTAAGTTCAAAGTCAAGAAATAAGCCGGAAAAATGAGAAAAAAAGAACTTGCCCATAAAAAGCTACCACAGTAGAAGGGAAGACCAAGCCATAAAATCAGAAGAAAACAGCAATGTGAAAATATACTAGTAAAGCCTCAAAGGAAAATACTAATTGAACCCAAGCCCAACAAGAATTCCTAGAAGAGTTAAAGAGATAAGAATGGTAGAAGGAAAATTGGGAAAAGAAATGACAGTGCTGCAAGAAAATTATGAAAAGAGGAAGAAGAGGGGGCAGAGCCAAGATGGCGGCTGGGAAGCAGTGACTGGCGTGAGCTCCCCACCAAGTTCCTCCAAAAACCTATAAAACAATGGCTCTGAACCAATCTTAGAGCTGCAGAACCCACAAAGTGGCAGAGGGAAGCAGGGCCCCACCCCAGGACAGCCTGGATGGTCTCTGGGTAAGGTCAGTCCCACACGGACCTCCCAGCCCCCAGCCGAGGGGAGCAGAGCTGAGACCAGCGCGCACGGCGCGAACAGACCAGACGCGGACCT
>CM053625.1:234096066-234119474 GCA_028646595.1 Phalanger gymnotis
AAAAAATAAAAATAGAAAATTATGAAAAGAGAAGTAATAGCTTGGTAAAAGAGGCATAAAAATTCACAGAAGAAAAGAACTTCTTAAAAAGCAGAATTTGCCAAATGGAAAAAGAGGTACAAAAGCTCACTGAAGAAAATAATTCCTTAAAAATTAGAATTGGGCAAATGGAAGCTAAATGACTCCAGGAAACATCAAGAAATAATAAAAAAAAAAAAAAAACATGGTCAAAAGAATAAAAAATAGAAGGAAATGTGAAATATGTTATCAAAAAAATAACTGATCCAAAAAAACAGGTTGAGAAGAGATCATTTAAGAATTATTGGAATACCTGAAAGCCATAATCACAAAAAGAGCTTAGAAATTATCAAGATAAATTGTCCTGACACCTTAAATTCAAAGGGTCAAATTTAAATGGAAAGAATCTACGAATCACTTCCTGAAGATCTCAAAATGAAAACTCCCAGAAATATTCCAAGAATAAACTACCCAGCAAAACAGTATAATCCTTTGGAGATGAGGGTGGGAGGGAGGGAATGGAAATTCAATGAAATAGAAGACTTTCAAGTATTCCTGATGAAAAGACCAGAGCTGAATAGAAAATTTGACATGCACACACAAGACTCAGGAGAAACACAAAAAGGTAAACATGAAAGAATAATCATAAGAGATTCAATAAAGTTAAACTGTTTACATTCCCATATGGAAAGAGGATATACGTAACTCTTAAGAATTTTATCATTATTAGGGGAGCTAGAAGGAGTTATATAGACAGAGGGCATGGGGTATAAGTTGATTATGTTGGGAGGATGTTCCCCCCGCCAAAAAAAATTGAAGGGGTGAGAAAAATTGGTGTACTGGGAGAAGGGGGGAGAGGTAGAATGGGGAAAATATTCTCACATAAAAGGCACATAAGGAAGCTTTTATACCGGAGGGGTAAATGGGAGGGGTGGTAGCACAATGCTTGAACCTCACTCTCATCAAAATTGATTCAAAGAGGGAAGAATATGTGTGTATGTATACGTACACATACGTATACATATACACATATATTCTTATATACATATACACACATACACTCGGTTGTGTATAGAAATCTATCTTACTCAATAGGGAAATGGGTGGGGAAAGGAATAAGAGAGCTAGGAGAGATGATAAAAGAGAGGGAGGACTGAGGAAGGCAGCGGTCAAAAATAAATCAGACTTTTGAGGAGGAATAGAATAGAAAGAGAAGAAAAAAACAGAAGAAAATAGGATGGAGGGAAATGCACAGTTAGTGATCATAACTGTGAATGAGATGAGCTCACCCATAAAATGGAAACATAACAGAATGAATTAGAAACAAGAATCCAACAATATATTGTTTACAAGAGACACACTTGAAATAGAAAGACACACAAAATTAAAATAAAAGGCTGGAGCAGAATCTATTATACTTTAGCTGAAGTAAAAAAAAGGTATGGGTAGCAATCATGATCTCACTCAGACAAGGCGAAAATAAAAACATACCTAATTTTAAAAGATAATTAGGGCAACTACATTTTGCACAAAACAAAAACAAAATATCATAGACAACGAAATGGTATCCAAAAAACTGTACAGCAAGTTTCTCTGATAAAGGCCTCATATCTCAAATATATAGGGAATTGAATCAAATTTACAAAAATAAGAGCCATTCTCCAATTGTTATATGGTCAAAGAATATGAACAGGCAGATTTCAAAAGAAGAAATCAAAGCTATCTATAGTCCTATGAAAAACAGCTTGAAATCACTTTGATTAGAGGAAGGCAAATTAAAATAACTCTGAGGTACCACTTCACAGCTATCGAAAATGGCAAATGCTGGAGGAGATGAGGGAAAATAGGTATACTAATAAACTGTTCGTAGAGTTGTGAATGGTCCAACCATTCTGGAGAGCAATTTGGAACTATGCCTAATGGGCTATAAAATTCTGCATATTCTATGAGCCAGCTACTTGGTCTACTAGACCACTACTAAGTTTGTATCCAAAAGAGATCAAAGGAAAAGAACCTATATGCACAAAAATATATTTATAGCAGCTGGTTTTGTGTTGGCAGGGAATTGGAAATTGGTGAGATGCCCATCAGTTGGGGCATAGCTGAACAAGTTGTGACATATAATTGTGATGGAGTACCATTGTTCTATAAGAGATGATGGGGGTGGGGTTCAAAAAAAACATGGCAATGCCCATATGAACTGAGACAAAGTGAAGTAAGAAATGGGAGATCATTGTAACAATAAAAAGACTTGGCTACCCTGATCAATACAATGATCCAAGACAATTCCAAAGGACTCATGATGAAAAATGTTCTCCACCTCCAGAGAGAGAGCTAATGAACCCTTAGTGCAATCTGAAGTACAATTTTCTCTCCTTGTTTTTTTCTTGCTTTGTTTGGTGACATGGCTAATATGGAAATATGTTTTGCATGATTTCACATGTATAATTGATACCATATTGCTTTCCTTTTCTGTGGGCTAGGGAGGGATAAGAGGGAGAGAATGTTTAAAATAAATAATACGTTTTTAAAAAAGAGTACTAGGAAATCCTCAATATAATATTCTCCCATTCACTCTTACCAACTGAGTGATGCCTAAAATGACAACATTAGGGCTTATTCCTTTACCTTAAGTTTTTGATCCCTGTTAAAATACAAATACCTCTGGGAATGACTACTAGATATACATGTCCACCCCAGTCTCTCTACTGAACTTTGGTCCTGCATTACCAATTGTTTATTGGATATTTTGAACCAGATGTAACATAGGCCCCTCAAACTCAGCATGTCCAAAACAGAACTCATGATCTTTCCACCACCACCCCCCAAACCACCCCTCTTATAAAACTCCCTCCTTCAGTAGATGTCATCACATCCTGCAAGGAGCCCAGGTTTAAAACCTCAGAGTTATCCTTGACTCTTCACCCTTACTCATCCCATGTATACAGTCAGCTACCAAATCTTGTCAAATCCAACTCCACACCATCTCTCACAATAGTCCCCTTCCATCTACCTGGCCAGAATGGCCACCACAGCCACTACCTCAGTCCACCATCTTCTGCCTGGACTATTAAGATAGCCTCCTGTTCAGTCTCCATGCCTCAAGTTTCTCTCCTCTCCAAGCTACTCTCTGCTCAGATGCAAAAGTGATATTCCTAAAGAACAGATCTAACCATTTCACTCCTATGCACAATTAACTTCAAGGATTCCTTATCATTTCTAGGACCAAACGCAAACTATTCTGTTTAGCGTTTAAAGCTCTTCACAGCCTGGCTCCAACCTGCTTTCTTGGCCTATTATAGATTACTCACCTTCACACTCTTCTGTTGAGCCAAAATGGCCGTCTTCTTATCTTCCACTCAAGACTTTTCATGTTCCACCCCTGTACCCCTGCACAAGCTGTCCTCCATCAGCACTCTCTGCCTCTTACAAATGGGTGTTTCCTTCGAACGCAGCTCAGCCTCCTACATGGGGGCTTTCGTGATCTCCCCAACTGCTAGTGCCTCTCTCCCAAAATCACATGGCCTTGATTTTATACAAATGGGTATATTGTTTAGGTTGTTTCTTCTATAAAATATAAGCTGCCTGAGGGCAGGGACATTTTTTTCTTTAGTCTTTGTATCCCTAGTGTCTAACACAGTGCTTGCCACATAGAAGGCAGGCACTTAATAAATGCTTGCTGATTGATTAGGAAGGATGACATTAAGCTGCTGTCATTTTCACTCTAGTGTAAGCAAGTGTAAGTGAGAAAGTGAGAAAGAAAATGAGAAGGCTCGGGGTACCTGTAGCCCCCTAGTGAGAGAGTACAAGGGTACAGAATGGCAAGAGGTGACACCAAACGCAGGGAGCCAGACCTAGAAGAGGACACGAGGCAGATGGCTTGGGCCATCGTCTTTGCTTCCTTTTGCTGTTTATTGCTCCCTTTTCTCTTCTCTCTCCCTCTTTTACTTTTCCCCCACTCCTTTGCTACCCTCTCATTCCCACTACTTCTTTCTTTTTCTTCTCTCTGCTGCTCTCTCCCTCCATATCTTTCCTTTTCTCTCTTCCTGCACCTCTTTTCCCCCAAACCTCCCTCTTTCTATCTCTTTGTCTTCTTCTCTGTCTCTTAACTTATAATATGGGACGGAATAATTTTATTTTATTATTTCTTGGATAAAGTTTTATGTTCCAATTCTTCAAATGCCAGCAAACATTTATAAAACATCTACTATATGAAAGGCATTGCATTAGACCAAGGTCAAACAAACATGGAAAAATGACCCAGATTCTGCCCTCAAAGAGCTTGTTTCATTGTCTTCTAAAGGATATAGCATACAGTATACCGAAATAAGCATATATAGCATAAGCTAGAATATACAAAGTATAGGGGTAAAGGAGTTCTGCACAAAGTACTCTTAATTTAGTAACAAAGTACTTCTTAATTTCAAAAAATGAGTGAATACCTTATATTTTTCTTAAAAATTAAAGAAACCCAAGTTTTAAACCTCAAATATCCCAATTTTAAGGCTTACTGTAAGTTTTTTGCTTGTGTGTCACTTGTAATTGATTTTATATCTGTGGTCATTGGCTATTGATGAAGAAAAGGTTTCCCATCCTTGATCCAGTCTCAGGAATTTAGATTATTGCTCCCTCTAGTGTCACTTGGATAGGTTGCATCCTACATCATTACAAGGAAACACATTTGCAATTAAACACACTGGCAAGGTACCTAAGCTAACAGTGAGTCTAGGAACAAAAGCAGCCATTTAAGTGCTGCCCTGGCAAAGGGCTATCCTGATGAGCCACACATTGCTCTCCTCAAAGTTCATAGGGTGTGTGATTTCAGCGGCCCAAATAAGAGGCAATCACAGCAAAATGTTGGAGTTTCTCTAATCTGGACACTTGGGTTCTAATCCTGCCTCCCATTTACTAGCTGTGTAAACTTGATCTGACCATAAATTATACTCACATCTTGAGTCTCATCAGCCCCGAAATACAGAGACTTGGTGATATTGGGAGCTGAGTGCCTCTACCACTAATCGGGGTATCTTTTGAGTGTATCCTTGTCCCTGCCATCTTGAGATGAGACTCTGAAATGGATGTGGAGTGTGAGTTCAACTGGGATTTCATAGCTATAAGAAAGTCCTGGCCTCTTGGAGTCAGAAGCCATGAGGGTATACACTGAAGGTGATCCATCATTGTAGGAGCCTGAAGAGGGGGGCGGGGACATCCCTAAACTATAATTCCCCATATTCCCTCCTCTTGCTTCCCTGTCCCTCTGATTCAGTCATGACTTCAAGGGATAAAAATAATTTTCCTTTCTCTTCCCATAATCTTATCATCCAGTGGTGTCCTGGAGGCATCTTAGACAAGTCTGGGAAAACCAATGGTTAAATTTTCGATGTGAGCATTTATCCTTTAGAGATTGGGAAATTCTACAAATCAAGCCTTGATTCATTGTTTTGTTGATTGTCTGGGCTTAAGAATATTAAGGAGAAAATGTTACTAATGCCAATTACTTAAAAGTGTGTCCTTTCTACTTTTTTTTTTCTGGAGACCCTGTACAACTCTATTATCTTCTCTATCTCAGCCTTGTCTTCTCACAGTCCATATTGTCCTCTGTCCTCCTGTACCCTTTAGAACTCCCTAGCTATCATTAACAAACTCTCATTATCCTAGATCTCTTTAATTCGTACTCTTTCCATTTTCTTATGCTAATTGCAACCCAACTCACCCCAGAAGATAGTGAATCCTCTGCCACCATCTCTAATACAGGGTGCTTCTTCCCTTATAAGTTCTTTGAAGCCTGGAGCAAAGTGGATGAATAGGCATATTCCTTTCTCTTTACTTCCATTTTCAAGCTGCTCTTTTGCCACCATCACTCAGTAACCTGTGCTTCTTTGAGGTTCACAGTCATTTTTAGTACCTGACTCAATTTCCTGTTGCATTTTTCTTCCCACCTCCATGTCGTTCTCCCTCCTTTCTCAGGAAATTCAGTACCTGGCTCAAAACTTTCCTCTTGATGCCAAGTACTGCTCTGATACTAACAGACTTTAACATACATGTCAATATTGTTGTTCAGTCCTTTCAGTCATGTCTGACTCTTTGTAACCCTATTTGGGGTTTTCTTGGGAAAGATACTGGTGTGATTTGCCATTTCTTTCTCCAGCTCATTATTGCAGGGGAGGAAACTGGGGCAAACAGGGTGAAGTGACTTACACAGGGTCACACAGCTAGTAAGTGTCTGAGGCTAGATTTGAACTCAGGAAGATCTGAAGTCTTCGTGACTTCAGGCTCGGCACTGTCTTTACTGTGACAGCTATCTGCTCATACATGTGGGCAGATTTCCAGTTCATCAACCTCCCAGACTTCCCTGGTATCCATCTCCATTCTGCCTCAGCCCCACACAGGGTTTGATCTGACCCTTGATCATACCCCTGACCTGACCATAAATATTCCACTGCCAAGATCGAGAAATCTGAAATTCTTCTCTTCAATCTATCTCTCTGCCTTACTCTCCTTAAACTTATTCTTCATCCTCACCCTAACTGTCAGTCCTTCTGTCCCTCCCTGTTTGCCTAGGCTGTCATCCCTCCTTTGGCCTCACTTCTCGACCTTTATGGTCTCCACCCTATGGATGACCCATTCCACCAAACACTACCTGTTCCCCTTGAATCCCTTTGGCTCCTCGTCCATTTGTCAGCCACACTTTGCCAGCCCCTAAATCAGACTACCTACACCATCTGCCTACACCCTTCCTATTTGTAGCTGCTGAATGATTCTGACTGGGTTCATTACAAATCTGTGTTCTATAACCTCACTGGACCTTCGCTGCTCCGTGACAATTTTTTTTTATTCTTCTGTAATGGATTCCTTATCACATTTTCCAGAGAGGTTACTCTAGATCTTCTCTTCTCTCCTCCACCCCATCCTCTGCTGTCCCTTCTCAACAATACTTTGCTTCTTATTTTACTGAGAAATAGAACCCAGACATCATGAGTTTCCTCTTCCCCCCATTCCAGTCTCAAACCCCATCTTTGTCTTCCCCCATTCTTTGGTCTTTTGCTTGAAGTTGAAGAGGTACCTCTTCTTCTTTGCAAAGCTAACACCTCTACCTGTGCTCTTTATTTCATCCCCACACATCTCTTCTAGTAGCTTGGCCCCTTGAAAATTCTTCCACTTTATGGCTTCTTCAGTCTCTCCTTATATATTGGCTCCTTCTCCATCACCTAGAGCCTCAGTTCTTAAAATCCTTTCACTTGGCCTTGCCGTTCCCTCTAATTGCTATCTCGTGTGTCTTCTTCCTTTCACATCCAAACTCCTAGAAAGGGTTTTCTATATTTGGTGCCTCCATTTCTTTACACCTTATTCATTTCTCAATCTTTTGCTTTAACTTTACCTCTCAACTGAAACTGCACTCTCCAAGGTCACCCATGATCCCTTAAATGCTAAATCCATTGATCTTTTCTCAGTCCTCATTCTCCTGGACCTTTCAAAAGCTTTTAACGCTGTCAACCACTTCCCACTCCTAGATATTTTCTCCTCTTTGATTTCTATGACACTGTTTAATCATTTAAACCTGCCTGTTCAGCTGTTCCTTCTCAGTTTACTTTGCTAGATCCACCTTCTTCCACCTACTGGGTAATAATGTTGCTCATCCTTCATTTTCAAAGAGGATCGATGACATTCATGGGGTTATGTCTTAACTTGGGGATGAATTGGATTTAAGTGAGGCAGAGTTGCACAAAGTCATCAGCCTTACTCTTTCTTCCAGAGTCATCCAAGTCCAGTGGCAAGACAACTGGCTAGGGCCCAAGATGTACTGGCCGACCTTGGGGTCTTAGATGTCTGACCAAGCTCTGAGCACTCAACAGAGCCGGCTTCAGCTACCTTCATGGCCACTGGAACAAATTGGTCTCATCTACCCATTCCACTGGGCAAGTCTTCACACGCTTGGAGTAGACATCCCCCTAACTCACTGATGGGCCCTCAAACTATGTAATAACAATAATAATAATAATAATAATAATAATAATAATAATAATAGCAGGCATTTACAACATATTGTAGCATTTGTGGCTCACATTAATCCATTAATGTGCTCTTATTATCTTCTCTCAGCATCAGAGAGAAACTCAATGATCTGTCCAGGGTCACACAGCTAGAAAGTCTCAGGAAGGATCTGAACTCAGACCTTCCTAATTCAAGGTCCAGCCCTTTATCCACAACAACGCCTAGCTGTTAGCTGTGGGCATACTCCAAGGCACAGACTTATACTTTCTTCTCTTCTTTTCTCAAGATTTCATCAACTCCCATGTATTTCATTGTCTTTTTAAAGCAGTCCAAAGTTTAAAGATGTCCAAATCTATTAATCACCCCTCATCTTTTTCCTGAACTCTAGTCCTGAATCACCAACTGCCATGGCATCACCACCTGGATGTCCAGGTGGCTCGAGTTCCCGTTGTCATCGTTGTTTATTGTTGTTCCTTCATTTCCCAAGAGGACCCGTGACATCACAGGATGACCACACCCAGAGCAGACTCATTATCTTCTCCCTACCCTCTCAAAATTCGTTCCTTCTTCAGATTGCTCCATTTCTGTTGAGGACCTCACCATCCTTCCCATCACTCAGCTTCATAACCTTGGAAGCCATCCTCAACTCTTCATTCTCCCTCCCATCTAGTCAATTGACAAATTTTGTCGATTTTATCTCCACATCTCTCACTTCTCTACCCTTCCCTCCGCTCACATAACCTCTGCCCTGGTTCAGGCCCTCACCAGCTCTCACCTAGAATATTACAATAATCTCTTAATTCCTTCCCCACCCCACCCCCTAATATCCCTGCTGTTTCCAGTTTCTTCCCTTCTTGATCTCCCTTGCAAATACTCAAATGTTAAAATAGACCTGTGATGTCTTCTTTTTGGATACTCCCCCTACTGATGGAGATCAAAATCCATCCATTCTCTCCCATTCATTCTGTTGAACTCAGTTCCATGTTCTCCCCTGAGTTTGCTACAGGGGGAACTGGAAGTGTCCCTTGATGTTTTCCTGACCTTGTGAGGGTTCCAATAGATCACTTTTGGCTGGCTGTCCCCATGTGACCCCTGACCCTCCACATGAAGCATCACCTTCCACATAGCTGCCAAATCGATATTCTTCAAACAGAATCATAATAGTAGATATCATACTTATATAGCACTTAGGCTCTTGCAAAAGTGATTTATGTACATTGAGTCATCTGATCCTCCCAACTCCATCAGGTAGTGCTATTATTAATTCCATTTTGAAGTGTTGAGTGGGCCACTCCCCTAATAAAAAATTTCAGCGACTTCCTTTTACCTCTAGGATAAAATATAAAATCCTTAACCTGGCACTTAAGGTCCTCCAGACTCTGGCTCTCTCACTTACCTTTCCAGTCTTATTTCATAGTACTCTTTCCCTTCTACACACTTTTTCCACTCTAATCAAACTGACCGGCTAGTATTTCCCCATCTGTAACATTCCATCCCTTCTGCACACATGTGCCCAACGCTCCCCTGGTCCCAAATGCACTCCCATTCCCCCTCTTTCTCTTGGATTCCCTTTTTCCCTTTAAGACTCAGCTTAGGTACCATCATTTTTCCTGATCTCCCCAGTTGTTAACACCCTATTCCTCTTGAATTTACTTTGTATTTACTTACTGGGAATGTGCTATTTCTCCAGCAACTGTTTTCTGATTTGGGCTTTGTACACTTGGGGCTTAGCACAGTGTGTTGAATATAGCAAGTTTTTTTTTGTTTGTTTTTGCTATTCCAAATATTTTAATAAGAGTTCTCTGGAAGGCATTTAAAACGCCAGTTTGTGCGGATAAACTCCATTGGAGAGAGAGAATACAGAACGCTGGTAGCCACGGAGCTGAGGAATTTTCTTGATTTGGGGCAGGATCTGAGAGTCCACTATTTTCTGATCAGCCTTGCGCTGCTCTGTAATCTCGTATTTCTCTCTTTCTGTGTCAAAAATCTCTCCTTGGTGTCTAGGTTTAGGGAGCCTCTTCTTCTTGACGTATGCATCAGTAAGATGATTTGGAATTTTTACACCCGAAAGGTTAACCCTGGTAGAGGTGGCAATGACAAATTTCTGATGGGTCCTTCTCAGAGGAACACGGTTGATGGTCAGAGGTCCAGTCACCAGTATCAAGCCACTAGCCAGCTGCTTTAGGAAAACCACTCGCTTGCCCCTGTGGCGGCCAGTGAGCATGATCAGAACGGTGCCTGGCTTGATGCTAGCTCGAAGTCTCCTCACCTGCTGGCTGAAGGGCTTTTTGCCATGACTTAGCAGCTTTCAAGGCACATCCTCAGTAGGGTAATACCGAGGCATTTTTCGAATCTTTACCACACGGGTTCTTCCATTCTTATCACCACCAACTGGCTTTGAGATAGTAGCAGGCACCTTCTCTTTCTTTTTCCTTTCAATTCTGGTTTTTGGTGCAGCATATTTCCGCTTGTACATGGCTCTCCCGGAATACATTGCAGACCTGGAGTATCTACCAATCCCTCGGGCCAGGACTGGGTTCCGACTGCAATGCTTTCGAGGCTTTTTCACCACCTTTTCAGCCACATCTTCCTTTTTGTTCTCTTTTTTTTTCTTTTTTGACCTTCTTTTCCTTTGGTTCTTTTGGGGGCTTTTTGTCTGCCATCTTGAGAGAAGGGAAAGAGAATTACTGCCCGGACTTCGGGTCTATAAGCAGGGGCGGGAGGCGGAGAGAGCCTATAGCAGGTTTTTAATAAATGTTTCAACTGAACAGAACCCCATCAATTTCTGGTAAGCCCTGCTCCCTCCCCTAGTCCAGACTTATAGTGCTACCCTAAAGTTCTGGGCTCTCTGAAAAGGGAATTTTGCACTTGGGGGTGCTAAAGAGTCAATTCCCTTCCTTTTAGACCTACAAAATTTGAATAATTCATAATTGGGGTAAAGAAAAAGGTTCAGGTTGTTCCCTCACAAGTAGCTACAATGGATAGAGTGTTATACCTGGAGTTAGGAAGACCTGAGTTCAAAATCTGCCTCAGACATTTACTATCTATATGACTCTGGGCAAGTCACTTAATATCTGCTACCTCAGTTTCCCTAGCTGTAAAATGAGGATAATAATAGCACTCACCAACCAGGATTGTTGTACAGATCAAACGATATAATAATTGCACACTTAGCACAGTGCCTGGCACACATTAGACACTATATAAATCTTAACTATCATTCTTACTATTTTAAAAAATGGGATAATAGCACCTACCTCCTAGTGCTGCTATGATGATAAACTGAGATAACACTTTGCTTTAAAGTACTATATAAGTATTATTAATATTAGCAATAATAACTATTATTTTCCTAATAATAATTGTCATTCCTTGAAGCTCTTTTGGAGAGTTAGAATTCCTTCTTCTGAAGTCCTTCTGAATTTAGTAGGAGCCAAGTACAGTTAGGAATGTCCTCCTTGATATCCAGGCAGTCAAAATAAGAAGGTGAAAAATAGAGCCGCCCTACAAGTCAGAGACAATTCGTTCTTTTCCTTTCGTATAGCTCTCTTTCTTTACCCACCTTTCTCTCCTTCCCACATTTCTCTTCCCACTATAGCTTTCTTTGCCTGCCTTGTCTAACTCTGTTCACCTCTCTCTCTCCCCCATATTTATTTTCCACCATCTGTCTCTGCCTTATGTTTCTTGTTCCACATTCCTTTCTGCACTCACATGGCTCTCTCTATCTCTTCCCGCTCCTCTAATAATTCTTCCACTGGGTCTAATCTTCCCTCTGTCTCTGGTAGCAAAAATGTCCTCCTCTCCCCAAATCCAATGTGAATTGAAGGGCAACCTGAGACCAGGGACCATATTCTATGTGTAATTGTAGATGTAATTGAAGATGTAATTATGAGGTCTTGAGTATTTTAAAATCAGAAGCAAACAGACTACTGAGGTCCAGATATTGTCTTCAATGTGAAAATGTGCATTGTGAATCATTGCATCCAGTGAAGGGGATAAAAACACAAGCTTGGGGCAGAAATGGAATCCAAAGGGGTTGATGACATCAGGGTACAGGGTTGTGAAGAACTTAGAGGGCTTTTCAGAAAACTGGAAAGGGAAGAAAAGGGAACAGAGTCCCTGTGAAAAGTGCCTGAGAGCAAAAGCTAAAGAGTGGAGGCTGAAATCAAAGAGAATCCCCAGGGGCACAGCCCAAAGGGTATCACCCAAGCTGCGGAAGCAGATGGCTTCAGTGACCCAGAAGCCAAAGAGGCAAGCATGAAGTCACTTAAGAAAGTGCTTTCCTCTTCTGGGGATTAAAAGAAATAAAAGCCTTGGGCTGGAACCTGGAAAGCAAATGTAGATTGGTATGAAAAGCTGTAACCCTAAGGCTTGGGGCTGATAAGGGGGTGGAAGGGCCTGTGGAGGAGAAAAGAGCTGTGATAGCAGAGAGCACCTGGAAACGAATGCTAAATGCTTTAAACCTGTGCCAAATTCGAAGTAAAATGAAACCTATTTCTCAACCAGGTAGAGTTTGTTGTATGCTGGATTTTTTTTCTTTTTTTTCCTACAACAAGAATGCCATTCTGTTGTCTGGCTGTTTTCCCTCCTTTAAAAAAAAATCCTGAATGTTTTTGTTGTGCACTTGAGCCAATGCTATGTTCAGGGGTGAGGAACCTGTGGCTCTCTGGGTCCTCAAGTGCGGCCCTTTGACGGAATCCCAACTTCACAGAACAAATCCCCTTATTAAAAGAATTTGTTCTGTAAAACTTAGACTCAGTCAAAAGGCCACACCTGAGGACCTAGAAGGCCACACGCGGCCTCGAGGCCGCAGATTCCCCACCCCTGTGTTAGACTAAAGTGAGAAGGGTGAGGAAATAAGAGTCCTGCCAAAGCAGAGAAGTGGCTTCCCATCACACTTATGGGTAATGACCCCAGAAAGTTAAACAGAGCTCCTCAGACAGGGCAGGAAAAGCCAGGTGAGGATGCCATCAAATGATTTAGATGGCATCCTCTGTCTAGGGTTTAGTTGCCCTATTTTTTCACATCTCTTCTTTCTCTTCCACCCCTCACCCCCAGCTGCTCTCTTTTCCCAAACACTCCCCTTTGAAGACAGTACTAGATAGAATGTGGACTTGCAATCACTAAGTCCTGACTTCAGAGCCTTTCTCAGATCCTCAATAGCATTGAGCAAATCACTTAACCTTTTTCAGCTCCAGTTTTCCCATCTATAGAATGGGGATAAAGCACCTATCTCAGAATGTTGTTGTGAGGATAAAATGGGAGCAAATATGTAAAGTACTTTGCAAGCCTTAAAGATAGATAGATAGCTAGAGATATACTAGCTAGAATTATTACTATTTCCTTGCTCCACATTTTTCTACCCTGCCCCTCCCACATTCTTACTTTCATCTCTCTCCCCTCCCAAATTTCCCCCACCTGATCAATCCACCAGGTCTCTCCATCTCTAGCCCATAATGTCTCTCCCTTCTACCTTATCTCATTTTCCCTCCTGTTATCTCTCCCTTCACATGCCTTTCCGCTCCACACATCTACTCCATGAGAGTGTTTCTACCACACACTTATCTTTCTCTTGCCTCATATCTCTCTTCTTCTGTCATAAATTCTATTAAAGGAGTTACAGAGAATTTAAGATTTTGGCTGTGGTATCCCAAGGTCCTGGATTCCACTTTTAGAGATTTCCACTCCCAATCCTGGTCTCAAACAAAATCCTAGTCAATACAACCAGGTAATCTTGGGCCCAATGGAAAGACAGAGTCCTAGATTTGGAGTCAGGAAGAAATGGGTTCATCATATTCTGCTTTCTACCTTTACTAGCTCTGTGGAACAACTTTATTGCTCTGAAATTCAGCTTCCTCATCTGTAAGATGGGAATAATAAAAGCCTCTCTCTTCATAGGGTTGTTGTCAGGATCAAACATGTGGTTTCACTTTGCTATTTTACAAACGAAGATGAAAGTAATCCTGGATTCTAGGAGCCGGTCTAACCATTCTGCTGTGTGGACGGCCATATAAAAGGCAACTTATTAGTGTGTTAAATCATAGATTATTATAAACTATTAAGGACAAGAAATTTATTTCGATGTATCTCTTTTTAAAAGGTGGCTAGTGTATGAAAGTGGTGTAAGAACTGTAGCTCTGGTTATTTTCCCCCTTATACATAGAAAAGCATATAAAAATTATAAAAAAGCTAATGTGCAAGGATATTGCCTTATCCATCTATGAAATGGATCTCAGGGACATAACTCCTTCTCAGAGCTCTGGAATATTTTATCTTATATTCTGGTCTGAATTGCTTCCATATTAAAGATATACGTGCAGAATCAAAGTGCTTAAATCCTTTTATTAAGGGGATTTGTTCTGTGAAGTCTGAATTCAGTCAAAGGACTGTACTTGAGGACCTAGAGGGCCATATGTGGCCTTGAAGCTGCAGGTTCCCCACCCCTGGTTTAAATTATAGTTCTAGCCTTTTGCCTGCAGATCAGCTGTAATAAATCTATAATGTGATTTTTTTAAAGGTACATAAATGCTTTGCAAAATATAAATGTGAGCTATTCTTAATAATAATATTAATAAAAATTTATCTTTCTAGTTTCTGAATATGGTTAAAAAGGATAAATGAGCTTGGAGAAGGGATTCCATTCTCGAATGAGTAATTAAAACATTTTTTAAAAAATGGATAACTACCATACATAAAAATCCAAGCCAAAGTTAAAAATAAGCCTGCATAAAAACAACAGAAGCTTCAGCTATGCAAAATAAATAGGATCTGAGATATGAGAAATTCTGTTTTACAGTAAGTGTTCAAAGGTTTTCGTCCAAGGTTTATCTCTCAGTGTCAATCAACATGTGGCTCTAAGGTGGATAGGGAAGGAAGCTGCCCGATAGGAAGGCAGCATCATGGCCACAGTCAGGAGAAGTGGGAAGTAGGAAGACAGGGCAGGGCCATTGGAAGAAAGAGTCTATTACCCATAACTTTGCCTGAGACAGTTTCATGGGGGTGGGGAGTGGGGAAGTGATACACCACACAGTTCCATCCCCTGTGCAGTCATGTCAAAAATGGAATAGCTTATCCCCAAGAGGAGGAAACCCTTATCCCCGTCAAGGTTACAGGGCAAAGTGGCCCCAGGAGAGGAGATCTCTGGCAACAGATCTAGGAGTGGTTGCAACTTTGTGCTATGGGAAGCCTATAAGACAACAGCAGTATGTCTGCCCAGGAAATATATCTCCCTGCACCATCCCAGATCTTAGCACCCTAGACAAAACCTCATTTATCCCCATGCTAGTTATGACTCTGCCTGTATATGAATTTAAAGGGGGGAAAGAAGGTGCTTCTCTAGGCCAAACAGACCCACTCACTTAGCTTCTAGGAAAGTATGTGGGAACAGTGCCTAGAGAGGTCAAGGCACACATCGTACTGTAGGACACTCTTTTTGCCATCACCTGAAATTGAATCAGCCTCTGTCAGCTTTGGATTTCACCAGGAAATGTCATCTCTTTCCGATTAAATTGGGTTTCTCAGAAATTACAGGGTTTTCTGAAGCCCTTCCTTGGAATTTCAAATATGCCAGCAGTAATTTCCAGACACCACAGCCGCTAGCCATGTGTTTCTCCTCCTTAAGTCTCCCACTCACGTTATTCTCTACCCACACATAATTTCCCCTAACATGGCACCCCTCCACATGTTCAAGCTGGCCTATCCCAATTTCATGCTTCTCTACCCCATCATTCCCCTCAGACACATCCCTTTCCTAATCACAGCATATAAATGCAACCCATAGCTTTTTTTCTTTCAGCAAATATTTAACAAATTCCCGTATGTAGAAATTGATACCTTTAAAATGTTGCAAGTGTAGTTGGGAGGGGATTTATTGGGGGACGGGGGGGGGGTCTCCTGATCAACTGATTTCTCTCCCAACCCACTTCATGAAATTGCAAAACAAAATGGGCAGATGACAGAGAACCAGATGTTAAGGTTTTAAATGAAGTGTAAATAATTGCTAACATTTGTAACTCCTTTAGGCAATGTGAAGTTCTTTAATTAAAATGGTTGGAATTATAGAGCAACCAGCTACTGACTCATCAAATGGTCAGCCATGCCCCTGGTGGCCTCTCAGCATTGAGACATGCTCTCTCGGGTGAATCAAGACAGGAGAGAGCTCTGAGGAGTGTGAGCTTTGGGAGTTGAGAAGAGAATTAAGCTGAACAATAGGAACTGAGCTGTGGAGAGGAGAGGGTCAGACCAAAGGAGCCCAGATGAGTGATCTGACCTCAGACAAGCTGACCCCAAGGAAAGCAGCATGAAAATCGATAAGGCATATAATCGATAAGAGGTATGAGTTGACCAGAACACACATGTTCTGTAAGTACAAGCCTCTTCACGTGTGCTCCCAAACTTCCCACCGATGATTTATGTATTTGTGGGAGAGTATATCCCTAATGGAGGGAGGAGAGTGAGGTATAGGATATGTTTTTAGCTACTGTTCTTACAGTGTTATCTCAGTAAATGCCTTTGCTTTGGTCATTAAAAGTAAGCACCCTCAGGAAGGTTTGTGAGCTATGGGAGGTGCAGATCCAGAATGTTCCTTGAACCTGAAGGATCTATCCCTTAGAAGGCCTAGCTTGCAAGAGTGAGTTTGGGGCTAGCCCAATTTGCAGCCAGGTTTTTTTTTTTTCCCAAGGACCTGATTACAAAATATCTATTTGGGTCTCATTCATCTTCCCAAGGAGGAAACACCAAGCACATCAAATTTCCATTGAAACATTTGCAAAGGTTTGTTTATAGTTTCTGAAATGACAAGCTAGGCAAATTAACTAGAAAAATGTTGGTTTTGAGAACAAAATTTCCATTAAACCTTAGACCAGGGGCTCTTAATTTTTTTTCGTATCATGGATTTCTTTGGCAGTTTGTTGAATCCTTTGGAACTCTTCTCAGAATACTGTTTTTAAATATATAAATTAAAATATATTTGATTATACAGAAATTAAAGGTTAGTAAAAATTAAAATGCAGTTTTTCCATCAGAATTCACAAGCCCAATGAAATCTATCTACAGACCCTTTGAGAGTCTCTGGACCCTGGGTTAAGAACCCCTGCCTTAGAGTATTACTTATGTCTGGGTCTCCATAGCTATAGATGAAAAATCCCTACTTCCTATGCAAGCATTCAAGGTAACACTGCCTTGGGAGTATGGGAGAGTATGGGAGAGCACCCCCCTGCTCCACCCACCTCCACCCCATAAAAAATTAAAACAATGGAAAAGATTAAGTATAACCCAATTATCTTCATTCTCTAGTAGGGCCCACTTCACCTCCCAGGGACCTATGTAGTTTTTCAGACTCATTTTGCTGCTCTGTGATTTAGATTCTTTTTGGAAGGGAAACATTTCAGATGGTAAGAAATGCAAATTCCTGGCATTTTAGTGAGGCCTGTCTTATTTTCAAGGACCATGTCAGAATCTAACCTTATAATGTTATTAAAGGTTTTGTCCTCCCCCGTAAGGAAATAAATTTGTAGGAGACAGTTGCTCTTCTGTCTTGTGGCTCAGTCCCTTGCTGGTAGAAAACAAGTGCCTGATTTCTTACTTATGCTCTTTATCTCTTTGAAAAGGTAAACTTGGGCACGTCAGCACCGTTTTAGAGGAGCCTACAATGCTAACAGCCTTAAGCCAACTAAATTATCCCATGGATCCATAACAGCCCAATCCATTTAATTCTTTCCCAATCACTAAGATTTAGAGTGATGCCATCAGTCCCCTCAAGGAAGGCACACACGCACCCTTTACAAGGAGATGCGCCTTCCTCAATCTTTGTCAAAGATCAGGAGATTTCCAAATCAATCCCTGTACATTCAGAAGAAAGAAAACTTAGCAGTTCATCTTTCTGTCATCGAGAATGAAAAATTAATGAAAAAGAAAAGAGAAGGACTAGTGGGGGAGTGAAGGGATAAGTGACAGGCAATAGGTGGGGTCCTTATAATGTCAAGAGGAAGTGAAGAAGGCCCCTAGTCTGTTGGATGGAATCCCTGTGCCAAATATGGGAACACTCAGGGAGCAAATCGGCCACACCTTTCCTCTATCTCCCTCCACACTTCCCCTCCAGTCCTGGAGAGAGAAATGAAAAGAAGCCAAGGAGGAGAGAAGTAAAGGTAAAATGAGAGGTCCAGAAACAAAGAAAGAAGTAAAGGGTGAAAGGAATGAGGCAGGATGCCAGGAACAAAGGAGAGGCAGATGAAGGGAGAAAGTGGGGGGGCAATAAACCAGATGCCTTTAGCGAGTTGAGATAGGGAAGGCAAGATCACACACGAAGCTTTTTCACAACAAATTTCCCATAAAGCTGATGTGGGGGAGGAGGGCAGCAAGGAGGTCAGGATCAGGGGACCATGAAAGACATAATTCCACTGTTTTCCTTAGGCTGCACACAGCCCCTATAGCTCCAAAGCTGAGGGGATTCTGAGAGAAAGGTCCAGATCTTTTCATAGCACAAGGTGAGATTGCCTCCATATGCTGTGCTGTCTGCTTGCATCTCAGATTCCCCCCAAATCGTATGCCAGCCGTGCCCATCATATGCTATGCTACTATTGCGACGAGAGGAAGTAGCTAAACTAGTTTGGAGGAGAGGGGGGGCATAAAACATGCTTATTTTCCTGATTTAAACTTTGGTATTAACCCAGATTTGCTAGAGAACAAAGGGTCCCAAAGAAGGATCTGAAGAAAGACCACTGAAGATTTTTTTCTTTGATTTATGGAGACCACTAAGAACTCAAGTATCTGGGGTCAAGAATCAGGGTGGTGAATAGGAATTGAAGTGTAATGAGGCCCTACATATTGCAGGGGCTGACCTTAGCGTGTAGCAGGCTGGCATGGGGATACCATTGTGTAGCTCAAAGGAAAACAGAATAGCCTCTTTCCCCCTAATTTTTCTTCAAGAGAGACTGTTTTCTGCAAGGAGGGGAAGCAGAAGTTGGGGGCCAAAGACTATTCTACTATCCTCAGAAAGAGGGTAGAATTATATCTATCTTCTCCAATAAATTTTATTAGTCTAGGACAGGGGTGGGGAACCTGTGACCTTGAGACTACATGTGGCCCTCTAGGTCCTCAAGTGCAGCTCAGACTTCACAAAGTTTAGACTCTGTTAAAGGGCCACACTTGAAGATCTAGAAGGCCACATGTGGCCTTGAGGCCGCAGGTTCCCCACCCCTGATCTAGGAGACAATGAGGCTCAGGTTTAATCTACTTTCTATTTGTCGTTCATTATTGAGGGGGGAGCAGGACCTCAAGCTTTATATCCAAGACTTGGCCTCTTTCTCACCAAATACCAGTCTCACAATGAAGACATGTAGCGATTATCAAAGAAGCCACTTATCCAATTCAATAACAAAATGGAAATCAGAGAAAGTATACATAGGAGAATGTATATGTACCAGACAATACAGTGTGAAGGAAGGAATTCTCACATTGTAAATGAGGTAACAACTCATGAGAGAGAGAAGGAGTGGGAGGGGGAGAGGGGGTGGAGGAGAGAGGGAGAGAGGGAGGGAGGAAGGGAGAGAGAGAGAGAGAGAGAAAGAGAGAGAGAGAGAGAGAGAGAGAGAGAGAGAGAGAGTGTGTGTGTGTGTGTGTGTTAGTTCTAGATCTCACCCAAGGGGAAATTCCCCCAAGGTCTCTAATGTAGCAAGCTGGGGATAAGGAATGCGATCCTCTCACATCTTCCCAGAGTCTTTTCCTTCCATCTTCTCTCTAGAAGCTGGAAGCCCACAAAGTCCAAAGAGATTCAGCAACTACAAGACAATTTGAAGACTCTCAAGCTCGAAGAAGGTTCAGAGAAAACTGGAAAGCTCTCCTTTCTCCCACTCAAACAACTCAGCCCACCTTGTACAGAGGCTCTGGGCGTTGCTATTCACCAATGAGGAGAAAGAACTAAACTGATGGGCTTGGGACTAGGGTTCCACAAGGACCAAGTATGAAGGAAAAGGAGCTGAAGAGAAAAGTATTTGAAAAAGATGAAAGGGAAAGGAAAGGTTCTAGAGGATATGTGAAAGGAACCCAGGTGTAGTTGGTGTGCGAGGGCAAGGGGACACTGGTTGTTTGAGAATAGCTATGAGGCATTTCATATTTTCCTGTTGACTTCAAGGCAGGCTGAAAAATGAACATCTGGACGATTTGCTTCCTTTCTCATTACTGAAGGAAGGTGGCAGTTTAGAGGCCATGGTATTTGTTGTCATTTCATATCTCTAGGTTTGCAGAAGACTTTTACCTCTTGTTGTTGTTCAGTCATTTCAGTCATATCCAATTCTTTACAATCCCATTTGGAGTCTGGCAAAGATACCGGAATGGTTGGCCATTTCCTTCTCCAGCTCATTTTGCAGATGAGGAAGCTGAAGCAAACAGGGTTAAGTGACTTGCCCAGGGTCACACAGCTATAGTGTCTGAGGCTGCATTTGAACTCAGGAAGATGAACCTTCCTGACTTCAGGCCTGGTATTTCTATCTACTGCACCACCTAGCTGCCCCTTACCTCTTATATTACTGAGAAAAATCATCTCCCTTTTTCTGTTTGCCTCACACCTGAAAAATCTCCTTGATATTTTTAAAAATAAATTTTCCTGATTTTTTTTGTCGTAGTAGGAGTAATCAAAGGAATTCCTGACTTGCTGAACTGGGGGCACCTCTGAAGGGGGGAAGGGAAGAGTATAAGCATTTATTAAATTCCTCCTATATACCAGCCACTGCGCTATGCAATTTACCATATTATCTCATTAGATTCTCAAAACTACTTCGAGAGATAGGTATCATAATTATCCCCATTTTTGTCCTTGTTTTTCAGTCATTTCAGTCATGTCCGATTCTTCATGACCCCATTTGGGGATTTCTTGGCAAAGGTACTAGAGTGGTTCGCCATTTGTTCTCCACCTCATTTTACAGATGAGGTAACAGAAGCAGAGTTACATGACTTGCCCAGGGTCACACAAGGAGTAAGTGTCTGAGGCCAGATTTGACCTCAAGAAGATGAGTCTTCCTGACCCCAGGCCTGGCACTCGATCCACTGCACCATCTAGCTGTCATGAAGCTCGATGTGTATGTGCTCCAACTCCTTTCTGAGGGATACGTGTCTTGGCATGATACAGCAACTCCCAATCGGTGCTCAGTGGCTGAACTATCATGCAAGGATAATTGATGACAAAGTCAAAGGGGACAGGATCTTATCAAAGAATCCTTCCATTCTATAGTCTATAAGAAGAGTTATGGAAATACTTCTTCCTTCCTTTGGGGACTTCTCTCCAGGGCTTACTCTCCTTGAGACTTCCGGCAAAAGATGGGGAGGGGTGTTCTCTCCTTTCTTCCCCAGTGGCAATAGCTGCTTGCAGTACAAATACATGGAAGCAGAAACTTTTTTTTTTTGCCTAGGTGAACCTAAGTCCTTGACTGCCTTCTTCTACCTTTGACTACAGATGCTGAAAATTGGGTGTTCTAATTTGGACAAATGCCTTATGGGTTGAGAGTTCCTGAATTGAATTCCATTTGCCCAGCAGGAAGTGATTTCCATAACAGCTGGTCCTTTGGAAGAGCAGAACACCACCACCAAGAGTATCTTGCAGCTGAAGGACTAAAGAAATCCATGTCTGTGAGGCCAGGAAATCTGCACTGTGTTAAAGGCCACTCAAATAGTGTAGACTGGAAGGGACTGAGAGATAGCTGTTCAGTGGTCCCACAAAGTCTAATTTACCTTCTGCAAGGAAAATAGTGTGTAAATCAATCATTGGAGGTGTTTTATATTCTATGTACTTGTTCTTGCAAACCTATGGGTCTTTTGTGCTTTAAACATTTTCTTTACTGGAGGAAATAAATATCCATCCTGGACACTGAGCAGCCACATGACTCAGTGCTGAACCCGGAATCAAGAAGACCTGAATGCAAATCAAGCCTCAGACACTAGCTGTGTGACCCTGGGCAAGTCATGTAACTTCTCTCTGCCTCATTTCTTTATCTGTAAAATGGAGATAATAATAGCCCCTACCTCCTGTGGTTGTTGTAAGGATAAATTTGATAATATTTATAAAGCCCTTTGTAAGCCTTAAAGCATTCTGTAAATCCCAGCTATTATCATTATTATTCCATTAGACTGTGAGCTGCTTGTCCTTTGCCACTTCTTGTATCCCCAGTACTTAGCACAGTGCCTGGCACATAGTAGGCTTAATAAATGTTTATTGATAAAGGATTCTATAACCCACATTTTGGGCAGATCCTACATGAGTCCCACGTTTGATTTTAGAGATTTTCCTGGAGTTATTTCAGAGTCGGGCCAGAAAGAAAGAAACCTGACCTCCCCCCACCCCTCAACTTTTGGATCAGGTCTACCAGGATCAAACTTAGGTCTATTTGATCCCAGAACAGAGAACCTTTTGCCCACCACCCCATCTTGATTATAACACACATGTTTTTACATCACAATTACTTCCCAAGGCAGGAAAATTTGTTTCCTTCATATTGAAACTTCCTTCTTTTTAATGGAAAAAAAATAATGAAGCAGAAATACCAGCTAGATTAACTGTAGCTGACAATGTATGCAGCATTCTGCCCTTCTTTCTCACTTTTGCATACCATTCTTTTGTACCATCACCTCCTACATCTTCACCTGTCATCAATGAATGAATAAATGGGAAAAAAGCACATTTAAAATGGACTATTACATGACAGACATTGTGGTACTCTGTGGTTACAAATAGAAAAGTGAGATAGTTTCTCCTTTCTAATAGAAGAGACAACACGCATAGGTGAGTGGTCCCTAGGGAAAGCAGACGGATGGTGGAAAAAGCCATAGGGAGCCTCAGAATTATCTTTGTTGCTTTTCTCTTCATCCCCGTTATCCCATTAGTTACTAAGCTGTTGTTGTTTTAAAGGAAAAGACATTTAACATAACAAAATAAGGGGAAATTTTCTGTTGGGAAAAAAGGACAAATTTTCCATAATTTCCCCATGCTGCCACTGAGAGAATTAACATCTCCCTAGATAACTTATGCTTCTAGGGAGCATGAAATTGATCAGCACAAGCCAAGACATCACCATCATCCACTATTTACCCCAACACTGTGATCTCATTGGTCCTCTTCAAAAGTGAAGGACAAACAAGTCAGATGAAAAATCTTTCATGGTTCCATTTCCTCAGTCTTCCAGAAACCCACTGTGCCTGATTTCTGCAAGCTCACCCTCACTATTCCTATAATCTACTTCTAGAGGTGCCATTTGAGGCTTCCCTGAAGACCTGCTATTCTCACCTGCTGCTTAGATGCTTTGTTAATAAGATGGTGCTGCCATCTACCAGAGGACTTCTGCTACTGTTAGGGCTCCTTCCTTCCTTCCTTCCTTCCTTCCTTCCTTCCTTCCTTCCTTCCTTCCTTCCTT
>CM053625.1:234119974-234136452 GCA_028646595.1 Phalanger gymnotis
AACACCTGGTAACAAAGGATTTTTAAAAGGGAATGGGGTTGGGAATGAGAGGTGGAGTGTGGGAAATAGCTCAAAATAACCAAGCAACAATCAAGTAACGTGGTATTAAATACCAGACTGTTCCTTACTTCTAAAAAGGGAGGGAGGTACCTTTTTTCTTGACTGGGGCCGAGTGTCTTAGTCACTATAGTTACATAGTAAGACTGCATTTTATGTAATAAAGACTTGCTCGATAAATGTTTCTTGTATAAAGAGTGATGGAGAAACATAGTCTCTCTAGAGATTGAAACAAAGGGAAGTAAAAACATTTGGAGAAAGACTAAGAGACAGATTTTTGTGAAATGAAAATCCCAACCTGTGGTCTTTTATAATTTTTTCAAAATTATAAAAATCTTTGAAAATCTACAAAAGTCTTTGAAAGCTTTTAAAAAAAATCTTATTAAATTCTAGATATTAATATCACTTCTTGGTATATTCAATTTGATTTATCTAAGATGTATTCTCTTCCTGATTCTAAGAGAATATTGAGGGCTTTTATAAATTGGAAACAATGCAAAATAAAGTATTTTAAGGATAAAACAAAGAAGGGGGAGTAGATGACCAGCCAGCATTAGAATTGGCCACTAAATTTTGTTCTAAATCTCCTAGCAGCTAGTTTTTATTTTCAGATGAAGAAAAGCATATGCATTCTGACAGAGACCTTATTTTCATTTCCCTCCCTAGAAGAACGGAAAATGTCTCCACTTATTTTAAGTAGGAGGCTGATAATAATGATGATAATGATGATAATAACATTATGTCAGCCTGGAGCCAACTCTTGATTATAATGAGGATTTTCCTGGTGATGATGCTACCACTCTATTCAGCTATCCCAATGGCTTCCGGAGAGATGAGACTAGTGGCTTCTGAGTAACCAACCATCATTCAATATTAGGAAGGGAAAGGAATACACATTTACATAGTGCCTACTAAGTACCAGGAATTGTGTTAAAGGGCTTTACAAATATTATCTCATTTGCTTTTGTCCGCTGGGGTAATTTTATCATTTTATTAATAAGGCCAGCAGGTTATTAATAAAAGAATAGTCACTTGGTCTTCTTTCTCAGACTAAAGACTCCCCAATGGCACTGGGGGGGGGGGGTCACAGTTTATATGCCCTTTGAAGAGGAGGTGTTCTCAAGGGGTGCCTACTCAACGCTGATTGGTTAATCAAATGGGAGGTAGTCTATCTTGGGGTACTGACTTAGGTCACTCAAATCTTGGTCAAAAAAGACATGAATTGCCATATCATTTGTCTTGATAATAAAAAGAATTAACATTTTCCCCTGGACCTGTCTGAGCAAATAACAATGAGCAGGAACATACTCATTAGCCCAAACTTAGAATTTCTTTTACTGTCTGAGCAGATCTTGGCCTGGGAAAATTTCTAAGAGAGATTTTCCATACCGGTTGATTTCTGAATGAGGAAATAGAAAAGGGGAAAAACTTTGGACCTAATACAATAATTAGTTATTAAATACAAGAGAGAAATATTTATTTCTCACATTCCCCCATTTGATTCTAATTGAGAGACAATGTCTCTTCAATGAATCACTAACTGGCATTACAAATGTTTCATCAAGGGTTCTTTTTTTTTTTTTGGAAGGGGGAAGGCAAGGCAATTGGGGTTAAGTGACTTGACCAAAGTCACACAGCTAATAAATGTGTCAAGTGTCTGAGGCTGGGTTTGAACTCAGGTCCTCCTGACTCCAGGGCTGGTGCTCTACTCACTGCACCACCAAGCTGCCCCTCATCAAGGGTTCTTAACTATGGCAATTATGATGGGTAACATCTCATTTGGTTTCTACAACAACTCTGCAAGGTAGGTGCTATTATTATGCCCATTTTGCAGTTGCAGAAACTGAGGCAAACAGAAGTTAAGCGACTTGCCTAGCTAGTGTCTGAAGCTACATTTGAACGCAGGTCTTCCAGACTCCAGGTGCAGTCTGCACCACCTAGCTGCCACCTGTTGTATGCTTACTAGGTGCTAGGTATTGTGCTAATTATTGGAGATATAAAGAAAGGCAAAGCAGATTTCCTGCCCTCAAGAAGTTCACATTCAAATAGAGGAGACAATATGTACTTATGTAACACTATATAGTAGCTGGGGGGACTGGGAAAAGTTTGCAGCAGAAGGTGAGATTTGAGCTGAGTCTGGAAGGAAGCCAGAAAAACTAAGAGGAAGCAGCGGGATGTTTTTTTCAGGGGTGAAGGACAGCCAATGCAAAGGTACATAGAAGGGAAATAGAATATCATGTAAGAGGGGCAACAAGTCGGCCAGTGAGGGTTGTGGAGGGAGACTGGAAAGATAAGGGCCTGAGTCCTGAAGGGCTTTAAATAACAAATGGGACTTTCTATGTGTTCCTGGAGGTGATATGGTGCCGCTGGAGGTTGTTGAATGGGGAAATAATGTAGAGAGCACACACTTTAAAAAATCACTTTGGCAGCTTAATGGAAAACAGTTTGGAGAGGAAAGAGGTAGGGAGACCAATTAGAAGGGTATGGTACTTGCCTGAGCAAGAAATGACAAGGCCTGAATTAGGGTGGTAGCTGGGAGAGCAAAGAGAAGGAAGCATGCACAAGCAACATCTTCGAGGTGGAAACCACAGTCTTTGGCACTCAATTAGATATGGGGAGTGAGTGACTATGAGGAATCAGAGAATGACACTGAGCTTGTGGCCTGGCTGACTGGAATAGCCGTGCCTTTGATAGTATCAGGGCAAGCTGGGAAGAGGGGAGTGTTTGGAGGGAAAGGAGAATGAGTTTTGGGTTGGACATTTTGAGTCTGAGAAGCCCCTAGGAAATAATAAAAACTCTCATATTAGAGGTAGGACCTGGGATTCCCTGATACCTTGGCTAACTGCATGAGGAGAGAGCCCACCACTACTTGGCTGCTTTCTGTCACATCACACAGCACTGTAACAATAGGCACAGGAGCCATGCTCGACTCTGCAGAACGTTAGTGCTCCGTCTAATCACCATCAGCCTGTTATAAGCTATATAAACTGAGGCTAATTTCTTTTTTTTTGGGGGGGGGGGTGTATGTATGTGTGTGTGAGGCCATCAGAGTTAAATGACTTGCCCAAAGTCACACAGCTAGTAAGTGTCAAATGTCTGAGGCTAAATTTGAACTCAGGTTCTCCTGACTCCAAGGTTGGTGCTCTATTCACTGCACCACCTAATTGCCCCTGAGGCTAATTTCTGTACCTTCCTAGGGTGTAATTCTCTGCAGGTGATCTTGCCAGGGATTAGTATTTCCTTGGGGCTGCAGGCTACTCCCTTTCTTTTTCCAGCATCCAAGGAAGAACCACCCCACACCCTGGCCTGTTGCTGCTAAGATATCAGTCTGAGGAAAGCATATATTTTCCTGGAATTAAAGTCAAGTAGCAATTTATCACAAGATTCCCTGTATAAAGAACATTGAATAATAACTATAATTTTTAAAAGAAAAGGTGCAGAAACATTGTTCAAATGGATGATTCATTGATTCTTCTCTTTAATAGCCAAGGGTATCCAATTAAAATGTAACTCAAGGAAGGCATTGGGTGAGGGGTTGGGGTGGGGCTCTGACATAATTTGGCTGAGGTATTTTGTTTTTGTTTTTTTTCCTTGGTCATCTAAGGTAATGTGGATAATGTCATGCCCACTATTAACAATGATAATGGTTCACATTTACGTAGGGATTAATGGCTTATTACAGCATAATACTATGAAGTAGATAGTCATGGAGGCCCATTGCTAAAACTCAGAGAGGCCAGTCAGTGCAGACAATAGTGGACTCTTTAATTTGGTGAATTCACAAGAAGACTATGTGGCTTAACTAGAGACATCCAAGGGAGCCCTGAGGTGGGGATGGTCAGGCTGTAGTAAGGGGAAGGGATCCTTCATGGTCACGTAAGGGGCTGTTCCCAAGACTTGGCATGACTTTGCTTCTTCACCATGCTTTCACTATGACTCTTGGATTTATGCTTTAGGGAAACTCCTAAGTCAACACTGTTAGAGCTAGCTCAGAAGCTTTACTGGAAGTGAGGATGCCTGCTGTACCTGGTCTCCTTGCTTTCTCTCCAAGAGTTCACAAGCTGGGAGAAGAGGAGACAATCATCTGAGAAACTGGAAGTTTCTAGCCTAGAACAGAAGAATCATGCTGGGGGAGGGATGGGAATCCCAGAAAAGGAGGAAGGCAGAAGGGAAGAGGTACCTGAAGGGAAGGGAGGGGAGGGAAGAGTAAAGGTATTTCTATAGTACCTACTATGTGCCAGGCACTGTGCTAAGCACTTTTTTACAAATATTATCTCCTTTGATCCTCACAACAAACCTTCGAGGTAGGTGCTATTATTTACAGTTGAGGAAACTGAGGCAAATAACATTTAAGTGACTTACTTGGGTCACATAGCTGGTGTCTGAGATTGAATTTTAATTCATGTCTTTCTGATTCCAAGTCCACTGTTTTATCTACTGTATTACCAGCTGTCAAAAAAAGAGGGGAGAGTCTAAGGCATAAGGCAAGGGTCTATGTTTAAGGCATAGATAGTTTGAGTGAGAAAGACTAGACTAGAGAAAAACAGGTTTGCCTAGATTCTCACAGTAGTACATGTGTTATTATCCCCATTTTGCTGGTAAGGAAACTGATTTCCTGTAAACAGAAAGCTAGTAAATGTCACAGCTGGGACTTGAGCCTAGATTTGGGATTCTTAATACCCGCTCAGTCCATTGTGTCAATGCTGCCTCTTAAAATACAAGTGTCTTAAATGACCTTTTAGTGAGTGCTAGATTACAATCCATTCATGGTTGTTTCCTCCAACAATCATCTCTCAGCTGCTGAATCAGATAAACTTTAGGTTGGTGTTGAATTCTGTCCATGAACTAGCTGAATGACTTTGAACAAGTCACCTTACCTCTGTGGGGTTTAGGTTCCTCAGCAGATGGGAGAGGGAAATATTAAATAGAAAGAACAATGGGCTCTGCAGTCAAAGGACCTGATTTCAAATCCTGCCTCTAATTCTTGCCTGCCTGTGTGACCTTGGGCAAGTACCTTAACCTCTGGGGCCTCAGTTTCCTTATCTGTAAAATGAGGGTATTGAACTAGACTGCCTCAGAGATCTCTTCCAGCTTTAGTTATAACCTGCCAGTTAGTTCCTGAGGTGTGGCTAGACAACAGTTTGTCTGAAGATCTGGAGGGTTATTAGACTTTAAGCTCAATTTGAATCCCTGGTGCAATATGGATCATGGTTTGGAATACTGTGTTCAGTTCTGGGAACCACATTTTAGGAAGAATACTGATCAATAGGAGCAGGATGAGGGTGGTGAGGTGCCAGTGATTCTTAACCCTGGGTTCATGAGCTTGTTATAGGTTACATATAGGTTGGTCCAAAAGTCTTAGTGCAGTTTTAAGCTATTAAAGTTAAACTATTACAGCTTACAACTATACTAAGACTTTTGGGACACCATGTTTTAATAACTGTATTTCAATATACTTGGTTTCTTTTATATCTCTATGTATTTTATTTTATGCATTTAAAACATTCTGAGAAGGGGCCCACAGATTCATCACACTGCCAAATGGGTCCATGAAAGGTTAAGAACTCCTGCTCTAGATTATGCTGTATAAAAATGAGTGGAAGGAATGTGGGATGTTTAACCTGGAGAAGAGGGGGAGGGGCAGGAGACATGGGGAGGTGCACATGCTATTTGTCTTCAGGTATTTGAAGGTCTGTAAAATAGAACGACTAGACTCATTCTGCTTGGCCCCTGAAGGCTGAACTAAGAGCAGTGAGTGGATAGAAACTGCCCAGGCAAACTTAGACTTGATGTGAGGAAAAGCTTCCTAACAATTAGAGTTGTCCCAAAGTAGGATGGTCTGCTGCCTCAGGATATACTGGGTCTCCTTTTACTGGAAGTGTTTGAACAAAAAACAAGATGACTTTTGGGGTACATTGTAGAAAGGATTCTTGTTCAGGTATGTATTGGACTTCATGGCATTAAGGTCCCTTCTAACTTAGATGTTAATTTTTTAATGAGTTATTTTGGAAGTGTATCCTTTGCCCCAGCCTTCTTTATGCATAGACTATGCTTTTATTTTTTTTTTTTTTTACTCTAGGTCATCCCATGTCATCTCAAATGGGGAAGCAAGGAAATTGAGTCATGGGGATAAGAGGGCAGTGTGTACTGCCACAATCCATCCCCTTGGTAGCTGGGGCCAAATAAGCCCTTCATTTTGCTAGAACAGTATGGCTGCAGGAATCTCTACTGGTCAGTTTTCTTTTCACCTATTTCTGTGTTCTTGGTTTGTGCATGTCTCTGGGAAGTTTTATGTGTTGGACTATGCTGCAAGTTGCCTTGGGCAGAGAACACCAAAATGTTTGGCATTGATGAACCTGTGTCATAAGCCTGACAACGCCTTGGAGCCCTTCCCTCTTCTCTCAGATGTGCCCAAGCCAGAGTTGGCAAGATCGTCAGGTACTTAAATACTTACTCCTATGAAATTCATCTGGTGAAATAGGAAAGAAGAAGGAGTCACTAAAAATTTCCTTTCCTTCTTTCAAGATCGTCAACAAGCATTTATTAAATGCTTATTTTGTGCCCAGTACTATGCTAAGTATTAGGGATACAAATATAAGCTATTGAGTAGCTTAGTTTCTAACAGGGAACAAAACACTTAACTTAAGGGAGCTGAAAAGGGTGAGGAGGGGAAGCATCCACCCTGAGTCATGGTGGTAGCCAGTGAAGATGGTTGATAATGGGCCCCTCCTCAAAGTGGAAGTTCTGAGAGGAATTCGCCAATAAGGGAATGGGACTGTAGGGGCAGTAAGAGAAGGTAGCTGAGGCTTGATGGTAAAGTCTATCTCTGGTTCTCTGCAGCTACTTTTTTTTTTGGGGGGGGGGGGCGGTGATGGGAAGCAATCAGAGTTAAGTGACTTGTCCATGGTCGTTGTAATGGCAAGTGAAGTGGGACCTTTTGTTGTCTTTTGCTTTGAAGTGCTTCTCAGCACTACGGCAATCAAGTGCCTTTGAGTCTTGCCTTTGTTTCAATCAAGAGTATTTGACTGAATCAGGAGTCTTTGATGACCTGCTTAAGTCACGGGAAGGCCTAGGTCACATGATTTTAGTATCATGGTTCTGATGCCCTCTGACCCTGAAGAAGCATGTGTGTGTGTGTGTGCGTGTGTGTGTGTATATATATGTGTGTGTGTGTGTGTGTGTGTGTCTATATATATATATATATATATATATATATTGGGGCTCACTCACTGGAAGTGTCATGTGATTTGACCAGATGAGACTCTGGGTAGCCATTAAAGAGCACCACCCCCCAGCTTTGAAAAACCTATTTGTTGGTGCTTCTCTCTCTGGTCACTACGCATGCAATGTCTTGGTCATATGGCTAGAAGCCTTTCTATTGATTTGTATTATTTTGCTCCATTTATATAATTTCTGTTTGTAATTTCTGTTTTGTGTTTTCTCTGAAGTTCAGGGTGCTGACTTTTCCCCCTGAACTAAGTAAATGATATATTTATGTTTAATTAAAGTAAGATTGTTAACCCTTTAAAGTTGCTTTCCTTAGAAAAGCAGATCAAAGAACCTGTGCTAGCAGCCTTGCTGTGTGCTGATGTTATTGGCCTTACACAGCCACAGTAGCAACAAGTAGCATTGTTGTTACAGTCACACAGCTAGTAAATGTCTAAGGCCAGATTTGAATTCAGGTCCTCCTGACTCCAGGGCTGATGCTCTATTGTTAAGGCAATCAGACTTTTCCTTGTTCTTCCCTTTTGGGATGCTAAGACTATCAAGTCTCCCCTTTGTTTGAATGGGTGGGAAACCTTTTGCTGTCTTTCTCTTGGAATATTTCTTAGCTATTTCTCAGCATTAAGACAATCAGGGATCATTGACTTGTATATGATGTGATACTGGGGGTGGGGAACTTTCACACACCCAGCCTAGATGGGGTCAGAGCCCTCAGGGCTCTGAACAGGATATAATTGAGGGGAGCTTGGCGTTTGACTTTTGGGGCACACTCATGGAAGGAGTATTGAGACTCTGGGCAAGCCATAACTGCCCCCTAGCTTTGTTGACCCAGACCCATTGGTTCTTCTCTGGTAACTATGTATTGTGATTTGAATCAGACAAGGTCTATCTGTTGACGTTTGTAATTTGTTTGTATTTGCTCTGAAGTTCAGGGGGCTGATCTTTGCCCCAGAACTAAGTGATTGATAAATGTATGCTTGATTAAAGTAAGACTGTTGACTCCTTGACATTGCTTTCCTTAGTAAAGCAGATCAAGGAACCTGTGCTGGCAGCTCTTGTTGCTGGTCTTGTTGAGTCTTACACCCCTATAGCTGCTGCTAGCCAAATTGTTGCTACATCTGTCCACTGTGCCACCTAGTCTTCCTGTGGCTTTTTAGAGAAGGCTAGAAGATGTGGGTATATTTCATTCCTATCATCAGATATCCTGGGTCATTGTAGCTAAGGCTTCCAGCTTCTTTATTTATCATTGGCAAGCTATAGGCATGGGTGGATAAGTTTTAAATGATTGTTTACTTTAGTTATGATTTAAACATCAAGGCAGATGGACCATCTACCTCAATTATGTCTAGTTTAGTGTCACCTTCTGGGACTTCTGTTTGGCTCATAAAAAATGCCTTCATATGGAACAGTGTAGCACGACATTTCTTCTCTTCATTATGCCTGTATTGGAAGAGATTGTAAAGATGACCAAGATGACATTTATAATCATGCTGGGGTGAGAAACGTCTGTAAATATGAGCTGGAAATTAGAAGGTTGATAAATCACCTTCTAGGTACACAAATTTTTTTCTTAAACATCACAGAACATTAAGGGTTGGTAAGGCTCTCTCTTCTTCTTAGCACCATCTTGTTGACCTCGATTGCACCATGAGAGCCAAGTGGAGGAAGAAGTGAATGTGTAGGCTGAAATGCAAGAAGACAAAGATGAGGCAGAGGTCCAAGTAACCAGACTGTGCTAAACATGGAGGCCACAGGAGCAGAGATGGAATGACCCTTGGTGACATTCTCAGGAAAGCAGAGATATCACCCACCCTACGAAAGACCCTACCATCTGAGAAAGGATTCTTACCACCATCTTACCACCTCCTTGACAAAAGGACATGCCATCATTTATTGCAAATTCCATTAATCTGACTCTTGACTTTGTGCCATGAGACTTTTGTCACTCTGGACTGATTGTTGTCTTTGTGGCTAAGTGTAGCATGCCTGTATAATAAATCCTCAGTACTTTCTTGCATAAAAAAAAAAAGAGTTGGTAAGGACCTTAGGGTTCATTTAGTCTAACACTGATACCTGAATAAGAATCCTGATTACAACAAAGAAGTGTGAACAATCAATAACTGCTCTTACTGGCTACTTCAGGCCTGTTCAAGAGCTCTTCCCAAACCTTCTGGTGAGGTTTTTGCTAACAAGCACAGCAAGTTGCCAGAAGGGAAATTAGACAAAGAAACCTCCTTCCTCCTTCCTTTCAACTAGAGGAAGAAATACTCGAGGGGGGAAATTTGCCAGTAAGTATGGTAATACTGTAATTTTATACTCACAAAATTCCTTATAGACTGTAGCATTTTGCATATATTACCCAAGGCACAGCATTAAATTATCTATGTGATAAAGAATTTCTATAAAACCCACTTAGGTACTACAGGCAATCAAGATGACTGTGTTGACATGAAACCTCTTTTTTTTGTGTAAATTTTTTATTCATTTTAAATAATTACAAAACAAGAAAAGAAAAAAAATCATTTCCCTGTACACAGCAGAATATAAGAGAGGATTGAACATAAAACAATAAATTTTCCATTTCAAGAAAACCTACATAATAAATACTACACATTGTTTTCAAAGCTACCTATCTAGCTTTTCTTTGCTTCCCTCTAGGTTTTCTTTTGTTTTCTGATGTGCACTTTTTACTTTTTTTTTCTCCCTTCTTCCCCTTCCAACATGCCCTAGAAAAGGCTACAATTAAACGTGAATATATATATATGCACATATATAGTTATACATCGATATCTATAAATATACTTACACATACACATACACATATACATATTGTCATTTCTATCTCTGGAGGTGGATAGCATCTTCCTTTATAAGTTCAGGTCTTTCCATGTTTTTCTAAATCAGCCAGCTTATCATTTTTTACATCACAACAGTATTCCAACACAATCATATTCTATTTGAGAAATTGTTTTTGGAAGTTTCCCCCCCAATTTTCTACTTTCTTTCTATTCTTGGCTACACTGGTTTCATTTATTCAAGAAATTTTTAATTTAAAATAATCAATATTATCCACTTTACACTTCATCAATGCTCTTGCATTATAATATAAAGTCTGGTACTGCTGAATCTCATGAGGCCTCCTTAAAACAACTTTGTTGGAGGCAAGTAGATTTCTTTTAAGTGTATATCATATATTTACAAAAATACGTATAGTACTTATTTTTGCAGTGGCACAAAGAATAGGAAACTGAGGAGGTACTATCAACTGGGGAATGGCTGAACAAATTATGATAAATAGGTATAATGGAATATTATTGTGCCTTAAGAAATGATGACGAGAACACTGTTTCTTGGGAAGATTTGTATGAACTGATACATAGTTAAGTGAGCAGAACCAGGAGGACAATTTATACAATAACAACAGACAAACAACTTTGAAAGGCTTAAGAACTCTGATCAATGCAATGACCAACTACTATTCCAGAGGATTAATGATGTTACTTATCTCCTGACAAAGAGGTAATTGACTCAGGTTGCAGACTGAGACATAATTTTTGGACATGGTTAATGTGGAAATTTGTTTTGCTTGACTATGCATATTTGCTACAAAGGTCTTGTTTTGGTTTTTCTTTTTTCCCAATAGGAGAGAGGAAGGAAAGTAGGAGGGAAGAACATAAAATTTTTATTCATTGAAAAAAATAAAATAAAATTTTAAAATAGTCCTTCCTTTTCTTGTAATTTGTCATTGCCTCCAAATTGTCTTTGCTTGCTTTTCAGTTGTGCTGTGTCTAGTTGCTTTTCCCTCTTTCTACCCCCAGACTCTTGCCAGATCCATGTATTATAGTAGCCTTTGGGCACAGATACATAAAAAAATGACTAGCCGCATATGAGTTAACTAAAATGGCTTGCTTGACTAAGCAGCACAGGGCATGCATTGCGAGGTAGCAGGAAAATTTCCAGAAAGTGATTTTGGTCATCATTGCTCAAGTTATGATTTCCACACTATGGGTAGAGCTCACTAGCACTTGCCCTCTAGCTATTCGCCAGCAGTCCTGGGATATTACTCTCTTGAAGCAGTAAGATGGACTCCCATCTTGTGCAGCCCAAACTTGCTTTTCTGTAGCTTTCAGAGCTACAGAATATATTTTTTTAAATAAAATCAGAAAGCTCTTTACAATCAATTTGGATGGGTTGGGAAACTTTAATCATAGCTGTGACTGGAATTTTCCTGAGGTGTTTGAAAAAAGAAGTGTAGGAAACAAAACTGAAGCAACCTAAGAGCAGATAATCCCCTCCCAGAAGCAAGGAGCCCCAAGACAATTTCTTTAAAGAAAGTGCCATAGAGCTTTAAGCAAACAGTCTGGAATTGGTGCATAATATCTGCCCATCCTCACAAAGATGCAGCTATAGTGTTTGATAAAAGTATGAGGGAACAATGCGATTCATTCACTTATAATGCTACATTTTTAAAAATCCTCACAATAGCTAATATGGAAATATTGTGCATGACTGCACATCCATAATCTATATCAAATTGCTTGCCTTCTCAAGGATGGGGAGAAGAAGGAAGGAGGTAGAGAATATGGAACTGAAATTTTTAAAAAATGTTTAAACATTTTGTTTACATTCAATTGAGAAAAATAAAAATTAAATGTAAAAAATAAATATAATAAAATTTTATGTTAACAAAAAATTCCTCACAAAACAAACAAAAAAAAAAATTGCTGTCCAGATGAAAATAATCAGCTAAATGTTGCCAGAACTTTTTAGTTTAAAAGTTAAAAACTTTTCAGTTTTTAGAAGTGTTTTAATTTTCAGGGGTAGGGAGTCTATGACCTCAAGGCCATATATAGCCTTCTAGATCCTTGGGTATGGCTTTTTGACTGAGACCAGGTTTTACCAAACAAATCCTTTTATTAAGGGGATTTGTTCTGTGAAGTTTGGACTGCTGCACTTAGGGACCTAGAGGGCCACATGTGGCTTCAAGACCGCAGGTTCCCTACCCCTAGACCTTGTAATCACAGGTATTTGGGAATTGCTTTCTTTTCTCCATTTTCTCCTCTGTTCATTTACAATAGAAAAAAAGGCTTAATATGTTGCTCTGACGTGTATAGAGTATGATTTTTCATTTTATAGATGAAAAGGTTGCCTTTCATGGAGAAATATACCATGTAATATAAGAAAAAATATATTGAAAACCCACCGTGTGAGAAGTACTGTGCTCTAGGTACTTTTGACCTGTGGCTTTAATTTACAATATTGTTGGCTATACCTCAACCCTTTCCAGAGCTTCTCATCTATCTTCGGCATTCATCTTCCCCCCAACTCTCACCAGTGGCTCTAAGAAGCTATAGCACGTACAGGGGCCATACCTTGTTAAACCTTCTCAGCAGAGGGGCGAAACCAGATGGAGGGCAGCTGACAGGCCTCACGCCCATTGGTGAGTTAAGGCGATGTCTACCTCAAGCATATGAAGACTCTCCCTGGTGGAATGGACGGATGAGAACAGTTTGCTCCAACAGCCACATAGCTGAAGCAGGTGTTGTGGGGTGTTTCAGGTCTTCCACTGAATCTTCAGCAATCACCACTCATCTTGACTTTTGTCTTGCCACTGGACTTCGATGACTCGAAAGAGAGCGAAGCTAATGACTTTATGCAACTCTGCTTCACTTAAATCCAATTCATACACCAGTCAAGACATTACCCATAATGTCACTGGTCCTCTTCAAAAACAAAGAACAAACAACGATGCTGGCTATGATAGTAAGAAGGGGTAGTCTGTGGTTGTTTAACAGACTAAAACTATCTGAACTATTTAGTGACTGAATAGATTCCATTATTATTATCGTTATTTATGCCATTTTCATTTGCAGCGCTTTTGGCATTGCAGTTGGCTAATAGTAATTGTTATAATTATTGTAATTAATAATATACTTCAAATAAGTAATATACTTGAATTATATAGCCCTTTTACTCTATTTTTGATTCATTTTCGTACATATAAATTATCTTATTTGAACCTAACAACAGCCCTATGAGGCAAAGGTAGTATAAGTATTAACCCCATTTTACAGATGATTTTGATCTGAAGCTCAGAGATTTTAAGTTGCTTGTCTAGAATTACATAACTTAGCATCATGTTTTCATCATATAATCCAGTACATTTCTAGGACTGAATTTTGAGCAATATTAAAGAATATAGAGGGAAATTTTCTCTAAAAATAATATTTTTGCCATGGACCACTAGACATATATCTTCTCTGTTTTAAAAAATTATATTTTTTATATTATGTATAGTTATGTTTTTCCATATACATGGAATTTCTACATATTAAATCAGACAATATTGGCAAGTTATATTGATTTCAGTTAGCATGATCATTTGGGAAATTGCCATTATTTCTCTGAAAAAAATCTTGATGGGCTAGAAAAAAATAGAGGTTTAGTGCATGATTAATTAGTATATTCAAGAGCCTTTAAGAAAAAAAAAACAGTTTAAACTGGGCCTGGTATAACATCTGTGGGCAGTTCTGTGGCTTTAAAAGTATATTGCTTTGATTGTTATATATTTTGAATCCTCTCTCATGTTCTATTATGTAGATGACATGCTTTTTTTTCTTTCTTTGTATTTAAGTTCATGATATGTTTTGTTCCTTTTCTCTATTCTGTATTTCTGTTCTGGCCCTCGAGACTAAAATAAAAGAAAATTTTTAAAAAGTATATTGTTTTGAGTTGAAGAGTATATGGTAGGTTATAAAGTGTAAGGAAGGTTAAGAGGGGACTAGTTTATGAAAGACTGTGAATAAATAGTCAAAGGATGTGAATAGTGTTGAAGAAAAAAATATTAATACTATAGTCTGTATTTTAGGTACAAGTCTTCCAGAAATAATTATCATTGGTTTTGTTGTTTTAACTTATTAATTTAGTTTAGAGAGTGAAGTGTCCAAACTAGCACAGTCTTGTCTTGAACCACCACAGCCTTCCAACCCTTTCCCTCCATCCAAGATAATTTGAGGTAATGTTTATAGGAATCCTGAACAAGGACAAGGTCACAATGTGTTTAACATTCCAGAACAGTCACTTAATCTTCATCTATGACCACTTGATTATAAATGTAATGGGCAATCATTGTCCCTTTAGAAATGCTGAAAGGGACGGTTTTAGAGAAATTCAGAAGACTGGTATAAACTGATTCAAAGTGAAGTAAGCAGAACCTGGGCAACTTATACAGTGATAATGTCAAGAAAAAAATAAACTTTGAAAGACTTAAAAATTCTGATTAATAAAATGACCAACCACAACTCCAAAAGATTAATGAAGAAGCAGGCTACTCACCTTTTGATAGAGAGGTAATGTTCTCAAGATCCAGAATGAGACGTACATTTGTGGACATGGCCAACGTGGGAATTTGTTTTGATCATTCATATTTGTTACAAGTGTTTCAAGTTCTCCCCTCAACCCCTCCCACTTATAAAAAAAAGAACAGAAGGAATAATATATAGTCATAATAGCTTTGAGAATTACATATTGAACTTATTACCTATTTTAAAAGAAAAAGAAGCTCTACATATTGGAGATTTACAGTTTCACATATTCTTCTCTTCTGAAATATATGTGGCAAAAGACAGTCCTTGCCTTTGACCACAGTCTAACAGGGGAGATAACAAGCAAACAAATATGCACAAACACTTTATACACAGGATAAATACAGAGGGAAGACATTAGAATTCAGAGGGGTTGGAAAGGATTCCTGTATAAGATGGGATTTTCATTGCACTTGAAGGAAGCCAGGGAAGTCAATAGGTAGAGATGAGAAGGGAGAGCCTTTCAGGGATAACCAGAGAAAATACCCAGAACAGAGAAATAGAATGTTTTGTTTGAGGGCCAGCTAGGAGGCCAGTGTGACTGGAATGAAGAGTATGTGGTAGGGCAGAAGGTGTAAGGAAGGTTAAGAGGGGGCTAGATTATGAAGGACTTTGAATGCCTCCAAAATGCATTTGATCCTGAAGGTATTGGGAGCCACTGGAATTTATTGAATGAGATTGATGTAGTTGGACCTATTCTTCGGATGATAGATTGTAGTGGGGAGAGACTTAAGGCAGGCAAACTCGCCGCAAACTATTGCATAAGTCCAAGTGTGAGGTGATGAATGTTTACACCAGGGTGGTAGCATCAGAGGAAAGAAA
Source organism: Phalanger gymnotis (assembly GCA_028646595.1). NCBI lineage: Eukaryota > Metazoa > Chordata > Mammalia > Diprotodontia > Phalangeridae > Phalanger > Phalanger gymnotis. The sequence goes on from CM053625.1 coordinate 234,135,442, forward strand.
TTGGGGCATATTAGAGAGAAGTTGCAAAGGTGAAGTAAACAGACCTTGACAACAGATTGGATGGGGGAGTGAGAGATAGTGAGGAGTCAAGATGAGACAGAAATATGTGATCAGAAAAGGAGTAAGGCTGATCCTGTATCAAGAATGGAGGATAGATTAGCAATGCATAGTACGTATATTCCAGTGGTATCCACTTAGTATGTTAAAACATGCAGCAAAACACCCCCTGAGGTTGAATCAACCTCCTGTGGAGGATTTATAAAAGGACATGGACCACAATCATCATGTAGGATGAGAAGGCATGAATGAGTCATGACCCATCTTATTGGAGACTCCAATAAAATATTGGAGATCCAATAAAGCATTGTGAAGACAGTTAGGGAGAGTAAAAGGAGGAGAATAATAGTACCTACCTCCCAGATTTGTGAGGATAAAATGAGAGAATAGGTGTAAAGTACTTTGTAAACCCTAAAGTGCTATATAAATACTAGCTATTAATGAAGAACCCACTTAACACCATTATTTGGTTTCATAAATCTATCACTTTAAGCAATGAATGAATGAATGAATAAATAGGTAATTTTAAAAAGTGCCAACCATGTTTGCACACACATGTAATCTCTGTTACTAGGGAAGCCAAGGCTGGTAGATTGCTTGAGCTTGGGAGTCCTGAGCTATTGATTGGGTGTCTGAACTACGTCTGACACAAATATGGTGTCTGGGAGCCTGTAGCTATTAAGCTGCCTAAGGAGGGGAGAACCAGCCTAGACTGAAAACAGAGCAGGTCAAAGATTGCATGCCAGTTAGTAGTGGAATCAGGCATGTGGATGACTATAACACTTTCCAGCCTGGGTGATATGGGAGAGGCCCTGGGAAGTGCCGAGGCAGGGGCAGGGGGCCGGGACACACGGATGGACCTGCAGACCCAGCGCCCTCTGTGGGGGGCATGCACACCACCCCAGCTAGAGTTAGAGACAGAGACAGAGAGAGGAAAGAAGATAGGAAGGAAGG
>CM053625.1:234136952-234157370 GCA_028646595.1 Phalanger gymnotis
CAAACTCTTGTGAAAATCAACGCTGAAAACTAAATATATTAAATAAAAAAAAGAAAAAATTTTAAAAAAGGGAGGGCAGATAGGGAGAGGAGGCAATTAAAAGCAAACACTTTCAAAAAGGGACAAGGTCAAGGGAGAAAACTGAATAAAGGGAGATAGGATAGGAAGGAGCAAAATATAGTTAGTCTTTCATAACATGAGTATTGTGGAAGGGTTTTGCATAATGATACACATGTCTCCGATGTTGAATTTCTTGCCTTCCTAGGGAGTGTGTGTGGGGAGGGAAGAAAGGAGAGAATTTGGAACTCAAAGTTTTAAAAGCAGATGTTCAGAAAAAAAAAGTATTTGCATGCAACTAGGAGGGTCACTGAAATCTATCTTGCCTTACAAGAAAGTAAGGGAAAAGGGGATGGGGGGAATGGGTTGACAGAAGGGGTCTGACTGGGGAAAGAGGCAGTCAGAATACATGCCATCTTGGAGTGGGGGGGGGGGGTAGAAATAGGGCGAAAACTTGTAATTCAAACTCTTGTGGAAATCAATGCTGAAAATTAAAAATATTAGATAAATTAAAAAAAAAAAATCCGAGCTTCGTGAAAGCAGGTATCATGTTTTTTGTTTTTGGGTTGGGTGTTTTTTTGTCCTTTCTTTGTATTCTCAGTGTTTACTACAGTGCCTAACACATAGTAAGTGCTTAATAAGTGCTTGTTGCCTAAGGATTGCATTAAAATATTTCCACCATTGTTTCATTACTGTTGAATATTTAGTTATCAGCATTCTACCATCTGAACAAGTTGTGTAAGCCCTAAACTACAAAACATGCACAAATCCACTCATATATTTATATTTATCTGTATCTTTGATTTTATTGGCCTAGAGAACTCCTACAATGGAAACTCCCTATTATTTAAAAGTCTTGGAGAGTTACCTGAGGCACCGAGATGTTAAGTGCTTGGAACATGAATCCCTTCTCAGAATAATGTTGGGTTTTTAAAATAGAAACAAGGACCTTGAATGCTTTAATTCATGATTTAAAAAAATTATTTTTTTTATATGTAAAAACAATTTTTAACATTTTTTTTTAAGTTTTGAGTTCCAAATTCTATCCTTCCTTCCCTCTCATTCTCCCTCCCTGATATGGTAAGCAGTCCAATACAAGATATGTGTGCAATCATGTAAAACATTTCCATATTAGTTATAATTGTGCAAGGAAACTCAAACAAAAAAGAAAGAAATGAAAAATAGCATGCTTTGGTCTGTATTCAGATGACATCACTTCTATCTCTATAAGAGAAGAGCATTTTTCATCATAAGTCCTTTGGGAGTGTCTTTGATCATTGTATTGCTGAGAATAGCTAAGTCATTCACAGTTGTGCTTCGTATAATATTGCTGTTACTGTTACTCCTGGTTTTGCTCACATCATTCTTTTTAGTTTTTTTTTTAAATCATCCTGCTCGTCATTTCTCATAGCACAATAATATTTCATTACAATAATGTTTTATTTTTAATTCAATATTTATTTTTCCCCAATTACATGTACAATTTTAACTTTTTTCTTCAAATGTTCAGTGCCAAATTCTCTCCCTCCCTCTTTCCTTTCCCCTCTTCCACACTGAAAAGGCAAGCAATTTGACAAAGGTTGTATATGTGTAGTAATGCAAAACACATTTCTATGCAAGTCATGCTGTGAAAAAAAAAAAAAAAACACAGACCAAAAAAAAAAAACCCCAAGAAAAAGAAAGTAAAGAAAAAGAATCTTTGAGCCACATTCAGGCTCCACCAGTTTTTTCTCTGGAGATGGTAAGGACCTTTCATTATAAGTCCCTTAGAATTGTCTTGGATCATACAATAATGTTTTTAAGTAAAATATATAAGATTGTAAAGGAAACAAACTATATTGAAATACATTTATCAAAATTGAAAAAAAAAAAGCTCACAGATTTCAGGTAAAAAACCTTTGAGTTAGAGGCAAGACTCAAAGCCAGCCTTTTCTTCACCTCTTATGGATCATATGTCACTCATCAATTTATAACTTTTTATAGCTTAGTTGTTCATTCCATACAGCATTGGTCCTTCATGCCTCAATGTTGTGCTTGAATATAATGTTCAGCTTTATTGTGTAACAACTTTTTCTAACAGTTTACTATTGATGCAGGCTCTATAGATTTACTGTGCATGTTGTCATTTATACTCTGTGCATTCATCATTTTCATCAAAGCTATCTCTGACTGTACATCTTATAATGATAAGGTTAACTGTATATTAACAAATTTTTACCCTTCAGTGCCATTCACTTAAAAATAAAAGAATTAAAGCTCTGAACTTAGTAATTTACAAAAACTCAAAATCTTAAAAATTAGTGTGTGTAAAGCCAAATTATTTACAATTTGTTTTTAAGATGTATACTTTAACTTTGACAAAATAAGAAAAATAAAATCCTTTTGACTTTTCTGTTCTTGATCACTTTTGCTATTGTGAATTTTTTTTAAATGTGGATTTTTAAAAAGTAGTTGTAATCAGTATATTCTGATTCTGCTTTCTTCACATTAAATCACTTCACATGTTTTCCTATCTTTGTACTTTTCATATCTGTCATCTCTTAGGGTGTAATAAATACTCCATTATGTTCATATATTGCAATTTGTTCAGCCATCTCTTAATTACTGGACATATGGGTTATTTCCACTCATTTAACTAATAAATAAAATAAATAAAGCTGTTCTTCAACAATTCAATTCAGCAAACATTTATTCTGTGCCTAGTATATGCCCGGGATTGTGCTAGTCCCTGAGAAAACGATGACAAAAACAGAACAGTGCTTGCTCTTACGGAGCCTAATTTTGCTAGGAGGGGACATGTATATAACTCTATATCTATATCTATGTATATATACATGGACACATAAATACATATACACACACATTCAGAGTGATTTTATTTTGTGGAGAGGGAGGGATGGGAAAAAGAAGTTACAGAAAGGGCCTCATGTAGGAGAATGACCCTTGAGCTGACTCTTGGACAGAGGTAGTGGTTCCAAGAGATGGAGCTGAAGAGGAAGACCATTTCAGGCAAGGCATGGAGACAGGAGATGGAATGTTGTATGTGGAGAACACTAACTAGGCCAGTTTTACTAGAATATAAAGTCCATGAGTGGGAGTAACATCAGCCTAGAATGCTAGGCTTCAAAGGGCTTTAAATGCCAGGAGTTTGTTTTTGGTCCTAGACGTGATAAGAAGCCAATGGACCTTCTTGAGAAGAGGAGTAACAAGACCTACGTGTTGGCAGCTGTACAGAGGACATACTGGAGAGGGGAAAGACTTGAAGTATGAAAACCAATTAAGAGGTCACTGTAATAGTCCAGGTAATAGGTGATAAAGGACTTGGTAGTCATGTGAGAGAAGGGGGAACTGATGGGAGCGGCATTAAGGAAGTGAGATTGACAACTGATTGGACATGTGGTGTGAGGAAGAGTGAAGAATTGAGGGTAACCCTAAGTTTTGAACCTTTGTGACTGATAGGATAAGGAATATAGAATTCTGATTGTAGGTAATTGGGGGAAAGTGAGTTCTGGACATTTTGAGTTGAGATGCTTATGGAGTCTACAGGTGTGGCTATACTCCAGGCATTTGAGGATGTGAAACTAAGGCTTGGTAGAGATATGAGGGCTGAAATGTAAACTTAGGAATAATTGAATCCATGGGAATTGGTGAGATCACTGATAGAGTAAAAAGAAAAAGAAGGTTCAACACAACCTGGGGGAGCATCTATGAAAAGAGATCAGGATATGGATGATGATTCAGCAGGGAGATTGATGCAGCAGGGCAGACAAAAAGGAATTATATTGGGAGAGAACAGCATCACAAAAAACCAGAGAGGAGATGTTCAAAGGTATCCAAAGGTGCCAAAAAGGTCAAGGAGAGTTAGAATTGAGGGGAAGTCTTTAGATTCAGCAGCTAAGGGATCATTAGTAACTCTATAGAGATCAATTTCAGTTCAGTGGTGGGGTCCTAAACCAGATTGGGAGTTTTTGAGAAGCAAATAGGAAGTGAGGATGTTGAGGGAAAAGACTATAGATAATCTTCCAATTTGAAGGGAGTTTGAAAAGTCTGAAAGGGAGCAGATACATAGAACAATAGCTTATGTGACTAGCCAGACAATTGAAGTTTTTAGGATGGGGCAGCAGAGAAGGAACCAATGAATAGAGATTGAAGATAAGAGAGAAGGGATGATCAATAAATATTTGGACAGATGGACCATTTGAAAAAAAAAAAATTTTTAACTACATCTTTAACCTCTGGTCCTAATAGGAAGACTGGGCTAGATGCTATGATAAAATTTGTAAATTGTTGCTTTGAAGAAAGATTGCTAAATCTGGAGTTCTGCTAACAGTATGATAGTGTGTCCATATCTAAACAGTTCAGACAACATTAAATTTTGTTGTTTTTGATTGACTTTGCCAATATAAAAATAAATATTGAGCAACACCCCCTGTAGCACATGGATAAGAGTTGTGCAATATGTATGGACAGGCATGTGTGGGTTGCAATTTTCATCTTAGGAGGAAATGCTCAAGTTGATGAAGTCAATTAACCAAGAAATGTTTAAGTACCTTTTATATGCCTATCCTAGGTGCCTGGGATACAAATACAAAAGTGAGACAACCCTATCATTAAAGAGCTTATATTCCTTGAACAAGAAACTCTATCTCCCAGCTGTGTGCATTTTTCAATGGCCATTCCTCATGCCTTGAATTCTATTCCTCCTCACCTCTACACCTCCTGGATTCCTGCAACTAAAATCTGACCTTCAGTAAGAAATCTTTCCTTGTCCTTAATTTTAGTGCCTTCACTCTGAATTTATCTCCCTCCAATTTATCCTATAGATATCTTGTTTGTTTATAGCTGTTTGCACATCTTCCCTTTCCTTCATCACATTGAGAACTCCTCGAGGATAGGGATTGTTTTAACCTTTCTTTGTATTCTCAGTACTTGGCACACAGCAGGTGCTTAATAAATGCTTGTTGACTTTAATTAACTAACCAAGTGAAAGCCCTTCAAATAACTAAAGCTATCTTGTGCCCCTGAGTCTTCTCTTCTTTAGTTCCTTCAACCTACCATGATATGAAAAGGACCTTCAACATCCGTGTTGTCTTCCCTCTCAGGTTACTTTCTATTTAGCCATTTTGGGTTTATTCTCTTTTTTATCTGTATATAACTATACATGTAACTGCCTAGGTCTAATGTCAGCTCCTTTGGGGCAGGGATTATTTCATTTCTTGTATTTCTATCCCCAGAGCCCACCATAGTTCTGGCTCATAGCAGGATTGATTGACTAGAATGTTCTCTGGCTTACAACTGTTCTTGGAGAGTAGTGCCTAGAACTGAACACAATACTCCAGATGAGGTCAGAGAGAGGGAAAATAGAGTACTATCATCATCTTATTTGGTGTCAAAAGATTTGAGTTCCAATTCTGCCTTTAGACTCAAATTTGAGGCAGGTAGTTGGCCAGGTAGATAAAAAGCCCTAGGTCTTGAGTCAGGGAAGACCTGAGTTCAAGTCTGTTCTCAGATACTTACTAATTGTTTGACCTTGGGCAAGTCATTTAATATTTGTTTGCCTCAGTTTCCTCAACTGTAAAATAACAATAGCACCTAATTTCCAGAGGTATTTTGAGGATCAAATGAAATAACTGTAAAGTGCCCACAGTGCCTGGAACATAGTAGGCACTTATTAAATGCTAGCTTCTTTCCTTCCTATTTATAATTTGTATGACCTAGGATGATAAGATCAGAGACTTAAGAGTTGGAAGGAACCTCAGAGTCCTACCCCCTTATTCTACATATGAGGAAATTAAGGCCCAGGGGGTTTGTGACTTGCCTAAGATTACACAGGTTGTAAGCCTCAGAGATGGGATTTGAATCTAATGACTGGTCTTTGGGTAAATCACTTTACTCCTTAGGGATCTGTTTCCTCATCTGTAAAATGAGGGAGTTGGACCAGATAATCTCTAAGATCCTTACTAGGTCTAAAACTTATGTTCTTTATAGGTTTTAGAGGACAGATTTTTTTAAAATATGTATTTGCCACTAAAATATTTTACCAAATCTGTTTCTTTTTTATTTTGAATAAGCTTTTTTATTCCTTAAGGAAGAGAGACAAAGGTCCCTTCAAACTCTGAAATTCAGTAATTTACATACAAGCTACTACCCTCCACTCTAATACTTTTGTAAAGTGATTACAGAATACTTTACAGCCAGCTTAATATGCCTGGAACACACTCCCTCTCCAACACTTCTCTGAATCCTTATTCTGCAAGACTCAGCTTAGGTACTGCCCTTAGTGAAGATTTCCCTGATTACCAGGTTTAGGAGGCTTCTCACTCCTCACACTACATTGTATTAACCTGTGTGCCTACTACATTGTCACATTGGAAGGTAAATTCCACAAGGGTTTCACGTCTGACTTGGTATCCCCAGCATCCGACATAGTTCTTTGAATGTAGGAGGCTTTTTAATTCAATAGATCATACTATGCTTGGAGTTTTGTATTCAGAGCCAAGTTTCACATTTTAGGAAAGGCATTTATAAGCTGGAAATTGTCCACAGGGAGAAGGCAAGAAGGATGAAGGACTTTACGTGCTATGTGAGGAACTGGGAATGTTTATCCTCCAGACTAGAAGACAAGTTTTCAGAAGAAGCACAACTATTTTCAAATATTTGAAGGGCTGTCACGTGGGGAAGGACTTGATCTTTGCTTAGCCCCAGGAAGCTTAACTAGGTACCATAACGGAAAGTTCTGTAGAGAGGCAAATTTAGGCTTGATGAATGGAAAAAACTTCCTAACAATTAGAGTTGTCCAAAAGTAGAACAGGCTTCCTCAGGAAGCTGTGGGTTCCCACTCACTAGACATTTATCTTCAAGTGGAAGCTCGATGACCATCTGTAGGGGACATGGTAGCATGATTTCTAGTTAGGTACAGATTGGAGTGGAGGGCCTCCGAGTCTCCTTCAAACTCTTGAGATCTGGTCATTCTCAGGAGGATACTAGCCTGAGACTGAGAAGGGAGGTGACTTTTGTCTTGCCACTGGATGTTGATGACTCTGGAAGAGAGAGTGAGGCAGATGACTTGGTGCGACTCTGCCTCACTTAAATCCAATTCACACACATGTCAAGAAATCACCCCTTGATGTCACTGGTCCACTTTGAAAACGGAAGATGAACAACAACTGCCCTGAAATCTAAGTTCAGCTGATCATCTCATTCCAATGTTTTCTCTGCCTCCTAACACATTAGAGGCAATCCCAGGATGCTCAAATGAGCTTGAAGTACACATGTATGTAAACGTAACAGCAATGTTGGCTTTACTCAAGCAGTTTCTTATTGTGATGTTTAAAAAAGTTTGAGAGATAATTTCTGGGTAATCAGTTATTTTATTTATAATGCTACCATTTTATTAATAAGTCAGTGGCACCGTCCAATGCCCCAACCTCCTCATGGCCATAGGCTCACAGGTTATATGAGTGGGTGTTCCTGAGGGTGGCAATCAACTCTGATTGGTTAACAATGAGAAAATGAATATTATAATGAGATGTAGGCCCAGTCTCATGAGGATCTTGGGGGTACATGACTTGGATCACCCAAGTCTTAGTCAAAAAGATTTATCAATTTCCACATCACCCATCTGACAATCCTGAGAATCCACATTTTCCCAGACCTGTCTGAGTAAACAAAATGAGCAGGAATCCACCCATTCACCTAAACCAAGGGTGAAGAACCTGTGGCTTCTAGACCACATGTGTCCTTCTGGGTCCTTGGGTGCGGTCTTTTGACTGAGTCCAAGTTTTACAGAACAAATCTTTTTATTAAGGAGATCTGTTCTGCAAAGTTTGGATTCAGTCAAAGGGCTGTACTTGAGGACCTAGAGGGCCACATATGGCCTTGAGGCTGCAGGTTTGCCATTCCTGGCCTAAATTTAGAATTTCTTTTACTGTTTTTGATTAGATCTTAGCCTGGGTAAGTCTTTTCCTGAGATTTCCCACACTGGTTTATTTCTGGATGAGGAAATACAAAAGGGGTACAACCTTGGTTCTACTTCAATAATAAGTTATTAAATACAATAGAGAAATAATCATTTCTCCCATTTTTCAATTTAGAAATGGTAACCCCTCTAAAGTGGCATTCTACCATGGGATAGTTGCTAGGGCACTGTCCTTGGAGTCAGGGAGCCCCGATACAAATTCAGCCTCTTGGACACTTAGTTGGGTGACCCTCTAGATAAGTCACTTAATCTCTCTGATCCTGTTACCTTGTCTATAAAATGAAGCAGGATGAACATGGTCTCTAAGATCCCTTGCAGCTCAAAAGCTAAGATTCTAGGATCTAGTAAAGATATTCTGGTACATTGGTGTGTTTTGATATGTTAAAACATTATAGTACTTAAGAAACATTAAGTCTTACCTTTTGAGTATCTTGTTTTCTTTTGCATCTGTGTTTTATATCTATCAGTCTCACATTTGGTCTAATTTAAATCTTAATTTACTTGTTTGGCGAAGAGATTAAAGGTATCCTAAACAAAGCTCTGACTTCATGAGGCAGGGTAACCAGGTCATTAAAGTTTGCCACCTCCCTCCCCCCTACCCCCAACCCAGCTTTGCCTTCCTTTTTCCAAGAGTAGAGACAGCAATGAAATACATAAGTATCACTTCTGGGATTGGAGGTGTGCTGAATTATCTCACTGTCAAAAAAACGGTATCTTTTTTCTTCTGTTGGGATAGATTGTTTGCAGCTGTTTCATTTTGATTGGATTCACCCATATTTTTCTGACATTTGGAAACAGTCAGAAACACCAAAGCTATTCATTTACAAAAGGCAATCTGATTTTAAATGTCCGAAAACTCAAGTTATCACAGTGATTCTGACCTTGATACTTAGAAGGGCATTTTAGCCAGGCAAGCTTGGGTTTACATTTAGCAGAGGAGAGCTTTGTCTTTGTGGAGAGCCTCTTCTTAGAGGTTCCCATCCTTAGCTTCTCACTGTCATTTCTGGGGTATTTTTGAAGGTGGTGTGCATAAGCAGATGTCTCTGGCTCCTTTTCTCCTCTGCTCTTTAGAACTGTCCTCTTTCTAAGGTATTTTTTTGTGCCTTGTCCAGGGTCACACAGTGAGAGCTGAACGGAGGTTTTCTTGACTATAAGCCATAGCAATATAAGAGTATAGATTTAGAACTGGGGAAGATCCTTGGAGACCACTGAGTTCAACCCCATTCCTTTTACAAATGAGGAAGCTAGAAACATAATGGCTTGCCCCCGGAGTCATTCTGTTAGTGTCAGGGATTTGAAGAAAAGTCATCTGGAATCACAGGACACTTTATTTACTACGTCTTCTTGTCTTCCCCTCTCCCTCGGTTTCCAAGCTGAGTCCTCTCTCCCTTTGGGAACCATAAGATTTCTCAAAGGACCCCTTTATTCCTTATAACCCTGGGAGGTAGATGCCATCATTATTGCCATTTTACAGATGAAGAAACAAAGGCACAGAGAAGTTAATGACTTGCCCAGTCTCACCCAGCTAAGAAGTGTGTGAAGCCAAATTTAAACTCGGGTCTTTTTTGACTCCAAGTCACGGCATTATAGGAATTCAGATTTGGAACTGGAAGGGTGCTTTGAAGTCACTGAGTTCGCTCTCCTTTTAGAAATCAGGAAACTGAGGCACAGTGTTAAGTGACTTGGTCAGAGTCACACAAAAATAAGCATCCGAAGTCACATTTGAACTCAGGTCTTTTTCAGACAGCATTATAGGAGCTCAGATGCAGAACTCGCAGGACCCCTTTGAGTTCAATCCTCTTTTACGAATTAGTTAACTGAGACACAATGATACATAACTTGGTCAGTCTCAATTCAATAAGCATTTATCAAGCGGCTATGGGCCAGGCACTGTGCTTAGCTCGGAGGATGCAAAAAGGGGCAAAAGCCAGTCCCTGCCCTCAGGGAGCTCACAGTCTAAAGGGTCACTCGCTCGGGTCTTCCGGACCCAGCTTTCGCGCTCTAGCCACTGGGCGACCTGCCTCCGCACGCTGGTTCTCCCACGCTTTCCGGCCAGGATGCTGTTGCTCACTCCAGGCTCGCTCATCCCTACCGAGCCCGGAGGACTCGGCTCCCTCACCGGCTCCTTCCGGAAAGTGCCGAACACCGCCTCCCTCCCCCTCGCTCGGCCGTTTCCGGCCCACAGCACTTCGGCAAATCCCGCTGCCCCCCGTCGGAAATGGCCGACGTCCGGGCGGCCGGCAGGGGGAGCGAGGGATCCGGCGCGGCCTGGGACGTAGGTAAGCGGGAGGCGGCGAGAGCCGGCTTTTGGGAACCCGAGCCGTGCGCAGGCGGCGGCGGCGGCTCTTGCCTGGGCTGGGGAACCGGCGGAGCTCCGAGCTCCGGGCGGCGGCGGGAACGGGAGTTCCCTGGAGCGGGGAGCTACGGGCCAATGGCCCCGGCTGGAGGCCCCGAATCCTCCCTCGGTCCGCAGTGACGAACTTCGGGGCGCCGAAGGTAGGGGGCGGACGGGACCATGTATTGTGCTGGGGGGGGGGGGCGGCGGAGAGCGGCGCGGGAGATCCGCGGAGCCTCGGCGGGGAGGCGTTGGCTGCCGCCGCTGCTGCCGCTCAGCCCGGGCCGGCAGCTTCCTCCTACCGGGCCTGCTCCCGAGCCTCCCGGGCCTGAGCAGGACCCGGGGGTGGACCGCCCTGCCGTGCCTCCCAGCCCCCGCCCACCCCTCCGAGCCCGAGTTGGGTCGTTCGGAAGGTTCCCCCCTCTCCCCGCAGCTCTCGCCCTGTCCAGCTGCTGCCGCTGCCCAGGAAAGCGCCCCCCACCCCTCGCGGATCCAGCCGCCTTCTCCAGCATCCTCCCCGCTGGGAAGGGACAGCGCTGGACAGCCCTCCCATGCCTCCTTCCAGTGCATGCAGTGCCCGCTAAGCCCCGCCGTCTCCTGCCTTCAGACACCCATTCTCCCGAGCAGCTGCATTTCTGCTGGTTCTTTCCCACCTTTCTTTCTCCTCTTAAGGGGGTGGGGAGGGGGGCGCATTGGAAGCCTGACCTTGTCCCTCGTTCCTACCACCACTTCCTGTCCTAGGGTCCCAGGGCTGCTCCCTTGTAGCTGGGGGCTGAGCTCCTGCATGCTCCAGTGTTTATAGCCGCGGGCTGGTCCCTGGGAAAGGGGGCGGGGGAGGGGGGGACGGGAGTAGTAGGCAGTCAATAAGCATTTGTTAAGCGAAGCGCCTACTATGCACCAGGCTCACTCCAGGGGATACAAAGAAAGATTAAAAAAATAAAAGGCAGCCCCTGCTCTCTGAGTTCACTGTCTAGTGGATCTGACCACATGCAAACAATTACGTGCAAACAAGCTATATGCAGGATCAATTGAAACTAATCAACAGAGGGAAGGCACTAGGATTAAGAGGGATCGGGAAAGCCTTCCTGTAGTAGATGGGATTTTAGCGGGGGACTTGTAGGAAGGGGGGGCGGGGAGATTGCCTCTCACTGTGGTTGGAAAGGGGCTGCAGCAGGCTGGTGGTCACTGTTGTAGATCTTAGCCAGGCCCTCTTGTTCCACTGAGGATTGCAGCCAACATTGGAAATCTGTTACCCATTGGAGGTCAGTCAGGGATATTGGGCTGCAGATGGATGCGGGGTATTTTTCTTTCCCAGCTCATGTTCCCCCTTTAACTGGTGGACCAGTTTGAGTTTAGCTATTGGAAAACTAGGATTATTGTGTTGTTTCTTTCACCTGGTTTCTGTGGTTTGTTTGTTGGTTTTTTTCTTAACATTCCAAGAGATTTACTATCTCTTATTGCCCATTTTGGGAGGTGCTCAGATGCTCCTTGACAGAGATGCTTACCTTTTTCTGCAAGAGAAAGAAGAAACATCCAAAAGCCTGAGTCCTTTTTTTTTTAAATCACTGATTTACTTGGGAAAATTCTTCAGCTGTTCTTTTTCCTTTTGTTTTCCCTCCTCTTTCTGTCCCATGTAATTTTAAAGGCTTGGCTCCTCAAGTCTATTTATTTGTGCATATGGAGTCCATGCTGACAATTCTACTTTTTTCTTGAGCAGTTAAATTTTGCATAAGCATACTACCTCTTGTTTTCTAGTCAGAGGTGAATGGGGGCACTAGGGATTGAGGGGAATGATTGGCTTAGTTACTGCTCCTTTCTGTTATAGCTCTTTAGACCTAAAGGGGACCTTGAGGAAGGTCTTGTTTTACCTTTCTGTTTTATGGATATGAAACAGAGGCCTGCAGAGGGGAATTGACTTGCCTAGAGTTAGAGATCTGGAAGCTCTTAAGACTAGAACCCACATATTGACTTCTAGTCTAGTTCTGTCTGCTATATTGTGCCACCTCACTGGGGAGCTTTCCTCAAAATCACACCGATGCAGTAGAACAGAAGAATCTTCAGGTACCAGCACCCTGTGCTTTGGTTAGGGTACTTTCTGTTATAGTCAAGACTCACAGGTGACCTCTTACCTCATTATTAAGAATTCTGAATCGGACAGACATCAAAAAAGAGCTAGGATTATTCAGAGAGAGTTGAAGTGTAATCCTTCTTCAAGTAGAGATTGATAGGATGTTAATGCTGGAAATAATCTTAGAAATCACGTAGGCTAGCCCTCTTGAAGGCGGTAGAGGTGAATTGATTTCCCTACAGTCACAAGTTGGTAGAAATGCCAACTTGGTTATCACCCCTCCCTGACCTGTACCTACCCGTTTGATGTGACAGGCTCTACCGAGGAGGTTGGAGGCTTATATTCCTGGACTTCCAGGTTAGAATTCTGTTTTTCCATAGAAACATTGTTCTATGTGGTGGCTAGATTCTTCAGAGTAACAGTTCACCTTTATAAATGCTTTACAGTTTTAAGTGATTTTCTCATTCAGCCCTTCTGGGTGGGTAGAGCAAGTATTGTTATCATTTTAAGTCTCAGTGAGATAATGCATATAAAGTGTGTTGAAAATCTTAAAGTGCTATAGAAATATAAGCTGCTATGTCCATTTTACAGATAAGGAAGTTGGCTCAGAGGGAGTTAAATCCCTTGCCCACCTTCACCTAGTAAGTTGAATAGCCAGAATAGAATCAAGGTCTTGTCCTGGCAAGCCTAGTGCTATGTCTACTTGCTACACCCCCTTATGGTGCCTTCCTCATACTATAATAACTTTTAGTACCATAGTTCAGTTAGAGGATTTTTTCTTTCTAAATATTTATTGATGCTCTTTCCTTTTTTTTTTTTAAATATCATTGTCCTTTCCCTCCAACTGAATGCTTCATTGTAACAGATGAGTACATTTAAGCAAATCTATACATTGCCCATTTCTGAGAATTATTGGTATAGTTTGACATGTTCTTTCATGTGTTTTTAAAGAAAAGCAAGTGACATGAAATTTGAAGTTGATTTGTGTTTTTGACTACCATTTTTTGTCTTTCTCTATTCTGTTTGTAGAGAGCTGGAAAGATTTCTACAGGTTGGAACAATAGATAGAATCTAACCAGATGAAATTTAATAGGGATGCAATCAACTACACAGTTATCAGGATGAGAAAGCTAAAGCTAGAAAACAACAATTTATATGAGAAGGCCCTGACAACTGTGTGGCATAGCATCCAAAAGAGCTAATGAGATCTTAGGCTGCATTGTATGTAGAATAAGGTCAGTTAAAGTCTCAGCATATTCTGTTAGGTCTGAGTGCCACATTTTAGGCAGGATATTAACCAGCTTGAGCAAGTCCAGAGGATCATTGGATTGTGGAGCTGTAAGGAACCTTGGAGGACATCTTAGTCAACCCTCTCGTTTTCTAGAGGAGAGGACTAAAGCCCAGAGAGTAGTGACTTGCCCAAAGTCATACACAGAGGCAGAGCTGTGATTTAAGCCCATGTCCTTTGACTTCAGATCCATCGCCCTAGGGCGCCAAACTAAAAACCCTTCCCCTAGGATTGGATTTTTGTGGGGGAAGGGAGGGAAAAGGGAAGGCTTGAAGCACTTTTTATTCTGAACTTAAATTCCAGGAAAAGAACATTTGTATACATACAGCAGAACACAAAAATGTTCTGTATGAAACTCTTGCATCTCCATTTCTTACTGCTTGTTTTTCAAAATTGTCTGTGCATGTGCGCGTGCACACACACACACACACACACACACACACACACTTTCAAAACTGCTTTGCTTGTTTGTGTTTTCTTCTGAACTCCTGTTCTCTGTATTTTTAAAAAATGTCCCTAAACTCCTCTTGTTTTTATTAAAGCATCACTATTGCTACCTCCACTGCCCTCTTTCACTGCCTCACCTAAAAAAGAAAGAAAAACCCTTGTAACAAATAAGCGTAGTCCGTGAAAATGAATCCATAAAGTTGCCGTCTCCAAAAATATGTTTGTGTTTCTCTTCCTTCTACCCATCACCTCTGTGTCTAGGGATAGGTATCATGCTTCATTGGAGGTCCTAGTTTAGAACCGTGGTTGAGGATGATCAGCCAGGGTTGTAAAGGGAAGTGAAACCATGCCCTACTAGGATACTTGAAGGGGGTGGTTAGTCTGGAGAAACTGTTTTCAGATCTTTGAGAGGCTATCCTGTGAAAGAGATAAAGGGATTAGATTTGCTTTATTTGACTGTAGAGAACTGGATTGGGACTGATAGGTACAAGTCCAGAGAGGCAGAGTTTGATTCTGTGTGGAAAAAAAAATACCAACCCGATTAGCAATTATAAATGTTCCGAAAAGTCTTCAGTCCAATAGCAACTTCCCAGTCTTTAGAGGGACTCAAGGGATGGTAAGATGACCACTTGTTCATTAATGTAGAAAGGATTCCTACATCAACTGGATGACCTTTTAAGCCCCTTCCAAACTGAGATTCTGTAATTGTGGGTGTTAAATAAGCTTTTGTGAACTGGCCTGGGAACTTCTTGACCAAGAGTATGAGAAGGTGCTTTCCCTTTTATAAATGAATATTTGAAAGATGACAGAAGTTCAGGACTGCCAGGCTTTTTGTGTGTGTTTCTTTATGTTCTTTTTAGTTTACTAGCAAAAGTTGCTTTGAAAATCTATAACCTTATCTCTGATTTTCCCAGCCCTTAGTCAGCATACACAGATGTGTCAGTGGATGGATGTAATATTTGTTTGTAGAGAAGTAGGGCTGGCTTCATAGACAGTGGGTAGAACTAGCTGGACACAGGAGAGCGTGGGAATTCAGGAAGGATAGAAATTATGTCTTTTTGGGACCTTTGTCCTTTTCCTAATGGGCCATTCCTTCATACCTTTTTCCTTTCATGCTCAAATATCTTTGGTGATAGTAGTAGATTGAGGAGGAGAAGAATCCTCCGCTTTCCACCCCCAGGCTTAAAAAAACAACAACCCAACAAAAGAGGATAGTATGGGTTAGGGGACAGCTCTGTTCTATAGTGTTCTGTCTTCCTGTGAGTTCACATTATAGTGTAAAATGGAGCATATTTCTAATGTAGCAAGATGCCTTGTTAAAGCATAGCTTAAGAATATTCTGGGGGTGGAATGTTAGAGCTGTGTCTCCCTTTTCTGTAAGCCAAGCAAGCTATTTACTAGCTTCTGTGGTGTGTAACCTTGGAACGATCAGTTCAAGCCCAAATGCTGTATCTTTTGTATGTTTTTTTTTCTGTTACTGTGACTGGTACTTTGTAAACAGTTCAATAATATTTATTAATTATTAACATCTAGTTGCTGCTTTACTGATTTTTTTTTTTACTTTCCTCCCTCATTTATCATCATGTACTGTGCTTGGCATATATAGCTTAATAAATGATTTTAAAAAATTTATTCATTTATCTTTACTAATACACTCAGGCATATATCCATTATAGTTCATCAAGGAACAAATTTATTTGTTTTCTTCTTTGAGTGTGTGCGTATGTAAGTTCAGGGGTAACATCTGGTGCCTAGTAGCCTGTATATAGGTCAGTAGTCACAGGAAAGGCTCATTGCGGCCACATTGCCCAAATGAACATTCACGGTACTCAATCCTGAACTGTTTTTGAGGACAGGATATACTCAAGATAGGATGTTGGTGGTTTCTGATGTTCCCATCTAGACTTGCAACCCTGTAATATTACCACAACTTCCCAGATTTACCCCGAGAATAGGCTAGAAATCTGATAGCAGCAATCTTGTGGCAATCAATGGTGTCTTATGGAAAGGGTTCTAGTAGTTTACAACTGTAAATGTGGATTGGGGACTGTAGCAAATTCAGTGATGGTTATCTTCTGAGAGATGTTCAATTTGGAACAATTTGTGAACTTAGATTTGAATATTTATTGAGTACCATCTCTATTTTGCCTGTCAGGGTTAGCGGTTAGATACTGGGACATATGGGTAAGTACATATGTGTTTATGAGTAGCTTTGTATACCTGGCAACACCTTAATTATTAAACATGAAGAAGGAAATCATGTATACCAATTAGCGGGATTATCTGGATAGTTGAAGGATGGATGACCCTACTGGGTGATGAGAGAGCACACTTTCTCTTTTTTCAAAAAATTACTTATTTTTATCATTCTTTTTCTTTTTAAATTTTGAATTCCAAATTCTCTCCCTCCTTCCCACCCAGTAGAAGGCAGACAATATGATATCAATTAGACGTGTGAAATAATGTAAAAAGATTTCCATATTATTTATATTGCAAAAAAAAAAAGCAAGAAAAATAAAGAAAGTGAGAAAATTTTACTTAAATTTGCACTCAGAGCTCACCAATTCTCTCTCTGGAGGTGGATAGTATTTTTCATTATGAGTCCTCTGGCGTCATTTTGGATCGTTTTATTGATCGGAGTAGCCAGGTCTTTCCCCGTTGATCATCATTACAGCATTGCTGTTACTATACACATGCAATGATCTCCTGGTTCTTCTCACTTCACTTTGCATTAGTTCTTATAGATCTTGCCATGTTTTTTTGAAACCACCCCCCTCATTTTCTGTAGCACAATAACAATTCATCTCATTCATAAGCCACAACTTAATTCAGCTACTTCTCAACTGATGAGTGTCCTCTCAGTTTTTAATTTGTTGCCACCAAGAGCTGCTATAAATATTTTTATACATATCAATCCTTTTCCTTCTTTGATCTCTTTGGGTACAGACCTAGTAGTGGTATTGCTGGGCCAAAGGGTATACACATTTTTAGGGCCCTTTGAACATGGTTCCAGATTGTTCTGCAGAATGGTTGGCCCGGTTTACTACTCTACTGACAGTTCATTAATGTACCTATTTTCTCTCATCCCCTGTAGCATTTGTCATTTCTAATAGGTGTGAGGTAGTAGGTACCTCAAGAGTTGTTTTAATTAACCTTTCTCAAATCGGTATTGATTTAGAGCATTTTTTATAATGACTATTGATAGCTTTGATTTCTTGTTCTGAAAACTGCCTCTTCATATCCTTTAACCATTTATCAATTGGGGAATGGCTCTTATGTTTATAAAATTGATTCAGTTCCCTATATATTTGAGAAATGAGGCCTTTATTAGAGAAATTTGCTGTAAAATTTTTTGATATTCCTTTGTTTTCTGTGATACTTTTTAGCAAAACATAGTTTTCCTCATTATCTCTTTCAATTAGGTCTGTTTTTGCTTTTGCTTTGTCTGAGATCATGATCCCCCCCTCCCCCTACCTTCTTCACTTCAGCTGAAGCACAATAGACTCTGCTCGAGCCCTTCATTTCAACTCTGTGTGTCTTTCTGTCCCAAGTGTGTCTCTTGTACACAACATGGTATTGGATCCTGGTTTTCAATCTATTCTGCTGTCTGCTTCCTTTCTATGTGTTAGCTCATTCCATTCACTTTTTACAGTTATGATCACTCATCGTGTATTTCCCTGTATCCCATTTTCCTCTTTTTATCTCCTTTCTTTCTCTCTCTCTCTCTCTTTCCATCCCTTTATCCTGTACCTCCTCAAAAGTCTGTCTTGCTTCTGACCTCCAATCCACCTTCTCCCTTATGATCTCCTACTCCCCCCCCTCCCCAATATCTCTTATCCCCTTCCCCTCCTATCTCTCTATTGGCTAAGATTGGTATCTATACCCAACTGAGTGTGGGTGTGTATATGTGTGTGTGTGTATAATATGTATATATATATATACACATACATATATATATTTTCTTCCCTTTGTGGACCAATTTCGATGAGAGTATAAGGTTCAAGCATTGCCCCCTTTTACTACCCCCCCCACTTCCTCCTCCTGTAAAGGCTCTTCCTTGTGTGCTCTTTTATGTAAGAAAATTTTTCCCATTCTACCCCCCCCTTCTCCCATTGCATCCCTCTTTCTCACTCCTTTTTTTTTTAGAGGTCATCATAATTGACTCACACCCATGCCTTCTACTTATATAAACTTCTTTTAACTGCTCTTATACTGATAAAATCCTTAGGGGTTACATGTATCATCTTTCCATATAGGAATACAAAATTTAATTTTATTGAGTCTTTTATTATGATTACTCTTTCATGTTTACCTTTTTACGCTTCTCTTGAATCTTGTGCTTGAGTGTCAGATTTTTAATTCAGCTCTGGCCTTTTCATCAGGAATACCTGAAAGTCTTCTATTTCATTAAATATCCATTCCCTTCCCGCCCTCCCCCCCCCCAAGATTATATTTGGTTTTGCTTGGTAAACAAAACTAAACTGGTCCTCTAATCCGCCATCTTGCCTGAGAGCAGGAGAGCATGCTTTCTTAATGTGAGCAGGCGTGTACGTATTTCCTGGGAGTCCCTGTCTGCTACTAAGCACATAGCTCCCTCAGGACT
The DNA here is from genome assembly GCA_028646595.1 of Phalanger gymnotis. NCBI lineage: Eukaryota > Metazoa > Chordata > Mammalia > Diprotodontia > Phalangeridae > Phalanger > Phalanger gymnotis. Next base: position 234,155,729 of record CM053625.1, read on the forward strand.
GAGACACTTGGTTATATATCCTTCATGGCAGTTATTCCTGCCCCTCCTTCACACTAAAAATAGATGTGCCCTAAGAGGCCCTGTCTGCTAGTAGGAGCATGGTTTTTTTTTCTAAGACTAAGCCTTCTTGTAAGTTGTTGCCTTGATGTTAAGGGTTACCACCAGTTCTAAGAATAGAGATTCTCTAGGAGGCTTTGACTACTTATAGGCACACAGTTCCTGTAGAACTAGGGCCTGTTAGAAAATCACAGTCTGAATATTAGCAATTGTTCCTCTGTAAGAATTCCCTCGTCTTCTGGTAAGTTTGTAGCCCTGGGGTTACAGTGGTTTATTCCTTTACCTTCTAGAAATGTTTCTCCTTTTAAGCTGTTCTTGCTATTTAGTGTAGCACATGAATCCTTTGGAGGACATATTGTGGTAGAAAGTTTTAGTTTCCTAAACACTAATTCCTAAAAATATTATTATTGATGCGGTTTAAGTGACTAAGTGGATAGAACATTGGACCTGGAGACCCAAATCCAAATCCAGCCGCAGACACTCCCTAGAGGTGTGACCTAGGCAAATTGATTAACCTGTCTGCCTCAGTTTCCTCAACTATAAAATGGAGTTAATAATAGCACTTACCTTCTGGGTGGTTCTCAGGATAAGATGAGATAATATTTGTAAAGTACTTTGCAAACCTTAAAGCAAGCTATGATTATTAAATGCTGTTTTTGCCACATTGTCATTTCTTTGTATACCACTGACATCCACCAAACCTTCTTACGTAATAAAGGAAAACAACAGCCAGGGTGACTGTCTTGACAATATATTCAGCATTGCGCAACCATAGCCCTCCACCTCTTGAAGGAAAGAGGTACATTTCATCTTCTCCTGTGCCAGGAGTGCTTTTTGGCTTATCTTCTGGTTGGCTATGTCGAGATAAGAATTAGCCTTTATCTATTATTAATAGGTCCTCATTTTAGCTTGTGTATACAATACTCTTTTTTTGAGTGGGGACAGGGTGGGGCAGTGACCATCATCAGAATTTCCTTTTATTTTTCTTCCCATCTATCCATTGAGCTGATTATTGTGACATCTTTGAAGTTTCCTTTATCTTGTAGCATTCTCAGATCTGCAGCGCCTTGAAATCTATCATATTCCCTTATAACTTCTGTCCTCTGTTACTCATTCTCCTTCTTTAATCACTATTAATGGGTAGCACTGGACTACCTCGTCCTTCCCCACCCTTCCCTGTCTTTCCTTTCTCTTAGATTGACTGCTTAGGACTCAAGCTTTGCTCACCACTGTTATACTGAGCCCATAGCATATAACAACTGAAGCAGTGAAATTTTTTTTTAATTTAATATATTTAGTTTTCAGCATTGATTTTCACGAGAGTTTGAATTACAAATTTTCTCCCCGTTGCTACCCTCCCCCCCATTCCAAGATGGCATTTATTCTGGTTGCCCTGTTCCCCAGTCAGCCCTCCCTTCTGTCACCCCACTCACCTCCCATCCCTTTTTCCCTTCCTTTCTTGTAGGGCAAGATAAATTTCTACACCCCATTGCCTGTGTATCTTATTTTCTAGTTGCATGGAAAAACTTTTATTTTTTTGAACATCTGTTTTTAAAACTTTGAGTTCCAAATTCTCTCCCCTCTT
>CM053625.1:234157870-234205458 GCA_028646595.1 Phalanger gymnotis
TTAACAGGTGAAAGTACTTTCACTGTAAACAAAAGCCAAACTCCTCAAGGGCACCCATTAAACTAAGCCCATTTTGCCTTACTAGCACAAGTGGGTAGAGTGCTGGGACTGGAGACAGGAAGACTCCTCTTCCTGAGTTCAAAGCTGGTCTCAGTCACTTACTAGCCATGTGACCCTGGTCAAGTCATTTCACCCCATTGGCCTCAGGTTCTTCGTCTGTAAAATGAGCTGGAGAAGGAGATTATAAACCACTTCAGTATCTTTGCCAAGAAGACCCCAAATGGGGTCATGAATTGAAAATGTGGACATGACTGAAAATGATTCAACAACCACTCTTTCAGTGCTTCTGTATTGTGGTGAATCATGGAATAACACTATTTCTGAGGAATCAAAATCATAGGCTACCCAAAAGGCAGTGAGTGCACGTGGCAGGGAGCAATATACGTATATACATACATATATATACACAAACACACGTGCACGCACACACACACACATAAAATGTGGTAAATATAGGTAGTATAATACAAATGATTCTTGCAAGAAGTGACACAATAAAAGATATAAGCCAAGAGATGTGAGACCGGAAAAATAAGCCAGTTGATCCCTAGAACTAGGGATACCTTGGGACAGCCTGTGGGCTGCTTTGGTGCCTGCACAATGCCCTTAAGGGTCCTAGAGAGAGGCTCTCAGCATGTTGGGTGGAGCAGGGATGAGTCTTTGAAAGAATATGGACTAGAGTTGCAAAGGCTGAGAGAATAAGGCTGTGTTGTCATTTGCCCAGTTAAAAGGAGTGTTTGAAGGTTTGCAAAGCACTTTTATATCTGTTATCCCCTACCCTGTGGGGCTAGTGCTGTTATTATTCCTGTTTTAGAGATGAGGAAACACAGACAAGTTAAATGACTCACCTTGTTTGAGGCAGGATTTGAACTCACTCGAGGGTTTTCCTGACCCCAGGTCCAGTGCTATCTTCTGCACCATCTAACTGCCTCTTAGTACCCACAGTATATCAGATAGTAGATCCATTGAGCTCACTCGAGGGTTTTCCTGACCCCAGGTCCAGTCTTCTGCGCCATCTAACTGCCTTTTAGTACCCGCAGTATATCAGAGGGTAGATCTATTGAAATATGAACAGAACTGGTTAGAGCAGTATCTTACTTAAATGGTTGTCCCAGTGTTATATATTGCAAGAGTTATTTTTTTAAAGAGGATGTACCTTTTGGATTTTTCGGTTGGATCCCGGAGAGCAGGTACTGTTTTTTCCCTTTCTTTGTATCCACTCCCTTGGCTCAGTGCCTGTCACATTATCGTTCAGTTGTTTTAGTCATGTCCAACTCTTCGTGACCCTATTTAGGGTTTTCTTGGCAAAAACACTGGAGTGGTTTGCCATTTCCTTCTCTGGCTCATTTTACAGAGGAGGAAGTTGAGGCAAACAAGGTTAAGTGACTTGCTCACAGTCACACTATGTTTAAGACCAGATTTGAACTCAGGAAGATAAATCTTCCCAACTCCAGGCCCATCACTCTATCCGCTGTGCTGCCTCACTGCCCCAGCTGTCACGTAGTAAGTGCTTAATAAATGCTAGCTGAATGACTTGTTGGTATCCATTGATATTCCTCTAAATTTCAATGCTGAAGTTTTTGGCTGGCTCACACAGAAAATCAGAACCTTCTTCATTAACCGTAGCTTCTGCTTTTCTCTGTCTGAATACTCGTTACCTTCAAACTAGTTTAACTTTAGGATATTATAAAGTCATGATAGTAATGATATAAAGATGATAGTACCTTCCTCTCTTCCAGCTCCTTTTCCCTCCCCCTCTCCTTGTCCAACTCTCCTTGGCCATGTCCCTCCCTCTTGTTCTTCCTCTCCTTCCTTTTCCATTTACACTAACAGTAAGAAACTTATATGTGCAGAATACAGCTATGATGGATAAAGGCCTGGCTTTCAACATCGGTAGGTGTAAGTCCATATCCTACATCTGACACATGCTAGTCATTTAACCTAAGATTATACGTTGCAAATGAAGTTTTTAACAGGTTGCTGGTAGAACCCACACCAGGAATTCCTTATATTGATGAAATCACAGATCCACACTCTTCTTCCCATCACCCTGCCCCCAAAATACACAATGCACTGAGGACAGCAGTAGATAGAAAATTTAAGCAAGACATGGCCACTGCACTCTAGGAGTTTACAGTCTGGTAATGGGATAAGACACCAATGCAGAAACCCAAATATACAATACTACATTATTTGTGCATTTCAGAATTGTAAGTCAAGGTGCTCTGTGAAGTCTGGAGTTGGGGGGTGGTTGTTACTAACTAGAGAAATCAGGGAAGCTTCCTGAAGGTGACATTTTAATTGTGCTTTGAAGGAAGAGCATGGCATTCTAGTTTTAGGAAACTGCATAAGCCATGGTTTGGAGGAATGTGAATAGGGTGTGTGTAAAAGTTCTCATTTCTCCTTCTGAGCAAAACCTAGTAAAATACCATCAAACAGACTTTTAAATATCAGAGAATTTCCAACTTACTAGCAAGATTAATAAAAAATAAAGCCCAGATGACATAACTCTCAAGGATTGTAGCAGCATATTGGTTCCTGAAGCTATCTACCTCTCATTTGATATCTTTGTGTATTGATCAAATCCTTCTTTCAGCTGTTCGTAATCTATGTGTTTACTTTAAAAATGTTCAGTTGTAGTTTCTTCTGCTTCTTTTCAATGAAATTTGAAAAGGGCATTCAACATTCTAATAAGTTACTGTTGTATTTAGGGTTACAAATACATTTTTATCTGTGATGACAGTTTGCCTTGTATCATAGATTACTTACCTCATCTTATAAAAGCAGCCTTTAATTGTGGGCAGATTATTCTGATACTACTGCTTAGATAATATAAAGAAAGAAGTAAAAAGTTTTCCAAGATTAAAAAAATAACTTTTCTTTCAGTAGGTCATACAAATCCTAGCGTAGGAGCATTTAGTGGCACAGTGAGTAGAGCACTGGCCCTGGAGTCAGGAGCACCTGAGTACAAATGAGGCCTCAGACACTTGACATACTTACTATGTGACCTTGGGCAAGTCACTTAACCCCAATTGCCCTGCCTATCCCACTCCAAGCAAAAAAAAAAAACCCAAAACAAATTCTGATGTACTCTTCTTAATTAAATGCCCTACGTTGTATAGTCTCTCAAAGCAGCTTTTCTGCAATCATTGATACGTGTACGATTTTGATTTTTATTAATATGATCCATCATTTTTATAATTTTCCTAATATTTGAACCAACCTAACATAAATTCAGATTGGTCATAGTGTATAATCGTTGAGCTATGTTTTTATAGCTTCTTTGCTACTATTTTATTCAATAGTTTTGTTTTGATGTTCACTAGGGATATTAGTCTGTAGTTTTCTTGCTTTGCTTTGCCTTTTTTGGTTAGGTAACAAGACTATTTGTATCATAAGAAGAATTTGATAGACTCTCTTTTACTGTTTTTCAGACAATTTATGTAATATTGGATTTAATTGCTCTTTGAATGTTTTATATAATTCAGTTGTAAATTCTTCTGGTTCTGAGGTTTTTTCCTTTGGGAATTCATTTAAGACTTGTTCAATTTTTTTTTTTCTGAAATAAGATTATTTAAATGCTTTCTTCTGTTAATTTGGCTATTTGTTTGGGTGCATGTTAATCCATTTCATTTGTTATTTATTGGCATATAATTGGGCAAAATAGTTTCTAATAATTTCCTTTATTTCTTCTTAATTTGTTTTCAGTCTTTTTAATTTTTGACATTGGTAATTTGATTTTATTCTTTTTTATAAAAGATTAATGGTTTTTTATTTTTTCCTCCAAAACCTGGTTTCTAATTCTACTTATCAGTTCCAGATTTCCTTCTTTTAATTTTATTACTCTCTTCTTTGATGATTTCTGTGTTGAAATTTAATTGAGGTTTTTGGATTTGTTGCTTTCCTAGTTTTTTTAGTTGTATGATCAATTCATTGAACTATTCTTTTTCTCTTTTGTTGAGTTGAAGTGTTCAGAGATGTAAAATTTCCCCTAAGAAGGCATGATGATATAATGGATGAAGTGTTGGATTCAGTATCTGGAAGCTCCAGATTCAAATCCTGACTCCATACTTATTAGCTGTGGAACCCTGAATATGTCATTTAACATCTTGGGGCCTCATTTTCCTTTTTTGGCAAATAAGAGGGTTTGACTTAATGATTTCCAAAGTATTTTCCAGCTCTAAATCTATAATCCTATGAACTTGACTGGTATTTTCTCTTATGTTGTCATTTGTTTTACAGTTATTTAGCATTTCTGTGATTTATTCTTTGACCCTCTAATTCTTTAGTATTAAATCATTTTTGTGTCCATTTAGATTTGAGCCATTTCTTCAAAGGCCTTTAATTGATTGTTATTTTTATGGTGTTATTGTCAATAAGGGATATGCTTAATATTTATTTATGACATTCTCATTCTAGCAAGCACATGGTTAGCTTTTGTAAATATGGCATATACAGCCGAGAAACATAAATCCTTTTTTTAGTTGTGATTTAGTCATTGCCAGAGAGCCAATATAGCTAACTTTTCTAAAGCCCTATTCAGATTCCTCACATTATTGTTGTTTTTTCTCATTGTTAGGTTTGTCTAAGTCTGAGAGAGGTCAATTGATATCCCTACTTAGTTTTGATCTATTCCGCCTTCTAATTTAACTTTTCCTCCAAGTACTTAATATATATTCTCCAAACGAACTAAAATATCGATATAATAGAATTTAGATATTGAATCATAGAATCTGAATATGGATACTTATTTATGATTATTAATATTAATTATTATAGCATAATAGCTAGTGTTTATAGAATGTCTAGCATTTCTGCAGTGCTTTAATGTTTGCACTACACTTTACCAAGGTTATCTCATTTTATCCTTACAACAACCTTGGTAGTTTTGTGCTATTATTCTGCCAGCTTTTTTAGACGAGGAACCTGAGGCAAACAGAGCTAGGATGCCCAGCTAATAAGTGCCTAAGGCTGTATTTGAATTCAAGTCTTATTCCAGGTCCAGCCCACTATCCACTAGCTGAGTAATATAGTTTTCCTTTTTATCTTTTTAAACTCTATTTTTACTATACTTTCTTTGAGATTATGAGTGTTACCCTTGGTTTTTTCACTTTTTGTGAAGCATAAAAAACTACTCCCTAAGCCCCTCATTTTAATTCCGTGTGAATCGTTATGTTTCAATTGTGTTTCTTTTAACAGTATATTATTGCATTCTCCTTTCTATCCTGGTCTACTATCTTCTTCTGTTTTGTGGATGAATTCATCCTATTCACATTTGCTTTTATGATTATTAATTGTATATTTTTCTTCAACATATTCTCTTATATTTTTTCCTCCCTTAGTCTTCTGTCTCCTTTTGAAAATAATAATAGTAATAATAACTAACATTTATATAGTGTTTGCTGTGTGCCAAGAACTATGCTAAGCACTGTACAATTATTATCTCATCTGATCCTCACAACAACCCTCTGAGGTAGGTGCTATTATTACCCCCATTTTACAGATAAAGAAACTGAGGCAAACAGAAGCGGTGGTGAAAAAGAAAGCTTATGATCATCACTAGTGATTTGCTTCTGTTCCGTTGCCTCATCTTTCTTCCCCTTTCTCAGATCCTGAGGATTGGGTCTTGGAGTTTTCTTCTTTTTCATCCTCCTTTTACAGTTGTCCTCTGAAATTGAAGTTTGTTTTCATTGTGATTATTCCCTCCCTGACCTTAGCCATCTCATTAAAACCCACCAATGGATCTCTTCTCAGTGTTTTCAAATACATAAAGTACATAGAATTAGAAAGAAAATGAATCATATTGAAATATAGTTATCTTCATGTTAAAGAAAAAATAAACAAGTTCACAGGCCTCCGGTTAAGAACCCTTGATAAGTGGCCATTGATTGATTTATTGCCTAGGTTTATTGACCTTCATTAGAAAAATGATTCCTTGCTATAACCTTAGGTGAAAGGTATTTGCGGTCCAAACTCAACCTGAATTAAAAAACAAAACAAACCACTAAGTGTGAGCTTTTCTGTCCCTTCCACAGTTGTGGCTCCTGGAGACAGGGTCACTTCACTTTATGATGCAAACAGTTTTATTCCCCATTTGATGTGCAGTACTGCCTAGTGGACACTCCCACCACAACTAAACTTTGCTTAGCCTTACAAAGACCCAAAGCCATAACAAGGAATTTTTTTGTACCTGAGGAAAACAGCATTGGAATTAACCTTTAGTTGAGAATGATCCTGGAGGAGGTGCTGATGACCCCCAGGAGAGGAATTCACCCCTGCATTTCATTTGGTAGCTTCCTGTTTTAAATATTGCTAATCAAATGCTTTGTTCCTTTATTTCTGTTTTTCTTAAGCACTGTAGGTACTGTTTACGCACTAGAAAATCTGATTCCTAGTTGCCCTGCTCTAGTATGGATTTGCAGAGATCTAGATAGCACCTAGCCACCATTCTCAAGCATATTCTTTTCACACTTAGACCCTCGGGCGACATTAACCACTAACATGCACTTTGAGTGTGAAAATTCTGAGTATTGGGAGATCCAGAAAAGTCTATTAATCATCTCATCTTGTTCCCTTTTTCTCAGCTAGTATCTGGTCAATCCAGCTCCCTTAAGGTCTGTAGAAGGAAGGTTTCTACCCTCTAAGTTATATATGCCACTCTTCTTGTCAGACCTCAGTCCAGAATTTCTCCCACCATCCCTCTCCTGTATTACTACTCACATTAGCTGCTGTTGGATGTTTCGGGCTATGTTGAACAGGTACATTAGACATTCGTGTTATCCAGCCACAACTGGGCCCTTACTCTGGCCTGACAGTCCTTTTGTTCCTTCCTAATTGATCCCCTGTCTCACTCTGCCAGAAGCCATTTCAAACCTTTTTTCTTCGAGCCTCCCATAGCTTCCCTCTTGTTCCTTCTCTATTAAGATGGGTCTTTGCCTCTCACTTTGCTGAGAAAACTAAGGCTACCTCAGGTGTACTCCCTCTTTTTCCCTTCTCTTCATCTCAGAACCTTTTGTCATCACCTCCCCCCAGTCTCTGAGAATGAGGTGGCCCTCCTCTTTGCCAAGGGCAGTCCCTCTCTGTATCCCCTTGATCTCATCTCTTCCCGTCATGTCCAGTATATTGCATCCTCATACCTCTTACCCTTAACCCCCATCTGCTGGTTCCTTTCCTACTGTCATCATATATACCTTTCCTTTTTTAAAAGAGTTTCATTTTTGCATTGCACAATTATATAGATTACCCCCATTCCAAGACAGGTCTTGTGTAATAAAGTAAAATGATTAAATAAAACAATATACCGACCTCACCTGAAAGTGCATACAGCATTCCTTATCTGTAGCACCTCTTTATTATTTTTTTAATGAAAAGAAATCTATTTTCTCTCCCTGTTTCCCACCCTATTGAGAAAAAAAGAGAAAGGAAAAACTAATTCCTAGTAACAAATGTGAACAATCAAGCAAAATAAATTCCCTCATTGGCTATATAAAAGTGTGCGTGTATATATATTCTCATTTTGCACCTGAAATCTATTACCTTTCAGGAGACAGGTAATATGTTTCATTATCAGTCCTTGGGAATCATGGGTAGTTATTATACTGATTATAGTTCTTACAGCTTTCAAAGTTGTTTGTCTTTACATCATTGTTGTCATTGTATAAATTGTTCTCTTGGATCTGCTTATTTCATTCTCAGTTTTTAAGTTTTCAGAATTGATTGTTTTTATAGTATTGATGTTATAAATTGTTTTTCACTCTATGTCAGTATCAGTTCGTATAAATCTTTGTTTCTTTGAAACCATGCGTTTCCTCATTTCTTACAGCACTGTAGTATTCTATCATATTCATACCACAACACATTCAGCCCTTCCTCAATTGATGGGCATCCCTTTATATCTAGGTTTTCTTTTGTTTTTGCCACCACAAAAAGAGCTGCAATAACTAATTCTGTATGTAGTGAACCTTTGTGTCCTTCTTTGATCTCTTTCGGGTTTAGGCCTAGTAATGGTATAGCTGGATCAACGGTCATGCACATTGGCTGCTGAGAGGACCATGGATGCTCACAGCCCCACCCTCCTCTTGAATGGAACCCAGAATACCACCTCTTATCCCCCCAGCCTCAGAGTCTGGCAGCCTCAAGCACCCTGAGGACATGCACATGAAATGTGATGTTAACTATGTAAAGTACCACCTACATACTTACTCAGGCCTCAGCCTGCTGCCTCTGGTTTCCCTGGGAGCCCCACCCACTTGCTGACATCAGCAACCTGGGGTCAGGTTATTAAAGATGGGAGTCCTGTAAAACTTCCTGATACTGAAGGCAGCACCCTTTCTCTGCAGCGTGGGATCCTACGTACTCATAGGTAGTAAACCTTGGGATCCTTCTGGAGTGGACCAAAGCTTGAATTAGGTACCCGATAGCCCTTCCCATGTTCCACGATCCAGTCAGGGTGGTTTTCTCTCTTTTCCTCATGTCCTGTCAACATGCCTTTGTACATGCCTGGAATGTACTCTCTCCTTACTTCTGCATCATAGACTTCCTCTCTTTTTAAAGATGCAGCTCATACACCACTTTCTGCATGAAACTTTTCTTTATTCCCCCCAAATGCTGGTGTTTTCTCTCCCAAATGACCTTATTTTAACTACTTTACATATATTTGTTATATCTCTATATTATGTATATGTATATAGTGTATATATATATTGTGTGTATGTGTCTGCTGTATAAATTGTATATATACTTGGTTTCTCCCACATTAGCATGTAAACTACTTGTGAGTAGGGATTTTTTTTTAAACTTATATCCCTGGTGCCTAGCATAGTGCCACCATAAGTGCATAATAAGCCCTTGTTGATTGATTGACAATGTGATAACATTTTTGCATAGCCTTAAGCCTTCCTATAAACTTATCTTCTCATCTCATTACTTTTTGTTACTCATTTATTGTCTTTGTTGGACATATTTACCTTTGAAAACTTGAAATCTTAATCTTCCTAAAGAAGCAAGCAAACCTTCATTCCCCACGTTTGGTGAGCAGCATTTGAGGCTGAGCCGGAGCTGGGGGGAATAGCTAACGCCCTGGACTGATGATAAAGTCAGGATGCAAAAACAGCCTCACAAGCTAGGACATTGGGCTGAATCCAAAAAGATGAAATTCGTAGATACAGTTGTAAAGTCTTATACCCGAGAAAGAGACAGAGAGAGAGAGAGAAAAGTTAACTGCACAAGTTTAGGATGGAGGAAGTTAGAATGGACAGCAGCTGTTTTGAAAAAGGTCTAAGCTTTTTAGTGGGCTGCATTTTCACTGTGAGCCAATAGTATGATGAAGCAGCAGCCAAAGAAATGGGTATGATCTTGACCTGCATCAAGTACGTGGCATAGCCTCTGGCATGTCTGTGCTGATGGTCCCGTGCTGCGCTTCCCTTGTCAGACCACATCTGGAGAATAGTGTTCAGTTTTGGCCTTTTGTTGTTGATGTTCTGTTGTTTCAGCCATGTTCAAATCCTTGTGACCCCATTTGGGGTTTTCTTGGCAAAGATATTGGAGTGGCTTGCCCTTTCCTTTTCCAGCTCATTTGACAGATGAGGAAACTGAGGCAAACAGGGTTAAGTGACTAGCTCATGGTCACATTGCTAGTAAGTGTCTGAACCCCGGTTTGAACTTAGGAAAATGAGTCTTCCTAACTCCAGGCATGGCGCTCTATCCACTGTGCCACCTAGCTGCCCCTCCGCCCCAGGGTTGTTAATGAGGATCAAAGGAGATAATATTTGTAAAGCACAAACTTAAGCGGAAAGTGCTGTACAAATGCTACGGTGATGGAGGTGCTAGTGCTGGTGGAGCTGATGATGATGGCAGCAGTGGTAGTGGTTGTTAATCTTGCGTTAGTCAAAAAGAAGGCACTTCCTGAGCAGGAAGGTTTAGGCAGGCTTCTACAAAATAATGCTGAAGAATGGTTACCCAACAGAACTCTCTTCTTTTTTCTCTCAATCCAAGTCGGCCCAACTCCCAAGTGGCAGCAATGACTGCTTGAAGCTAAGGAGAATTACTGTTACCAGCTGACTCTTGTGCTAGGTTTGGACTGTGTTTTTGTGTGACTACTCTGCATTGTAATAAAGTCTGTAATAAAGTTTTTCTCATGCTTGCAGTGTACATAAGGGAAGCCTTTTTATAATATACAACCATAGGATTCTTTTCAAATAATAGTTCACATTTATGAGTACTTTATGGATTGCAAAGCAATGGCTGTGAGCGAGGTAGTAAAAACTGAGTTTGAAAAAACACTTTATCTCCATTTTACAGATTTGAAAATTGCAGCTCCAAAGAGTGCTACCATTAACAGTATGGGAATCCAGGCCCCAAGCACAGATCTCCTGACACTAAACTCAGTGCGCTTTCCAGCACATAGTGTTATTGGACTACAGGCATATCCAGATATTGGCCATGCATTTTTCTAACAGTGTCCACTTCTCTCTTTCTTTTGAACCAGGTGACCATGTTCTAGAGCTTCCTGTTCCAAGAGATTGTGGTGCCAAGTGTGATTCTGCCTGAGTCTGAGGAGGAAAAGATCCAGAAGTTGACGGTAAAGTAGAAATGAGCTAATTTCATTGTTACATCATGGTCTTACATTATTATCATGTCTTCTGTCTTCCCTTCATGACCTATGACTAGTATAAAGATTCAGTACTTGTTCGAAAACAAAGGGGAAAATTTAAATGCATAAATTAGAAGGGAGTACTGTGATTCTAGTAGTGCAAAGTCATCTTCAATGATAATAATTCACAAGTAGATTATCCACTTTTCAGCTTATCTTCAGCAAGATGGCACAGTTATAGGTGAGGCTGAGATCTGAGGTGTGACCATTCTTATGGGAGGCTGAGGTGCATTAATGATATAGGTTATAGGAGCTGAAATGAGCCATCGGGGAGGCCAGGATTTCTGAGGGTCCAGGGAGTTACAAATTCTTTTCCTTCTTCCCTCTCCTCCCCCCTCATTGAGAAGGCAAGCAATTTGATACAGGTTATATATGTGCAGTCGTGCAAAATGTATTTCCGTATTAGTCATGTGGTGAAAGAAACCACAGATTAAGAAAAATAAAGTTAAAAAAAAGTGTGCTGCAAGCAGCATTCAGATTCCACCAGTTCTTTCTCTGCAAGCGGTAACATTTTTTATCGTAAGTCCTTTGGAATTGTTTTGGATCATTGCGTTGCTGAGAATAACTGGGTGATTCACAGCCGATCATCCTACCGTATTGCTGTTACTTTGTGCAGCGTCCTCCTAGTTCTGCTCACTTCACTCAGCATCAGGATGTATAAGTCTTAACAGGTTTTTATGAAAGCATCCTGCTCCTCATTTCTTAGAGCACAATAGTATTCCATCACAATCACATACCACAACATGTTCAGCCATTCCCCAATTGATGGGCATCCTCTCAATGTCCAATTCTTTACAGACAGAAAAAGAGCTGCTATAAATATTTTTGTACATATAGGACCTTTTCCTTTTTTTTTTTTAATCTCTTTGCGAGACTTAGTAGTGGTATTGCTGGGTCAAGGAGTATGCATGGTTTTGTAGCCCTTTGGGCATTGTTACCAATTGCTCTCCAGAATGGCTGGATCAGTTCTCAGCTCCACCAACAGTGCTTTAGTGTCCCAATTTTCCCACATCTTTACCATTTATCATATTCCCTTTCTATCATATTAGCCAATCTGATAGGTGTGAGGTGGTATTTTGGAATTGTTTTAATCTGTGTTTCTCTAATCAATAGTGATTTAGAATGTTTTTTCATATGACTATAGATAGTGTTGATTTATTCATCTAAAGATTACCTGTTCTCATCCTTTGACCATGTAGCAATTGGGATATGACTTATATTCTTATAAATTTGACTCAGTTCTGTGTATATTTGAGAAATAAGATCTTTATCAGAGAAACTTGCTGTAAATTTTTTTTCACATTTATGATTATTGACTGTGTTTTTCCCTCCATTCTATTTTTCGCTTATTTATCCTTTTCTCTCTCTTCTTTCACCCTGTCACTTCTCAAAAGTGTTTTGCTTCTGACTGCTGCCTCCCCCGATCCTCCTTTCCTTCTATTAGCGCATGTCCCCCCTTCCTCCTCTTCTCTTCCTCTCTTCCCCTCCTACTTCCTGTAGGATAAGTATATTTCTATATACAACTGAGTATGTCTGATATGCTCTCTTTGAGCCAACTCCAATGAGAGTAAGGTTCAAACTTTGTCTGCTACACCTCCCTGCCCCCCATTTTCCCCTCTACTGTAAAAGCTCTCACACCTTTTTTATGTGGAATTTTACTCCATTCTACCCCTCCCTTCCCCCTTCTCCCACTGCATCCCTTTTTCTCATCCCTTATATTTTATTTTTCTAGATATCATCCCATCATAGTCAACTCACACCCATGTCCTCTGTCTGTGTATACTCTTTCTAACTGCCCTAATAATGATTTGGTTCTTAGGAGTTACAAGTGTCATCTTCCCACTTAGGGATATAAACAGTTTAACCTTATTGAATCCCTTATAATTTCTCTTTCCTATTTACCTTTTCATGCTTCTCTTGAGTCTTGTATTTGAAAGTCATATTTTTTATTCAGCTTTGGGCTTTTCATCAGGCATACTTGAACATTCTCTGTTTCATAAAATGACCATTTTCCCTGCTGAAGGATTATACTCAGTTTTGCCAGGTAGGTTATTCTTGGTTGTAATCCTAGCTCCTTTGCCCTCTGGAATATCAAATTCTAACCCCTCTAATCCTTAAATGTAGAAGCTGCTAAATCTTTTGTTATCTGATTGTGGCTCCACGATATTTGGATTATTTCTTTCTAGCTACTTGCAATATTTTCTCCTTGATTTGGGAGCTCTGGAATTTGGCTGTGATATTCCTGGGAGTTTTCATTTAGGGAAGTCTTTCAAGGAGGTGATTGATGGATTCTTTCCATTTCTGTTTGACCCTCTGGTTCTAGGTTATCAGGGTAGTTTTCCTTGATAATTCTTGAAAGCGGATGTCTAGACTCTTTTTTTGATTATGGCATTCAGGTAGTCCAGTAACTCTTACATTATCTCTCCTGGATCTGTTTTCCAGTTTAGTCGTTGTTCTGTTGAGATATTTCATATGTTCTATTTTTTTCACTCTTTTGATTTTTTAAAATTGTTTCTTGATGTGTCATGAAGTCATTACTTTCCACTTGTCCTGTTCTGATTTTTAAGGAATTATTTTCTTCAGTGAGCTTTTGTATCTCTTTTTTCCTTTTGGCCAATTCTCTTTTTTAACGAGTTCTTTTCTTCGATGTATTTTTATGCCTTTTTTTTTAACCATTTGGCCTGTTCTATTTGTTAAGGTATTGTTCTCTTCAGTATTTTTTGTGCCTCCTTTACAAACTGTTGACTCTTTTTTCATGATTTTCTTTCATCGCTGTCATTTCTTTTCCCAGTTTTCCATCTGTCTCTCTTATTTGATTTTCAGAATCGTTTTTGAGCTCTTTCAGGAGTTATTTTTGCAGGAGGCGGGGTGGAGTTGGGGGGACAACGACTGAGGCCAATTCACATTTTTCTTTGTGGCTTTGTATGTAGCTGTTTTGACTTTGTTGTTTTCTTCTGAGTTCATTTTGATCTTCTCTGTCACCATAGTAATTTTCTGTGGTTAGGGTTTATTGTTGTTGTTTGTTCATTTTTCCAGTCTATTTCTTGACTTTTAACTTTATGTTAAAACTGGGCTCCATACCCTGTGGTAGGGGGTGTTGTTTCAAGCTTCAGGTTTTTCATATGCCTGTTTTCAGAGTGAGTTCTGGGGATCTTTAAATCTTTATATCTCCCAGGGTGGTGTGATCTAAGGAAAGGTGTGGTCACTGCTTTCCTGGCTGTACTCTGGTCTGTGAGTGACCACAAGCACCCTTCTCCACCCTGGCCCTGTGACTAGGGTTCCTGCTCCCCTGCAATCACATGCTCTAGACTATTACTGATCCTTCTCGCCTGGATGGTGTAACAAGAGTCCTGCAACCAGTGCCAGACAAAGGATCCCCTTTAATCCCCTTCTGACGTTGTCTGACCCCGTTACTGTTTGTGGGCTGAAATCTCTGGAAGTCACTGTTGCTGATTCATTTACCCCCGAGGCCTGCTGTTGGCTTGCTGGGTCGTGGCCTCCAATGGACTGCACTCCACTCTCACCCCAGTGAGAGTTCTTTTCTGCCAATCTTCCAATTGTCTTTCAGTGGAAAATTGTTTCACCTTGGCCTTTTGTTGATTCTTCCACTCCAGTACTCATTTTGAGGTATTATTTTAAAATAGGAAGGGAATTTGGGAGAACTCAGGTGAGTCCTTTACTCTTCCATCTCAGCCCTGCCCATTGACTCAGTCTTTGTAGTTGGGGAGTTGGAATAGTCTTTGCTTCCCATTACAACTTCAAGGATTTACTTGTCAAGGTCAAACCCTCTACATGCACAAGTGATCCCATTTCATTCCATTGTCTCTCGAATATTCTTCAGTTATCTTATCTTCCTGTTTGATTCTCTTTTAAACAAACAGAAATTTGTTTTCTTAAATTTTATTTATGGCTTTTTTTTTTCTCTCTTCAGAATTTCTTCCAGTATCCTTCCCCCTTACTCCTCCCACAGAGCTGTCTCATATAACAAATAATTTTTAAAGGGAGGAAAAAAGAGGAAGAAGAGGAAAAAGAAATAGGCAAAAACTGATCAATATATTGAAAACATCTGAAAATATTTTCAGTGTTCCACTACTGTGGACTTCTAGCTTCTATAAAGGAGTGGGATCAGGATATCTTTTCACATGTATTCTTTGGGGTTATGCTTGTTTTTTGTAATTTTTGCAAGATTCCTTTTTGGTTTTGTGGTTCTTTACATTTGCATTGTTGTAGTTATATATATTGTTTTGCATTAGACATTATTAAAACTTGCATAGTAGTCGAAATAGTTTCAATTCCTTATTCTTTAGGACAGAACCTTTTTTTGGTTCAGATTCGTAGCCCCTCCTAGATCACACCGGAGCCTCACACCCATCTACTGACTAGAATTGGGGAGGTTAAGGGGATGAGAATGTTTTAAGAGAATATAGAAGATAAAGTTAGATTAGTAAGAGGGTCATAATATGGCAATAGATGCAGAAAAGTTTACACTCAATCTTCTAGGAAATACAGTTATCCCTTTCACATTGTGAGAATTAGGGGTACAGTATCCCCACTATCTGGAAAACCCATGTAAACTTTTTTGACCCTCCGCTTTGTACCAGAGAAGAAGTCTGAATTTTTTTCTTTTTCTTTTATGGGATGTTTACAGTACCTTATTGTAAAATTTGGGTTGGTATTATACAGTACTATACTTGTATTTTACGCATTTCTGAGTTTCCAAACTTCTTCTTTTGTCTTCTGTCAGCCCTTGTGTGTTGTCTGTGGCTTCCACAAAACACCCCCCAAATTCCTATTTAATTTCTTATGCTAACCCACAACATAATCAAAATCATCATGGGGAAAGTCGTGATGTGGAAGGGATAACTGTGGTCTCAGCCACCCAAAATTTTTGAATAGAAAACTGTCATCTAGGATGAATGAGCTCAAGCAAAGAGAGGGTTTAGAGAAACCAGCTACAGGGCCACTGTGGATGGAAATGGTGTAACGAAAAGTGGTGGACAACTAGGGATGAGCATGTTACCTTTGTGCTAAGTGTAATATCATTAAGAGTAAAAGAGATAGATGCAAGAAAGAGTGAAGAAAGATCAATAAAGTTGGGCGAGTGACTTGGATAATAGGGGTGAAGGAGAAGAAGTTTTGAGCCCGGGTGACTCAAAGAAGGATATTATGACTGACAGGAATAGGAACATTCAAGTTTTCCTAAACCCCTGTTTTGATCATATCACTCCCTTGCTTGAAACAGTGATTCCCTGTTGCCTTTTATCTTACTTTGATACTTACTTACTTACTATATGCATATTTTATCATCCCTACTAGATTCCCAGCTCTTTCAGGTCAAGGAGTGTACCTTCAACATGTTTTTATCCTACACAGTTACTAGCATATGATAATTTATCAGTAAGTATTTGAATGAATAAACAAATTTGGGAGAGACAAGAAGACGTGCTAAGTTTGGGTCATATTGGGTATGAGGTGATAGGAAATCAGTGGCGATGTTTTGCTGCATGTGGCATCATGAGAATGGAGTTCAGGTGACATTTTTCAACTTGAAACCACTTTCACATTTTGTTGCCTTATTTTATCCTCATTACAACAGGTGCTTCAACCCCATTTGGTGGTGTAAAAACTGAGGCACAGAAAAGAAAACCGAGAAAGAACATGAGATGTCCAAGGTCTTTTGGCAAATCACTGAAGCAGCGTGGGCTACTGGAAAGACACTGATTTGGCAGTCAGATGACTTGAATTTTTCCAGATTCTTGGCCCAGCTATGCTTCGTGCTAGTTATGTGAAGTCGTTGCTGCTCAGTCGTTTAGTCGTGCCCAGCTCTTCATGGCTCTGTGGATCGTAGCACACCAATACTGCCCATGGGGTTTTCTTGGCAAAGATACCAGAGTGGTTTGCCATTTCCTTCTCCAGTGGATTAAGGCAAACAGAAATTTTAAGTGACTTGCCAGGGTCACAGAGCTAGTAAGTGTCTGAGGCTGAATTTGAACTCAGGTCTTCCTGACTCCAGGCCCAGTGCTCTCCCCACTGAGCCACTTGGCTGTGTCTTAGGTGAAATCGGACAAACGATTAACTTTATTTTCCTTATTTATAAAAGGAGAGGGGTTAAACCTAATAATATCTCTTTCAGTTTTAAAGTTCTTCTGCCAACAAAAGCAAAATCTGAAGGTGGCTGTGAGTTTGTTTACTATTCTGCCTGCTAGGTAAGACTGTATTTTAACAGACACTACATGATATAGACTAATGTAGAGGTAATATTAAGGAAGCCAGTAAGCATCTATTGCATTTAGTTATTTTTGAAGAATACAAAAGAAATGGAAAGTATGGCCTTTTTCCCTAGAGACTTTGTATTTCAGCCACGTAAGTGACATTGGACTTGTGGTCAGACTTACAGATTTGAGTTTCAGCTTTGCCATTTTCTAACTGTGTGACTTTGGAAAAATTATGTAACTTCTTCACCTTTGTTTCCTCATCTCTATCATCATCATCATCATCAAGATTAAGAGTAATACAAGTCACTTGAAACGCTTTACAAGTCATTATATCAAACCAATATGAGTTTAGATGGATTCCTCAAATGCTAAGGGGATGAATGAAGGATCTGAGATGCAAGGGGTGATCAGAGGAGATTTAATTAGGGAAAGCAAGCTATAACCCCAAAGGCGAGCTCGGTTATAGCCCATCCCTGGGGCATACCTAATTTGTACTCCCAGAAGATCTAATTTGGCCCTGGATTATTCTCAGTCAGGATTCCCAGAGGAGATTGGGTTAGTTCTGATGCTGTTTCCTATGCCCTTGCAATCGAGCCTCTGAATTAAGATGCCAAAGGGCAGAATAGGCTCCCTAGCCTGTCTTTGCCACGGCCTATCCAGAACCAAGCCTCCTGCTTACGTTAGGGTTCTACACCTGCTGCTATGTGAATATGTCTGATAAACTCTAAACTTGATGAACAGTTATCATGGTCCTGAATAGTCAGTCTTCTCAGGACATTAGTTTTAGGATGATTCCATTTATGACTGGAAGGGGCATTAGAGATGATGTGTTCCAAACCTTCTTTTTACATATGGGCAAACGGTGGCCCAGAGAAGTTGAGGGATTTTGTCTAAGCTCATGTGGTGATAAGTGACAGTTGGAATTGATCCCGTGTCCTTTTCTCCCAAATGTTGTGCTTTTTCCACTGATCTTTGGGTAAGGGGAGGTTTGAAAACACTTTGGTTATAGAGAAAGGACATTATGTTTGCTGAGACGCAAAGCCCAGGTCTGGGGTAACAGAGTGTGTGAAGCTCCTTTGCATTTTAAGAGAAAATGATTGCTCTTTCTTGAACTTCTGTATTAATGCTCTAGAATCAATTAAAATTAAGGGTGGAGTTTTATTGTTTTTGATAAAAGGAAAGCATAGTGGAAACTGGAGGGTTTTTTGGTTTTTTTTTAGGGGAGAAGGAGCTATTATTCTTGTAGTTCTCTAATGCAAATTTAAGCAATAACAACCTAAACCATTGAACTTTGCAGTGCTTCGAAGCTGTGCTCAGCTTTCCCATTAAATTCCTTATGGAGATGTGTAAAACAGGCCTAGAAAGTGTTATTTTAATGTCCTTTCTGCAAGGCTGACCATGATTCTTCTTCTCCCTTTCAGGCCTGACCACCTACTAACGGCAGCAGTGACAAGACAGTAGCGGGGCTTCGTTCGTGGTCCATCCAGCTGTGGATGCTAACTATGCATATTCTTCAGTTAGCAGCATCAAGAGGCAGGAGCTATGGCAGCTGAGCAAGGCCACCTGATTCCAGGGCGCTTTCCCTGGACGGAGACTTCTCTTTCCCCACAGCAGCACCGTGACGTCTCTGCCTGTTTGACAGAGATTGAGGGCATGTTCCTTGATCCACAACCACAGCTTAAAGCCTGCAGGAGGAGGGTCAGAGACCATTTCCATTACAGCTGAGGAAAATGAAATTTCCATTTTATTTGGTGCCTTGTAGAGACAATGCACTAACTTTTAGGGAGAGGAGTGAGGAAGAGGTTGAATTGTTTAGTGGAAACTCCTGTGGTTATGGCTACTGACCCAACGTGATCAGAGAGGGCAAGTGTCACGCAGAGACTTATGACAGGCTATACCATGTTGCGGAATGGGGGAGTGGGGAATGGAGGCCAGACCTGGATGCTGCGATGGTCCAATCGCATCCGGCTTACCTGGCTCAGCTTTACGCTCTTCATCATTTTGGTTTTCTTCCCCCTCATTGCCCACTACTATCTTACCACCTTGGATGAGGCAGATGAAGCAGGCAAACGCATCTTTGGGCCACGAGCTGGCAATGAATTGTGCGAGGTGAAGCATGTGTTAGACCTTTGCCGCATCCGCGAGTCAGTCAGTGAAGAACTCCTGCAGCTTGAAGCCAAACGGCAGGAGCTGAACAGCGAAATTGCCAAGCTCAACCTGAAGATTGAAGCCTGTAAAAAGAGTATTGAGAATGCCAAACAAGACCTACTGCAGCTTAAGAATGTCATCAGCCAGACCGAACATTCCTACAAAGAGCTGATGGCCCAGAATCAGCCCAAACTTTCCCTGCCTATCCGACTGTTACCAGAAAAAGATGATGTTGGCTTGCCTCCCCCTAAACTTCTCCGTAGTTGCAGGCTGCACAATTGCTTTGACTACTCTCGCTGTCCGCTCACTTCTGGCTTCCCAGTCTATGTTTATGATAGTGACCAGTTGGCCTTTGGCAGCTATCTGGACCCCCTGGTCAAGCAGGCTTTTCAGGCCACAGCACGAACCAATGTCTATGTCACAGAGAATGCTGACATTGCCTGCCTTTATGTGATTCTGGTGGGAGAAATGCAGGAGCCGTTGGGTCTACGGCCTGCTGAACTGGAACAACAGTTGTGCTCTCTGCCCCATTGGCGGACAGATGGACACAACCACCTCCTCATCAACCTGTCATGGAAGTCGAATACGCAGAATTTACTGTATAATGTCAGTACAGGTCGAGCGATGGTGGCCCAGTCCACGTTTTATGCTACTCAGTACCGACCCGGCTTTGACATAGTCATATCACCGCTAGTCCATGCCATGTCAGAGCCTAACTTCCTGGAGATCCCTCCACAGGTGCCAGTCAAGCGGAAGTATCTCTTCAGCTTCCAAGGGGAGAAAATTGAGTCACTGAGGTCCAGCCTCCAGGAGGCCCGTTCCTTTGAAGAGGAGATGGAAGGTGACCCTCCTGCTGACTATGATGACCGAATCATAGCCACCCTGAAAGCAGTACAGGACAGCAAGCTTGATCAGGTGCTGGCAGAGTTTACCTGTAAGAATCAGCCTAAACCTAGCTTGCCCACTGAGTGGGCACTGTGTGGGGAGAGGGAAGATCGCTTAGAATTGCTGAAACTTTCCACCTTTGCTCTGATTATCACACCAGGTGATCCCCACTTGGTGATCTCTGCTGGATGTGCCACGAGGCTCTTTGAGGCACTAGAAGTCGGAGCAATTCCAGTGGTGCTGGGGGAGCAGGTGCAGCTTCCCTACCAAGATGTGCTACGGTGGAATGAGGCGGCCTTGGTAGTGCCCAAGCCACGGGTCACAGAGGTTCACTTCCTGCTGCGGAGCCTCTCAGACAGCGATCTGCTGGCCATGAGGCGCCAAGGCCGCTTCCTTTGGGAAACCTACTTCTCCACAGCTGACAGTATCTTCAACACAGTTCTGGCTGTGGTTAGGACTCGCATCCAGATCCCAGCTGCTCCCATCCGGGAAGAGGCAGCAGTTGAGATTCCCCATCGCTCAGGCAAAGCAGCAGGTACTGACCCCAACATGGCAGATAATGGGGATCTGGACCTGGGGCCAGTGGAAACAGAACCACCCTATGCCTCTCCTAAATACCTCCGCAACTTTACCTTGACTGCCACTGATCTTTATCGCAACTGGAACTCAGCCCCAGGACCTTTCCACCTTTTCCCACACACACCTTTTGACCCTGTTCTGCCTTCAGAGGCCAAATTTCTTGGCTCTGGCACTGGATTCAGGCCCATTGGTGGAGGAGCAGGAGGTTCTGGCAAGGAGTTCCAGGCAGCACTTGGAGGCAATGTTCCAAGAGAACAGTTCACAGTGGTAATGTTGACTTATGAACGCGAGGAGGTGCTCATGAACTCCTTAGAGAGATTGAATGGCCTCCCTTACCTGAACAAGGTGGTGGTGGTATGGAACTCCCCAAAGCTTCCATCAGAGGACCTCCTGTGGCCCGACATTGGAGTCCCCATTATGGTAATGGAGAAATAGGCATTTTACAACACCCTTATCAGATTTCTCTGGACCTTTGAGAACTGCCCTATCCCCGTTCCTCAGTTTCCCATGTTCATGTTACCTCCTTGATATCTTACAGATTTCACTTCTACTTGTCTTTCCTATGTTTTACCCTGCCTGTTTCTTACTCTTCCAGTTTTCCCAAAGATCTGTAGATCTGATATTGATAAATTTTCCATTTTCCTATATTCATCCATTAATGAATTTCTACCTAGGCTGTTTGTGGAAATTCTGTTTGAAGGCATAGCTTTTTCATGAAAAAGGAGAATCTGGAATTTAGGGTTTGAAGATTCTGACTTAAGATTTTCAAGGGCTTGTCTAGGACGAGATTAGTAGGACTCTGTATATTGTTACAACAGAGACTTCTAATAGTCTCCATTGTCCTCCGAACTTGCTAAAACAAATTCATTTTCGTTCCTAAATTAAGAGGTCTTGCACCAGTAATAGTCAATTATATCTTTTTAAAATTATTATAATAGAGGTGATGAATTCAAGCTAATTTAGAAAATTATCAGTAAAAAGCTACAAAAACTTCATCAATTCCATACAAACTGGTGTCATTTAGGATGTATGCAGTTCCACCCTCTAGGAAGATTCACAAACATGAGTTCTGTTTCTCCTACCTGGAGACCTTGCTTCTTTAGTTTGGCTGCAGGTATATGAGAGGCAGGGTCTTCTGTATCTGGCCCCCTGAATAGAAGGTATATGGCATAGTGGATTAGAGTTATAGGGCCTTGGTTCGGCTTCTGCCTCTGTTCCTTAATGTATCAATTGTCTGGGCTTTAGTTTCCTGATTTGCAAATAGAACCAGATGCCGTGCAAAGTCCCTTCCTGTTCTATTATCGTATGTCCCCACACTAGAGGAAATTTTCCATGTAGTCCAGTTGAACCAGCACCAAAGAGGGACTGAGAACTTAATCTAACGATGCTTTTCCTAACAACTTCTCTTGTTTGTATTGATATGTTATTGAATGGCCTTACCATGTTAACAATTGATGTCTCCCAGTTTTTAGTTGAGAATCACAAAGAAATATAGTTTTTTTCCTAGCCACCAAAAATAATATTAGACACTATAGCAACAACAAAAATCATATAATATGTATATATATATGCATGCCTATATATTTATTATAGATAGTGCTTTAAGGTTTACAAAGTACTCTTCCATCTAATTTGTTTGGCAGGAAGTATAAGTAATATTGTTATCTCTATTTTTTTTAGATGAAGAAAGTAAGACTTGGAGCAGTGGAGTAATTTTCCTTATGGCGTTATGTAAGGGCAGCTAGGTGGTGCCATAGCTAGCTCCAGGCCTGGAGTCAGGAAGACTCATTTTCCTGAGTTCAAATCTAGCCTCAGACACTTACTAATTATATGACCTTGGGCAAGTCACTTAACCCTGTTTGCCTCAATTTCCTCATCTGGAAAAGAAAATGGCAGACTGCTCCAGTATCTCTGCCCAGAAAACACCAAATGGGGTCATGAAGAGTCTGACATGACTGAAATGACTGAACAACAATTCCAGATTGTAAGTGTTGGAATTGGGATTTGAACCCAAGTCTTCTGACCACCGTTCGGCACTCTTTTTACTACACCAAGTTGTCTTTTTGTAGTTTGCTAGTGCAGACAACCAGCCAGGAAGAGAGGTTCAGGTCATAGAATTAGTTCTTTAATAGTCTGGCATAAATGACATGGCTGAATATTTCTACCATTGACCTTCAAATACTTGTCACTCACCACTGTTAGAAAGCAATAGGCAGACGCCTTTTTGTTAGGATTCTAGATTTTCTTTGTCTTACAATTCTGTTAGCAGTGAGAACAGGTACAATACTATATTGGTACTATATTAAGTACCTAGTCACATTTATTGAGTACCTAGTATGTGTTAGGTGTTATATAGAAAATCCAGCCCAAAAGATCTCTGTTCTTCTAGGAGCTTAGCATCTAGCATCCAGCATCTTTTCCTAAATTGCAGATTGTGTTCCTAGGGAACTTAAGGGAGTCGGTGATATATTAATGGAGTTTATGGTTTGGCAGAATCATCCTCAAGATGGGTAGATCTTGAGAAAATTTGATTGGAATGAGAATGTTTAAGTTGGGATGTTTTGGGAGATGAGAGTGTCCTTATTCTCCCAGGCCATATGGACCGCTCTTCTTAAATTGATTTTATTTGTTTGAGAAGAACAATAGATTATAATAGTAGCTCAATCAGTCGTAGGTAAAATTGTACCTTTGTGTGTATCCAGAGGAGGTGAGAAGAGGAGTTTACGTCGACAGTGTTTTGTGGTCACAGAGTGCTTTACACGCGTTACCTCATCGACCCTCAGAGAACACTGAGTTAGTAGGGCGGATGTTATCATTTCCATGCTGGAGTGAGGGGACTGAGACTCAGACTGAGTAACTTTTTTGTGCAGGTTGTTACCAGCTACAGCTAGAAGGCGATGGAGCTTGAACTTGAGTCTTCTGATACTAAGCCCACTGTCCCATTCCATCACACTTTTCTAAAATGAGAAGAGACAAGTGTGGTACAAAGGGAAATACTAGTACCATATTTACTGAGTGGTAGAGGGAGTGGTGGGGTAGGTGATGAAAGATCAGGGAAGCAGCAATCTCAATTGGAGAAATTGCTCCGAAGTGTTTTTCTGCTAGGGACAGCTTTAGTAGCTCACTTAAAGTTACAAGTGTCCCTTCATTCTCTCCCCAGTTTCCCTAAATCTCCCAGCCAGTACTTTCTAACTCTTCTAGTCTCCTTCTTTCCTCTGTTCTGCAATAGCCATCTGTCCTCATTCCTTTCACTTTTGTCACTGTTGCTTCTAGCTTCTTCTTTTATTGTTTAGCTCTCCAACCTGTTCTAGAGTCCATTGAGCTCTTGGAGAAATCTTTGGCTCTATAATTTATCAGATGCATCAGGGGATTTTTACAAACAGCTTGCTTCTTCCACAGCCTCGTATCTAAGTAAGTGTCATGTTCTCGATTGGAATTTCATGAGTGTGATTGAAACCAAGGGAAGGTTTTGTCTCTCTGAAGAGTAAATGCTTCACAAATGGGAGAGCAACTAAGCAGTGTACAGTTTTCCTTGGTTCTTTAATTTTGCTGTGAGTCCCTAGGGGTGGAAGAACTGATGAATGAAGGTCAACAATGAATAGAAGCCACCAAATAACTCATCAGAACTAATCTTTTCCTTTAACTCTGTTGGGAAGTAAGTGGCACTCTTTGATCCCCGCTGAACCCATTCCAATAAGCACAGTGCTTCAGAGGAATGCTGGCTCTTGCCAGAGAGGTGGCCATTCTGAAAAGCTTATTCAGTTCAGATTAGTGTGTGATTTTTTCCCTAACTCTCAAAAAAAAAAAAAAGAGAGATATAATGCAACTATTTCCAAGCCGGAGACATTGCTACACAGTTATACTAAACATAAAACCAAGAATTTAAAGAAAGAGACAAAAACATCTGGCCCATTGACATTTTTCCCCAAATATATCAACAATTTTCTTTACCAGACACCCAAGGATACCTGACATTTCTTAATGATAGTGTCAGTTTTGGCCCCTTCTAATTTAAACTCACCTCAACTGAATTTTATACCTTTGCTAATGTGAAGAAACTTGAGATAGTCAATGCAAGATATAGACTGCAGGGAAGGCTGATGTTGATGTGACCTCACAGAGCCACGTTGACCCCAAATTATGCTGTGGTGAAATAGAATGACTGGATTGTTAGACTCAGAGGGCCTGGTTTATGTCGATCTGTGTGATCTTGGGAAAGTCATTTAATGTCTCAGAAGCTCATTTTCTTCCTCTCTAAAGTAAAGACAAGAAATATCATTCCTCTATCTGATAGTTGTTTTGAGGAATATTATTGTAAAACTTGAAGCACTATATAAGTGTGAGCTGTTCTTAATTTCTCTCCCTTTTAGTGTTCTTTCCTTCTTAATCTTGCAAATATAAACTAGATTAAATTTAATATGCAGTTTGCCTAAAGGAGTTCAAGTATATATGTGCAGCTGTCCAACCTTCATTTTATGGTAAGTGTGCTGACCAGGCCATAGGATTCCTATGACTTCATTTCACTGGTTAGGCCTGATGCCATGTTTATCTTTCCTGCAGCCATCCAATTTAAATTCATCTCCTGAGTTTCATGTTCTCCTTTGGTGGTAGCTAAATTTGAGATAAACAGTATGAAACATAATGGTACAACTGCATGTGGCTTATCTTTGACCTATAATCTCTTTTGTACTGTCACTCCTACATCTATGAGAGAGAGAGAAAGAGAGAGAGAGAAGACGAGAACACAAGCAGAAAGAGGATAAGTAGGTGGTAGTCCCTTTTAGTCCTAAAGCCCTGATCCTTTTTCTATCTACTAACATTTAGCTCTTTGATGAATGCTTCTTTCTAGTCCCCCATTCCTCTTATTCATCCTCTGCATAACCCCTAGTCTGCTTCATTCTGCTAGTGTTGTCTGCTCTCCCTGCAGGCCCAGCTACAAAACTTTATTGATTATGCCTTTCTAGGGGTAAATGACAAGAGATTATTAATTCATTTAGTTGGTCAACTAGCATCTATTTTGCACCTGTTATATGCCAGGCATTATGATGAGCACTGGGGATATACAAAGAAAGGCAAAAAATAATCCCTGCTCTAAAGGAGCTCAGATATGTTGAGGATAAATTGGAGGTGCTCTTAGAGGAAAGACGGTAAGATTAAGGAGGACTGGGAGAGGCTTCTTGGCGATGGTGGGACTTTAGCAAAGTTCATAGAAGAATCTCTGGCACTGGCCTCTATACTAACAGTCTTCTTGATTTCTGACCTGCCTGCTATGCTTGGTAAAGTGCTACATAAACAGAAACTTCTTAGTAAACATTTGTGGACTGACAGGCTGCTACTTTAAGGTTTTAGTCCAGGAAGGAAAGAGCATAAGCATGAACAGCAAGGGTGATGATTTATGATCCATGCCAAAACCGCTCCCTCTTGCTAGTAATTGACCTTCTGAGTCTTAAGATGGCAAGGACTTGGTTGGCAAGGTGCCTTCTTTGGCACCTGCCCTTTTTCTGACTGAGGACATTGGGAGAAGACACACATCTGTTATAGAGCCATTTGGCTACTTCCTCCACCTTTGGTCCATGAAGCCTTTATTGATTACTCTCCTCATGACTAGTTCACTGTGCTCAGGACAGGAAGAGAAGGTTGCCCATGACAGGAGATGTTCCTGCCCCCAAGGGACTTAGGTTTATGGAGAAACTAGAACTTACAAAACAATAAATGTAATAAAGCAGTACATTTAATACATCAGGTGTAGAGAAAATAATATGTGAATTTCCCTGGGCCTTGGCTTCTTCATTTGTAAAATAAAACAACTGGACTGGAAAGATTCTAAGGTCTTTCTGTGATTTTTGTGTGCTGTGGGCAGTCTGGAAGGGCCGAGATCCCTTTTGGCTGGTGGAGATGAGACCTCAGAGAAGCTGAAGGGATTGTCAGGCTCCATAGGAGTACAGCTGACGTACTAAGGCCTAGAGAGGAAGAGTGATCAGGATTCCAATCCAAGCCCTCTGACTTCTAACCCATTAGTCCTTTCCCTCTGTACCACGCTGCTTGTCATGAATACCATGAGGCAGGGTATGGGTATAGGGGTGGTAGTGCACACGTAGTCCCCATTCCACTCTGCTTAAAGCAGAGAGTAATTTAGAGTGAGGCAGGCAGGGCACAGTAGCACTTGTTTCTGGGGGCTGTGGGATACTGTTGTAGGTTCTTGGTTTAGCATGACAAAAGTGGTATTTTAGGAAGATTAAGACGTATATGTCTTAAAAGGTAATGTTCGAAACACTATACACGTATACACAGAAGGATAAAAGCATTTACTATGTGCCATGCACTCTTTCAAGGGCTGGGAATGCTATTATAAGCAAAGAGAAAGACAGCCCCTCCCTTCAGTGAGCTTATATTCTAGTGGGAGAAGACAACACATAATAGGGAACTGTATTGTCTTATTTCTTTTATAATAATACCGTTGTGTGTTTGTGTATGTGCACATATCTGGAGAGGAACAATTCTTTTTACTCCCAGAGACGTTTTTTTACAGTGACGCTGGCAAGCTTATTCTATCTTCCTGCTGTGTGATTTGTCCAGGGCTTTAGAGCCCTTTTTCAAGAAGTGAAAGGTATCTTAGAGACATTTTCTTCATCTTGATAACTTAAAAGTTTTTCATTTTATTAAAAATTTAACCATTAGCAAAGGCTGTACATAAAAGGGACACAATCCTATATCTGTATGACTTGTTCTAGAATGTAAATAGATTTATTTAATTCGAGAACCATTTATTAAGGGCCTACTTTGTACAAAGCACAGTTCTAGGCAATGAAGGAGATACAGAGTCTAGATGAGATATAGTCCTTACTTCATGGAGCTTATAATATGGAGGGAATAAAACAGTACCAAAGACAACTAACTATAATTTTTAATGTTAGTCGATTGATTAGTGCATTAGGGATGCAAAACATTGCTCTATGAAGGAAGTCAAGGAGGAAGGTTGTTATTGACCAGGGAAGATCAGGGAAGGCTCCCTAGGGTAGGAAGGCTTTTACACAGGAGTAGGAAATCAGCAGGTTAAAAAGGGAGACTAGGTTTTCTTGGCATGGGGAACAGTGTGAGCTTACATAGGGAAAGTAATAGCAAATTAATCAAATATTTATTAGTTGTCCCCTATATGTCAGGTGCTAGGGTACAGTGGCAAATATGAAACAGCCCCTGGCCTCAGGCAATTTGAATTCTGCTAAGGAAGAAGACGTTTACTGCATAAATTTATACAAAATAAATACAAGGTTGTTAGGAAGAGAAGGAGCTGCCAGGTGGGGAGAATCAGGAAAGGCTTTGAGGATTGTCTTTGAGCAGTCTTGAAGGAAGTGAGGAATTCTGTGAGATGGAGGTGAAGAGACTGCGTTTGAACCATGGGAGATGGTGAATAAGAAGTTGTGCAGATAGGAGATGGGGTATACTTGGTGTGTGAGGAACAGAGAGAAAGCCAGCTTGACTGAACTGTTGAGTGTGGGAAGGGTAGTAGTACACAACGAAGCAAGGTCAGAGGACAGAGAAGACCACTTGGGCTTGACTATTAGAGTGAGTGAAGGAGAGTAATTTGAGATGAAGCTGGAACGGCAGGGCCGTGCCAGATTCTAGAAGGCCTTGAATTCAAGACAAAAGAGTTTTTTTTTTTGATGTCTTATTAATTTTTTTCAATGTTCACTTTTTAATAAGATTTTGAGTTCCAAATTTTTCTCCCTCCCATCTTCCTTTCCCTTCTCCCCAAGAGAGCAAGCAGTTTGATCTAGGTTATACTTGTATAATCATATTAATTACATTTCTGCATTAGTCATGTTGTAAACGAAGAATCAGAACAAAAGGGAAAAACCACCAAAAAAGTGAAAATAGTATGTTTCCATTTGCATTCTGGATGCGGACAGAATTTTCCATCATGAGTCTTTTGGAATTGTCTTGGGTCATTGTATCGCTGAGAACAGGTAAGTCTATCATAGTTGATCATCACATAACCTAAGACAAAAGAGTTTTAACTTTATGGAATAAAGATTTTTGAGTAGAGAAACAATATGTAAAGTAGATCTCTGTCCCGGAAGATTATTTTGACAACAGCATGAAGGTCAGATTGGAAGGGGGGGAAGGTTATGGTGGGAGGACAATCGCGATAGTCTTGGATGGTTGTGATTTGATATACTGGGGTGTTAGTAGTAGAAATAGAGAGGAGCAGAGGGAATTGAGAGCTGATTAAGTAGTTACCCAAATCAGACTCCATCATCATCAGCAATATCCAGGCCTGAATTGCTTTTACATAATAAAGTGGGAAGAGCTTTATTGCTTTCCAGGCTGAATTTAACTTTTGACTGAATTTAAAATGATGGTTAAGATAACTCAGAGCTCCTCTGTTTATCTAAGGCCAGGTGATTTCCCTTTTCTGTCACCAAAGTACTTCAAGAAGAAATGAGAGTAACTAATTTAGAATTGAGAGGCCATGAGCCTTATTATGAGGCTAAACCTGGATCAAAAGAAAAGAGGTTTCTTTTGATCTATTTTGATATTCATTCTTTTCCTATAATTCTTTGTTTCTAAGTAGTGGGCTATAATTTACTGAAGGAGGTATTGCAGCCTTGAGGCCACATGTAGCCTCCAGGTCCTTGGGTGTGGCCTTTTGACTGAGTCCAAGTTTTACAGAACAAATCCTTTTATTAAGGGGATTTATTCTGTGAAGTTTGGATTCAGTCAAAGGGCTGCACTTGAAGACCCAGAGGACCACATGTGGCCTTGAGGCTGCAGGTTCCCCAGCCCTGTGGGGTTTCTTGCTATGTTTTATGGTATTTATAAAATTGGGGCCGCTAGACTCTCAGTTTTAAATCTGTAAAGAAATTGAGTGAGTGGTATTTAACTTGTAGGCAGGCAAACAAAATCGATTTATTGATTTGGAAATTATTTAATGATTGCTAGTGGATGCATTGTATATGGACAGTACAAATTTTCAAAGATCAAAACTTGTAAAATATCTCATAATTGCATAGCACCAAAAGTGAGTTTATGCTGATGCTTCTTGAAAGCCATTGTTGTGATGAGCTCTATTAGGTTATCTATATTAATGAGACCGGTGCCTCATTTTGTCTGGGATGTGTCTTCCTAGTCCCTGGTTCTGTTTCTGATCCAACCGTGTGCATCATTAGGCTTCCTTTCATAGAAATGTTTTTTTAAAAGCCTGGAGTCCTAAGTCACTTTGAGCCACCAAAGCAATCCCTGACCTGCAGAGAGTCTTTCGCTCTTCTTTTGGTTATATTATAGAAACTTGGATTAGCAGCAGAATCTTCCTTGTTTGTGTTGTCTTGACTTATCTACCAATGGAGAAGGATAGATGAGCCTAGAGGCCTGGCTTGTGTGTGGTTGTGAAGGATAGAGTTACACACTAGGGGATTTGCTACAAAGCAAAAGCAGTGAGCTCATGCTTCTGTAGCTTGCTGTATTACACACTCATGAAAGAAATGCTACTTGTTTTGGAAATCTGGTCAAAGATAAATAGTAATTTTGGTAAAGTTTCTAAAATGAATAGCATTTATTTTTAAATAGAAAAAAATATGATCCACCAACCATTCAATCTGGACAATAGTGGAGTTTTTTTTTTAAGCTACTATTGAATGCTGCCTGTTCACTTAGTGAATATTTATTAGGTGCCTACTATATGCTTGGTGCTGATACATTATTACTATGACTTTAGGGAGGGTGGGAAAAATTGGAGGTGGGGGAACTTCCAAATTGCTACATTTATTTCCAGAGTTGATTATAAAGAGAGAACAGACTTTTTTCAACAGTGTGAGAATGGTGATGTATCCAGTAGTGTTAGATATTAGTAATGTAGGTGGCTCAACAGGCCTGGAGTCGGGAGGACTCTTCCTCCTGAATGCAAATCCAGCCTCAGGCAGCTATGTGACCTTGGGCAAGTCACTTAACTCTGTTTGCCTCAGTTTCCTCACATGTAAAATGAGCTGGAGAAGGATCCAGGATCTTTGCCAAGAAAACCCCAAATGGTGTTATGAAGAGTTAGATGTGACTGAAGAACAACGAATAATGATGGTTGTGTTGTAATTTAAAAAACTCAAAACCTGTTATTCTTTTTTTCTCTTATTTGTTAATTCTTGTCACCTTAAAAAGAAGAATCACGGCACAGCTTTGTCCTTCTGGATCACTTATCTCTTTGAGCAAGTGATTAATGAGCAGGGTTTGAGGACTTCTGAACCATAGTTTTAGGGCTCGTTTTTCTGTTTGCACTCTTTGTTTTCATATCCCTATTCTTTAGATAATAATTATATTTGTATAGCACTTTATTGTTTCCAAAGTGCTTTATGTAGAGTGTCTCATATGGCTCTCACAACAACTCTGTGAGGTAGGTGAAGTCATCCCTACTTTATTAGTGAGGAGACTGTGGCAGAGAGCGGTAATGTGATTTGGCCAGGGTCATACACCAACTTGTCTGAGGGGGGGATTCAAACTCCGCTCTTCTGACTTAAAGTCCAAACTCTCTATCCATTACACAACCTGGCTGTGTAATCTATACTTTTGATTGTTTAAAACCTATATCTGATTGCTTACCATCTCAGGGAGGGAGGAGGGGAAGAACAGAGGAAGGGATAGAATTAGGAATTCAAAACTAAAAAAAAAAGTTTAAAATTGTTTTAACATGTAATTAGGGAAAAATTTATATATATATATAATATATTTACGTATGTGTGTATATAATTAGCTTATATTTGTTTTCCTAAGTCATAATCTTGTTTTTGGATGCCATATTAACTCTTTCTATTTTCTAGTCATGTCCTAAGCAGGCAAAAGCAACCCGAGAATTATGACTTAGAATGCATCCTATTAGCCTACTGAAATGATAAACTCCTCCATAGCAAAGGTTGTCTTATTTATCTTTTGTAAATTTATAGAGCTGAAAGGAACTTAGGTGAACTTTTTTTTTTCTCTTTAGGAACCCTAATTGAATCAGTAGCCCAACAGTTGCATTCGCTTTAGATGTCCTGTACTTTGCTTTTGCTTTTGTGGTTGAATTGCTTATTCCTTTTCCTGAAGATAATGCTGAATTCCAGTATCTTGTGGCTATTCCATGCTTTAATGCAGAATTAAGCAATCTATAGTCCATGGATGCAATCCAGCCTAATTTCCATTTCTTAATGGCTCACAAAGCCGTCCCACCAAATTGCTTTTAACAGACTTGTTTTTATACTGTGATAGTAAGAAATGGAGCTGTTTTTCTCTTCTTTCTCCCCTGAAGGGAGCAGCTGTATGGACAGCTGCAGCCTGACCTTTCACCACCCTAGCCTCGGCCAATTTTACCCTCCCACACCCAGGCCTACAACTGACTATTTTAAAGAAATAAGCATGTAGCTCTGGCAGGCACTTGGTACTTAGAAGCCTCTGTACAACAGATAATTAAAACATTATTTACATTGGCTTTGAAATGATTATCTGATTTTTTTGTAGCAGCTTGTCCCATGTATTCTCATTTATAGTAATTTGTCAAATAGCAGCATGATTTGGTAGAAAGAGCACTGACCTTGGAGTTGGGAGATGCCTCCATTCATTAATATCTTGTCACTAGCAGTATGACCACGGCCAAGGCACCCCACTCAGAGCTTCGGGCACACAAAAGATGACTTGATAATTGCATCTGCAGAAATTACTTTGTTCAGCAATCCTCTGACCATTGATATCCAGGGAGGCATAAAAGATGGAGATGCTCAGCAAAGATTTTTGTCCTCTACAGAATTCAGGTGGGCCAGGGATTCCCTAGAGATTGAGGAGTCTCCCAGAGGCTCTAGTTTGCAAGTGACTTTGTGCTGATTGGAAAAGTCTTAAAATACTAAAAATTCCCTTCAGTGACATTCATGACCACTCAGAAGAGATCAACCTAATAGTCTCTACATACACACACGCACACACACACACGAAGAATGCTTATTGTCTTGACTGTGACTCCCATGGACAATCAGCTGGGTCAGGAATAGAATAAAAGGAAGAAGGCAGCCTGAATTAAATCTTGGTACAATTGTCAGACATTCTAATCTGCTCCTTCACACACACACACACACACACACGTGCACGTGCACGCACTATTTTTACCATCAATATTTTTCCAGTGATTCTGTTTGGCTATGGAATGTGAAGCACCATTATCTCAGAATCCGAGCTGTTAGTGACCTAATGAACAAGGGAGAGCCACATGGCAGGAGCAAGGAGACTGGTGTATATAACCGAGAATGATTATAGGATAGAAATAGTGTACAAGATAATCATCCTAGGAATATGTAATGCGAAAAGCAGGCAAGGCTGGTCATGGGAGGTCATTTAACATTCATAGCCTGTTCAGAGACCTTGAGGAAAGCCTCTAGCACATTGAAGGTATAGATAGATCTTCATTGTTGCAGGGAAATACCCATATGGATGAGGTTTCAAATCCATCTCTCTCCAATCGCACTGCAACCATACTAGTCCAAGTCCTTAACATTTCTCACCTGGTCTACTGCCATAATATTCCTGCCCCCAGCTTCTCCCCCACAATCTGTTGTTCACATATTAATATTCCTAAAGCAACGACCGTGTCATTCCCCTGCTCAGGAAGTTTCAAAGGCTCTCTGTTGCCTATGAAAAAATATAAATTTGTTTAAAGCCCTTTCCAGTATAGCTCCAGCTTCTCTTACCAGACTGATCATACAATGTTCTGCTTCATATACAGTCCACTTCAGCCAATCTGACCTCAGTGTTGTTCCTTCTCCTGCACAGTCTCAAATGTTCTCTCTCTTCATCTTTCTTAGATCCCCTGGTTGCCCTCAAAGGTCAGCTCAATTGTCACCTCCTTCATGATGCCTTTCCTCATTCTCCCAGTCCTTTGTGACCCTCCCCCTCCCCTATTAATTTATTTCGTATATATTTTATTTGTGCTCATTTAGTACCCTCATGGACTGTGTCTTGAGAACAGGGACTTTTTTTTTTTTTTTGCCTTTATCTTTGTATCCCCAGAGCCTTCATATATAGCCATAGACTCCAGAACAAAAGGGCTTCCACATCCAACCCCTGCTCACCTGGTGGTGGTGGTAAAGGACTGCAGTTTTGTTCTGGCAATACAGACCACATAGATCTGGAACAAGGATGCTTCAAGATACCAATGCCTGGTACTGTCTCTGGCATGCAATAGATGCAATTGATTGATTTTTCTCTTTGGTAAAATTGAGATAATTATACTTGTACTTCCTATCTCATAGGACGGTTATAAAGAAAGCACTTTGCAAAACTTAGTGCTATATAATTATGAGATGATGCTGAGGGTTTTTTTCCCCCTGTCTTAAATAGAATGTTTTTTTGTGCAAGGTAATGGGGGAGATGCAGGGAAGTAAGTGTAAGGTACAGTCTTTGTCCTCAAGGAGCTAACAGTCTAGCTGGAATGATGAGGCAAGAGCACATAGGCATTTAAGCAACAATACAAAGACATAATGTTTTACCATTTAAAACTTCAGTTATCTAGAGCCCGACTACCCAGAATTCCCAGTTTACTAGTATTTCTTCTAGTATTTGACTTCTGAGATAAGAGTTCTTAACTTGGGATATGTGAACTTGTTTTTGCAGTTTTTAATATTTTGCTATTTCAATATAATTAGTTTCTTTTGTAATCCTATGAGTTTTTTGAAATGTATTTTCAAATATTATGTGGTTCAGAAGCAAGTTCCGAGGCTGATCTAATCTGCCACCTCAGTGCAAAAATGTCCCAGGTCTCCACTGCCAGCACACATACAGGCCCATTGCCCTAGAGCTTAACCCTTTTAGCATTGCTCCTGGGAGAGTGGAGCTCTGACCCTAGCTCATTTCAACAATGGAATTTTGAAGCATCCTGCTGTCAGAACCATGTGGACTTCTGCGTGCTGCCAAAACAGAACGATAACCCTTTACTTCCACCAGGTGACTCAGATCTGTATTTGGAAACCTTCTTGTTCCAGAACCTATGTGTAGGTACTATATATTCTTTGATTCACTGAACTATCTGGGGAAAAAAAGTAATGCATATTACTTACTATGTGCCAGGTACTCTGCTAAGCACTCTTCAGATAGTGTCTCATTTGAGCCTCACAGCAACCCAGGGAGGCAGGAGTTATTGTTATCCGTATTATTATTTACATTGAGGAAACAGAGTCAGTTGGAGGTTAAGTGACTTGCCCAGGGTCACCCAGCTAGTAAGTATCTATGGCTCAATTTGAACTTCCTGGCTCCATGCCAAGTTATTTTCAAGTCTTCATGCTGAAGGGTTAAAAACTATGTTAAGAAGAGTTTCATTGATGTTCTTCCATCTCCACTGAATTCTTCTCTCTTTACCTATGAATGGTGTGAGGGTGGTATCTGTCCTAAGCATTTCTTAGAGATGGTGTGGAGATGCCCCATGTGACTTTGAAGGCATCAAAGAAATCTCTGATTTGGTATTGTCCTGAGTAATGCTGGATCTCCTCAGCCTTTGCATTCTAGCATTAATTGCATGTTTGAACTTTGTGTCTTAAAGTAGATGTCTCTGGTGTCCCTTTTTTTCTTTTTTGAGTCACAAAGAAGTATGGGGCGTTGGTCACATTTTGCCTGTCCTATTCTGAGAAGGTCCCCATAGAACTAAATCTGGTGTCATCTCACACCTTTTATTGTAGACAGGGAGGCCACTTCTTGGAGACTTTTCTGTTTGCTTGTTACATTAACGAGACAATTGGCTTCTATGAGGCTGCTGAGATGATCTCAGTTTCTTGCAAGCATCCTCATTCCTTAGGCAATTGTTCAACCACTTGAATTTATTGGGTGCCACTTTGAACTGCTTTGGATTTATTTCTACTAAGAGTTTGGAACACATCAGACAGTGAGCAGTCTAAGCACTTAGTACCACACCTTTCAGCAGTAATCCAGCTGTCCTTCAGATCCCATGTTGAAAAAGATGTAATCAGAGAAAGGCCACTTTGGGATCTCGACCTCATCTGTATGTGTTTGGGTAGTTTGTTAGGTGGGAGGGATTTTCTGCTAGTGCCAGGCTAGTTCTTGGCACACTTCCTGAGCAAGAATAGACCCTTTCTTTTGTACCCTAGCCTTCTGTGGGCTAAGCCTTTCTATTTCTCTTCTAGCAGACACTAACTAATGAGCAGGATAGGTAGCTCAGGCGTGCAGGTGACAGAGAGAAGCCAGCCTAGAATATTAAATCTGTTGTAGACAATATGTAATAGATGATCCACATGTGAATAATCAATAGTCAACCATCTTTTAATTTTCTTCAGTTCCATTTTTGTCTAATTCAAGAGTATGTGTAGAATCAGATGTTAACAGTTGTAGAAAAAACTTTATAATGACACATCATTGGGGCGGGGGGAAGAAGGGAAGATTAGATGGCTATGGAGAAAGAGCTTAATGTTTTAAATACCTAGTGAATGTGAGCAATCCAGAAAAACCAGTGGGGGATTTAGTTACCTTCAGTTAAGGTATTGTGGTGAATATAAAATGGTGCCTCAAGGCCTTGAGAATTGAACTTGAAAAACTTTTCATTTCTAGGTTTTCAGAATAATGTGATTTCTAACTAGTTGGGT
The DNA here is from genome assembly GCA_028646595.1 of Phalanger gymnotis. Lineage (NCBI taxonomy): Eukaryota > Metazoa > Chordata > Mammalia > Diprotodontia > Phalangeridae > Phalanger > Phalanger gymnotis. Next base: position 234,194,002 of record CM053625.1, read on the forward strand.
TAATTGGTTCATTATAAAATTCTGTGAAGATCAAATGAGCTACATAAGTGGTCAGAATTATCTCAGAATGGAACTGCAGCAGAATGCTATCAGGAGATACAGGATAAGACCACTGCCTGACATAGCAATTGTATCATAATAGACTTTTTAGGTATGCAATAAATGTGATAGAGGAACTAATAGGGCCCAGAATACATCCGAATCCATGTGACCAATAAACTGTCTTATGATTGGTTTGTCTTGTCTGTCAAACCAAGATGTGCATTTTTTTTGGAGAAGTTAAGACATTTTGGGGGACATTTGACCCCTAGTCCTTGGAGTGGGATTTTCTGAATATCTAAGAAGTTGTTTTCGTTTTGCTGAGGAACAGCAGTCCTTGAAAAGAAGTTCCTTGTGTGTGCTTGGAATGGCAATGGAATAAACCTAATGGGAAGAAGTTGATGAAGTAGCTGGGAGGGCTCTTGATTATGTCATTTTGTTGGCTTGTAATGAGCCCAGATGAGATTCAGAGCCAGCTTATCCTAACAAGGCTAGTGGGCAGTGCCTCACTTGGAAAAGTAGAATGGGCATGTAGTCACCAAAGCCTATAAGGTAGTTAGAGATAAAAGCCAAATGGTGCATTCTGGATATCTGATTGAGATGATGAAGGGAATCGGTTGTGCTGCTTGGTTTAACATATGGTAGTACTAAGAGTGTCTTGAACAAAGAAGGTCTGGGTTGGTGTCCCAGTTCCAACACTTGCTAGCCCTGGTGTGGTGTGAGTTAAGTCCCTGAGCCATTATAGCCTTCTTGTCTGAAACATGAGGATAATATTTGTGCTGAGGGTATTCGGAGGAAAACACTTTGTAAACTATGAAATATTATATAAACTTGAGCTATTTATTGTGGTTTAGTTACAGGCTGCTTTCAGGACTATAAACCTCACTGCAAGCTCCATCAAATTATTGACACTTTTCATCTATAGAATTAAGCTCTATACTATTATCCTAGTACCGTACTACTATAGCAGTCCTATACTGCTATTCTAGAAATTCTTGTAAAAGTGATTACAGCTATTTAATACCTACTAGATGCCTAATACACACAGTGAGTGTGTCATCCTAGGTAGCTAAGTGGTCTGTGTCAGTTTTTGTAAGTAGGAGGATTCTATAAACAATGCTGAAATACCTTTCAAAATTGGATATAAGATGTCCTAAATTAAGAAAGATCCGAATATCAGATTTGACACTGGCTATGTAGAGTTAATTTGCGGATACAAATTATTTAATAATATCCTAGAGATTAGTACTAGGATAAAATAATCTTAGGGATTGTCAAATTAAGTTGGATAGCATTGTGACTGGTTACTCATGAACTAGAATTCCTAATCAGAACTCTGTTACTTTCATCTTAAATGATTTTGGATTTTGTTTTTTGGCTCTGTAAAAATAATCCATGCCCTGGCTTGCTTCACGAAACAGATTAGCAAATAAAAATGAGATTATAGCCATAAACATCAAACTCTACAAAACTGTTGAATTATTAAAAGTAATTTTCTTCCTAAGACTTGCGTATTAGTTTGTGTAGATGGCAGTAAATTTAGTTCTTCTTCAGTTATGTTTTCCTCTGGCATAAGCTTTTCTTGGCTCCATATGCTGCCCAGGCAACATTTATCACAGTACTTCCTGCTCCTTCCTCCTTTTAGGTGGTCCGCACTGAGAAGAACAGCTTGAACAATCGTTTCTTACCCTGGAATGAAATCGAGACTGAGGCCATCCTGTCCATTGATGACGATGCTCACCTCCGCCATGATGAGATCATGTTTGGCTTTCGGTGAGGGGCTGGTTGGCATTTGAGCCTCCAGGAGAATACAACAAAAATTCCAGGTCCCTCCCTGAAAGACTTAGTGCCTACCAGGGTGTGGAACAGATATTCAGGGTTAAAAACGAGGTCCTGGAGCCTGGACACTCAACTCAAAAGCATGTCCCCACTCAGAGGCACACCTCAGAAAGTTTGCTCTTTGCTGCGCACAAGTTTGTTCCTTGGAGGGATGTTTTAGTTCCTAGGCCTCCTATTTTCCAAATCTTTTTGAGTTTATATCACTTATTCGTTTGCTCATTTAACACACATTTATTTAGCCTTTTCTGTAAAGCTCTGGGGAAACAGAGAGTTAGAATAAAATGTTGGCCCATTAGATACCTTTAAAGGGGAAAGCTAGCCCAAGAACTTCATTGATAAATCAAGTTTCTTTCAATTTAGAGTTTGGCTTTCTGCTTTTCCCTTAGCTGCCTCTTAGTATCTTATTGAAGCAGGTGTTCATTCTTTCACCAGCCGTTTTACAAATCTTCCCATACTGTGAAATGCTCATCCAGTACCAAGACAGAAAGCCGCCAACTTTGCTCGGGCACTGCCCTTCTGTGTTTGTGCAGTGCGGGAAAATGAGGCGTGTTGCTTTTTTCAGTATAGTGGTCCTCTGTCTTTGGATATGGTGTCTTTGATGACCCTATGATGCATTATAGACCCTATAGCAGGACTAAAGACAGCAAAACCAAATCCTAGGGAAAGAGGAGCATGGTGTCCTAGAGAGTTTCTATCCCTTCCTTCAAACAAGAGCATACAAGATTTAGGCATAATAAATGATTCGTCTTTCCCATCTTTAGAAATATTGATAGTGCTTTTTAAAAAAAGTCTTCTAACGTGACATTGGAGACAAAGTTTCCATGAGTGACCTTTGACCTTGTAGTCAAAGGTGGGAATTGAGATGGTTAGGAACAGAGCCCCAGGTTGTGAAGTGCTGACTAGATACCACATAATTACGCCTGGTCACAGTTATGGCAACATTGGAGTCGAACTTGGCTGTGGCCGTATTAATTTTTTCCTGACTTTTGCCACCCTTTCTCTTTAAAATTCCAGTTGGCTTTTCAATTCCAACTATGTTCTGTCTTGAAAAAATTGTCTCCTGTAATGCTCCTATCCAAGCGAGCAGTGAAAGAGAAGAGAGGAGCAGTTGGCACATTTGAACTGTATGGCTGGTGCGCACCAACAACTTTCTCCTGGCAAGAGAACCCTTTGGGTTGCCCTTAGACTCTACCTCTTAACAATTCAACATGTGTAGCCAAGCCCACAAGAAACCTTTTGTAAAAGATGCAAATATGGAAGTCTTTGGATAGGATGAACTCGAGGGATAATATGGGCTTGTGGGCTGGAAGGTATGTCTCAAGAGTTCTTTTCCTGGTTCCGGTTCTATTGACATCCTATGGGCCTGGAACTTTTGAAGGCCTTAGACGGGAATGGGAAGGCCCCTTCTACTTTCCCATGACTCAAACTGATGGACCTCCCTGATTTATCATTCTTCTCTCCAAAAGCAGTCAGTGAATGTGCTCTAGGTCCCTCTAAGAGGTGAAAAGCCTCACTGAATGTGTTTTATTTTCAGTTATACTGTTAGATGTCCCTCCAACTCTGCCGGAATCCAACCTAGGAAGCATGGGGTGTGCCTTCTTAATAAAGTTATTGCTGAAACCTTTACTGCCGACCTTCTTTTAACATTAGGATCTGTACGTGATTCGTGTAGCCCTGAACCTAACTGGCCAAATCTTGACAGGAAAAAGAATGACCTTTATGGTTCTGGTCAGCAAGGCCAGTCTGATCAACTTAATAATTAACATTTTTCAATGGAGAAGAGAGGTCATTCAGGTCATCTTAGGAAAATCTATACAGAATTTCACTGTCATAGAATTGATAGCAGAAAACAAACTTCCCTTGATCTACCTTGCCTCTAACCTAGTACAAATATTTTAAAACATCCCTAAAGGTGGTAACAGAGAGTTAATTCTCTGATTTATCATTTGTATAGTAATAACTCTTTCTCTAATGAATTGTCACTTAGGGTATAGTTTCTCATTGTGTTGAGGGCAAAAAAAAGGCCCTTGCCATAGCACTGTGACTATCTGGTTCAGGAAGCCTTCCTATATGACTTATAATATTATATTTTTTATATATATATATATATATATATATATATATATATATATATTGTATATTCTCCTGTGGCAAATATTCTCCTGTGGCTTTGCACAGTTTTTTGCCCTGATGCCACAACAAATATATCCCTGAAAAATGAGAGTCATGCTGCTTCTACTCACATTCCTAGAAGTAGGTCTGTCCAGCCTCTGACTCATATTGGCAAAGCAGCTTCTCAGGGAGACCTTAAAAAAAAGCTCTCAATTTTTTTCCTTGCATGTAATGAGCATCCTCAGTGAATAAATATGTTTATGAATACTCATAGCTCTACAGCTGGAAAGAACCTCAGAGGTCAACCAGTCCAATCCGCTCATTTTACAGATAAAGAAACAGAGGCCCAGGGTCACACACACAGTGTCAGAAGAGAGATTTGAACACAAGCTCTCTTGATTTTAGAGCCAGTGCTTTTTCTCTACTGTGTCATGCGGCCTCTTTAACTCAGATCTCATTCTGTTCCCCTGAGATCACATTCTGAATTTAACACAGATGTCAGAGACCAGGATAAATGCGGCAAACTAAGAAAGAAGGTGGTGGGAATACAAGACTTAGAACATAGATTGGGTGAAGTATGTGGTGTGACTGTTCACAAGCAATAAGGTTAAAATATCTCATGGACCTTTCAAGGCACTGAACTTTGACGTGTATGGACCTTTTTTTTTTTTTAAATAGGGTATGGAGAGAAGCTCGAGATCGTATTGTGGGTTTCCCTGGGCGATACCATGCTTGGGACATTCCGCATCAGTCCTGGCTCTATAACTCCAACTACTCCTGTGAGCTATCCATGGTGCTGACAGGTGCTGCCTTTTTTCATAAGGTAAGGAAAAGTATACTGATGAAGGGGGAACCAACTGTAGGCAGCCTCTGCAGGGTTGAACATTTTTACCAACTAATTTCTTCCTGCCCTCATCTTAGAAATGAACTTTATTTTAATCAGAAGGATCACATGTAAAAGTTCTATCTAGAAATAAAAAAAAATTGAGAGCAGAAAACAGGGATTACATTATAAAGTGATAGTTGTCTATATGAAAAGATTTGAGGGGCTCTTGGAAAGGCCCCCTATTCAAAAATGACTTTCCTATTGCATGATATAGTTATTCTATCTTAGAAATCAACTCCTTTGGATCCAGAAGACTTTTTTTCTTTCCATTGTTAAAATGAAAACACACATGGGAAGTTTTAACACTGGAAGCCATTATGTAATGACATTTTAGCACAGGATTAGTTGATACATTGACGAGCTCTAGCAATGCCTAGGAGGGCAGAGACATTGAAAAAAGAAAAGGGAAGGCGCTAAAAGACAAGCTGTTTTGTTTGACTGAGAAATGAAATGAAATTTGTTGCTTAAACTTTACAAAGGAGAACAATAGGAAAATTCCCAAGTCATTTTTTTTTAAAGCAGACAGATTGGAAGTACAAGATGAAGAGAAAGTTGATTTAGAACTAATTCTAAACCTTGTCATTGGGGCTAAAAGTAGGTAAATTGTTAGGAACCAAGTAGCACCTACCCAAGAGTTGAAACTGTCTGTTTATTCTACAGGTGATTACTACTGGAATCCCATATACAAGGAGGGTCCAGAGGGATCCCTGAGAACCTTGGAGGGAGGGAGGTTTGCTTCTATATAAGGCAAGCTGGTGGAATCCATAATAAATGATAGGATCATTGAACACAAAGCCTTAGGAAAAATCATGTCTAAAGTTAAAGTGGTTTTTGTTTGTTTTTGTGGTGTACAAATAAATGTGATCAGGGAGGAGCCAGCAAATACAATTTAATTAGACTTTTAAAAATCTTTGACGAAGTTATACACCAAAGGTTATTTTTAAAAAGATAACACGGAATTACTTTGTCAGACTATTGACTTATGAGTAGAAAGTAACAGATAGGATAAATAGGCACTCCTGTAAATGGAGAAGTTTTAGTAGGCAGTGTTATTGAAACCACTCAAAAATTTCTTACTATGTATTTTGTTTTTACATTGCTTTTATCTCTAAATATATCTCTCCCCTCCCTAGAGAGCCATCTTTAAAACAAAGAATAAAAGGGAAAGAAAGAAAAAAATAGTCATGCGAAACTAACACATTGAGTCTCACAGTTTATACATTGCTACCCTAGTCCCCCACTTCTGTGGAAAAAAAGAAAGGGAGAAAGCTTTATTTTCTTCTCTTCTCTTTGGGGCCAAGCTTGATTATTATAATTACACAGCGTTCATTTTTTCTAAAATGAATTCATTACTTCCTTTTTTACTATCACTTTATTTCCAAATATATATCCCTTCCTCTCTCTCCCAAAAAGCCTTTTCTTGTAAAAAGAATAAAAATACGGAAAAGAAAAGCAGGTCAGCAAAACTAACCAGCGTATCTATGAAGTTCTACAATATACAGTTTCCGTGTCCATGTTAATTTAGAAATCTGCAAAGAAGGGAGGTACATTCTTCTATTCCCTCTTCAGAGTCAGACTTGGTCATTATAATTGCACAGTGTTTAGTTTTTGTTTTTTGTGGCTGTTGTTCTTTCCATATACATTGTTGCTAGTGTGTGTATTGTGTTCTCGATTCTGCTTATTTTGCTGTGCATCAGTTCACATGAGTTTCTCTGTGCTTCTCTGTATTCTTTATGTAAAATGTTTCTTTTTTAAAATAAATTTATTTTCTGTTCCAAATTTCTTTCCCTTTTTCTACCCCCCTCCCTCACCCGTTGAGAAGGCAATAAATGTAATACCCATCTGCATATGAAGTCATGCAAAATATATTTCCATATTAGACATATTGTGTGGGGCAGGGGGGACAGGAGAGTAAGAAAAATAAAGTGAAAAAATTGCTTCAGTCTGTATTCAGAGTCTGCTTTGTCTAGTGCAGGACGGCATTTTTCATTGTGCATCCTTTGGAATCGTTGTGATTATTGTATTGATTAAAGTAGCTAAGTCTTTGACAGTTGATCATCATTACTCTCTTGCTGTTACTTTTCACAAAGTTCTCCTAGTTCAGCTCATTTCACTTTGCATTATTTCATATAAGTCTTCCTAAATTTTTCTGAATCCATCTCCTTTGTCGTTTCCTATAACACAACAGTATTTTATCACGTTCACATACCACAACTAGTTTAGCCATTTCCCAAATGATGGACATTCCCTTAGTTTTCACTTCTTTACTATTACAAAAATGCTACTATAAATATTTTTTCACATGTAGGTCTTTTTCCTTCTTCTTTGATCTCTTTGAGATACAAACCTAATAATGGTAATGCTAGGTCACAGTGTATGCGGTTTTATAGTGAGCATATTTCCGAATTTTTCTCCATAATGGTAGGGCCAGTTCACAGTCCTGCCAGCAGTGCATTAGTATACCTATATTCCCATGTTCTTTCCAGCATTTGTTATTTTCCTTTTCTGTCAGGTTAGCCAATCTAATGCATGTGAGGTAGAACCTCAGAGTTCTTTTAATGTAATAAATTTTGTTTATTTTATCCCCTGTGATCCTTTCTGTCTCTTGTTTGGTCATGTCATAGTATGCATAGATCTGACAAGTAATTTTTCCCGTGTTCCCCTAATTTGCTTCTGATATCCCCCTTTATGTCTAAATCGTGTACCTATTTTAAGCTTATCTTATACAGTATGAGATGTTGGACGGTGCCTAGTTTCTGCCTCACTGCTTGTCACTTTTCCTGGCAGTTTTTGTCAAATTGTGAGTTCTTGCCCCAAACCTGGGATCTTTGGATTTATCACACACTAGGTTATTGTGCTCGTTTGTTTCTGTATATTGTACACCTAATCTACTTCACTGATCAACCACTCTGTTTCTCAGCCAGTACCAGATTGTTTTAATGATTTTTGCTTTGTAGTATAGTTTGAGATCTGCTTCTGCTAGGCCCTTTTCACATTTTTTTCATTGATTCCCTCGATATTCTTGACTTTTTGTTCTTCCAGATGAATTTTGTTATTTTTTCTAGCTCTGTAAAGTAATTCTTTGGTTGGTTGATTGGTATGGTACTGAGTAAGCAAATTAAATGTTTGTTGTTTCTTATAGCATGGTAGCATTCATTACATTCATGTGCAATCATTTAGTCATTTCACAGTCTGTAGACATCTACTTTGTTTCTGGTTCTTTACTACTGCTATTTTCATTTATATGGGGTTTTTCTTTCTATATTTGACCTCCTTGGAATGTGTGTGTGTAGCTATAGGATCCTCTAGGTAAAGGATATGAACGTTTTAATCATCTTCTAAGTGTAATTCCATATTGTTGGGGTCAGTTTTGTTCAATATTTTATAAATGACATGAAAGAGAAAATGGACAGTACAATTTTCATGTTTTTGCAAACTCTACACAAAGCCCTTCTGGGGCATTGGAAAACACCAAGCTGATGAAGAGCAAGTGTAGGAAGATCTCATGAGGCTTTCAGAGTGGGTGGATAAGTGACGTATAAGCTTCATTTGGGGCAAGTGGTATGCGTGTAAAAACCATATTATATTTATAGGATGATGCACTCTAGGCTACCAGTGGTGACTCAGAAAAAGGGCTTGGAGTATTATTGACTGTTCTCTGATGAAACTTGAGAAGTGTATGCTGCTGGGGCCAAAAAGGCCAGTAAAATCACCAGAAAGGGAGGGTATAAGAAACTAAACATCAACCGTTATCCTATATTGCTACAAAACTTGCACACAGTTTCTTAAGTTACCATATAGCTCAAGTAGGATTCACTGAATCTGGAGATGAGCCAGAAAAAACTAGGAAGAATGACAGAACACATATTATGAGGCAGAATGAAAAAGATTTTGAAGTTGGGGACTTTTAAAGTTCAAAAAGACGAAAGTCAAGAGGAGACTTGATCTGATTTTATACAGTCCAGAAAAGGTGATCACAGAGTTGTCCACCTGATTCCACTATTTCAAAGCTGGTGGAATTTACTGCCTTCTGGCCCCAGGTTTTTGCTTTCAGAGCTTGTTATCTGAAGGTGATATGGCATAGACTGATATGGCATAGACTGTGTGGCTAATTTTTGAATTATTATTTAATGCTTGTTCTTTAACTTTTATCATATACACTTTCCCTACATAGATAATAAGGTTTCTGAAGGCAAAGAACCTCGTGTGTTTTTGTTGTACATAAAAATAACGTGCTAACCTGAAATGTTGGATAACCTCTTACGGCGTCTTTGTTCTGTTCCCCAATAGTATTATGCCTACCTGTACTCCTATGTGATGCCTCAGGCCATCCGGGACATGGTAGATGAGTACATCAATTGTGAGGATATTGCCATGAACTTCCTCGTCTCTCACATCACCCGGAAACCCCCCATCAAGGTGAGGAATTCTGAAGAAGGAGAGGGCAGATGTGTGGGTGGTCCTCCTAAACTCCACTTAGCTCAGTCTTGGAAGTCAGGAAACTTGTTTAGTTGCTGAAATCATTCAGTCCAGTCTTGCAGAAACCACTTACTCCCAGTCGGTTGCCATTTCTTTTTGGCTAGTTGTGAAGAATATTGGCTTTTAATTCTATACCGAATGAAGGGAGAATAAGCCAGGGCTATGTGGGAATGGGCGGGTAAGTTGTTTTCCCTGATCTACCTAAGTTAGGAGTATCTGTCTCTCCTTGATTTCACAGAGACACAACTATGTGCACTCCATGAAAAGACTGTATCCTTGTAGATCTTGTTGCGCTATTGTCATATTCCTCTGGGATTTTTCCCATTTCTTTCATTTCCTCACTTTTGAGAAGTATGTGATTTTTTCCCCCTAACCAATAACATTTGATGTTCATGACAGTGCTTTTTTTAAAAAAAAATTATTTTTAGTTTACAACATTCGGTTCCTCCAGTTTTTGAGTTTCAAATTTTCTTCCCCTTCCTCTTCTCCTCCCTCCCCACCCAAGAAGGCATGCCATCCAATATAAGTTCTACATATACCTTCACACTAAACATATTTTCACAATAGTCAAGTTGTAAAGAAGAATTATAACCAATGGGATGAGCCACGAGAAAGAAGAAACAAAACAGAAACAAAAACAAAATTAAAAAAAAAAGAGCAAATAGTTTGCTTTAATCTGTATTCAGATTCTGTAAATCTTTCTCTTGATGTGAATTGCTTTTTCCATCATGAGTCTTTTGGAGTTATTTTAGAACCTTGCATTGCTGAGAAGAGCCAAGTCTATCAAAGTCCATTATCACAGATACAATTGTGATGGCACTTTTAAAGTTTGCCCCACACTACACGTGTTATCTAATTTGATCCTCGCAGTGACCCCGTATGGCAGGCAGTCCAGGTGGTATTATCTCCTTTATATGGATTGGGGATCTGAGGCTCTGAGAGGTAAGTGACAAAACTAGTCAGCGTCAGGGGTATGGGGCATTTAAACCCGACTCCTCCTGACTCTGCGCTCAGTGTTCTCTCCACTCCCCTGGCAGCTCCTCTGATTCCTGCCTCTTCACCCTTTGTGGGCTGTGGTGGTTGTCGGTGCTTCAGCTCTCCCTGTTGGTTGGTCTGAAAAATTGTCAGAGGTTCTTGGAGGATGAGAGCAGGAAGAGGAGGGGATAGATTATGCCCAAGACTGCAGTGACAGCAATGTTTTTGGGCTCTTTCATGTTCACTTTGTCAGTCCTGGCATTAGCAACCAGTCACCTGCATTGTTTCCCACTCTTTTATACCATCTTCCATTCTAGTCATAAAACATTGCTAAAGGGGTTAAAGATGTCATGCCTCCAACACAGAGTGCACAAGTATAGATTCTAAAGAGACTCCATTAAGTTTGGGATGGCTTTAGTCTGGGGGAAAACATAACTTGTGATCCCCATAGATGAGCCAGCCTAGAATGGGGTAACTCAGGTGTTTAATCATCCTATAAAACCTAGGCTCTGAGGGAGGGAGATTTCAGATGGGAAGAAGCAAATGAAGGTATTGAGCCTGAGCTGATAGCCTGTGATGCATTTCCTAGGATGGGGTGACTGATTTTGCTTTTAAGAAATTGGGAGGGGGGTGGAGCCAAGATGGCAACTGGAAAGCAGTAACTGGCGTGAGCTCCCCATCAAGTCCCTCGAAAAACCTATAAAAAAATGGCTCTGAACCAGTTCTAGAACTGCAGAACACACAAAGTGGCAGAGGGAAGCAGGGCTCCAGCCCAGGACAGCCTGGATGGTCTCAGGGTAAGGTCTGTCCCGAACGGAACTCCCAGCCCCCAGCTGAGGGGAGCGGAGCTGAGCCAAGCAGAGCCCAGTGCGCGAGGCGTGGCGTGGCAGACCGCGGACCCACGAGACCAGGAGTGGAGCGGAGAGTGCCCTAGCATGCTGAATTACTGAGCTGTGGCATGTACCAGACCTCACAACCCACAAACAGCAAAGACAGCACAGAAAGTTAGTGGGAAAAGCTGCGGGACGGAACGGAGTTTGCGGTTCGACTACCACCCCTGAGGCAACGGAGGGGGAGCAGCTTTAGAAATTCAGCTGCAGTTGCTTCTGGCCCCAGGCCCACCTGGT
>CM053625.1:234205958-234245127 GCA_028646595.1 Phalanger gymnotis
ACATGTGGCTCATGTTGAATTGCCTGACTTCTTAGGGAGGGTGGATGGGAAGGGAAGAGGGGAGAGAATTTGGAACTCAAGGTTTGAAAAAAACAGATGTTCAAAAGTAAAAAAAAAAAAAGAAATTGGGAGAGTGGGACAATCTCTTCTAATGCAACCTCTTCGTAGTATCGATTGCTACTCTTTTCTTTTACTAGGACCTTATTCCTTCTGTTGGCTATTGCATCTGCTTCCCCAGGCATTCGCTTTTTTGCTTTGTAGTTTGCCAGTGGCCACTGAGATTCAGATGATGCTGTTGGTGGCCCCAGTCATTCCTGTCTCCCATGTAGTAGCTGGTGAATTCTAGAGTTTGTAGTCAGTTTGGCTGGAGCCTGTAGACTTCTGGAACCCTAGGCGGTCTCAGGGATGGTAAAAGGCTTTGGTTTGTGGAAGCCCCAGACTCACTGTTCATTGAATTAGGCTAAGCCAAAGTCTGTTGGCTCTGAATATTCCTTTCCAGAATGCCATCCTTACCTAAAAGTTCCCACAGGTCATGGCTTTGAGATTAGACTTTCCATTACTGTGGAGCCTATGACCTCTTCCATCTTGGACTTTCTAATCTAGATTTTTGCCCCTGATTTATTGCCCTTTCTGGTTAGTTGCTTCCCTGCTATGTTGCCTGTTTCTTTCTTGGTCCATCAGGGGCTTGTGATTTTGGCACTGTAGGCACTGCTTTCCACCCAGGCAGATTACAACAGAGCTATAATTTATAGTCTAGAGAGTTAACTGGAGAAATTCAAGCAAGAGTAAGTACCTTTTCTCTTCTCTGGGGCAGAGAAATGAGCAGATTGATCAGAGTCAAGATTATTTATTTGAGAGCAGCAAGGTGGTACAATGGATAGGGCAGGAAACTTGGAATCAGGAAGACTTAGGTTAAAATCCTGTCTCAGACATTAGCTTTGTGACCCTGGGCAAGTCGCTTTTCCCTCTGTTGGCCTCAGTTTCCCCTAGAGAATGGCGTTGATAACAACAGCATCTACCTGACGAGGTCATTGTGAGGCTGAAATGAGGTAACGTATGTAAAGCGCTTTGCAAACCTTTAAGTGCCGCGTAAATGCCAGCTGTTGTGAGTTCTGCCCTCGTTCAGTTTATTAGTGCCCATAAGTAAATGAGAAGATGTGTGAATCTCATGTGGCTTACATTTCCAAGGAAAGGAGCCTGGGCTAAGTCTGTATTTTCTTATGCAAACAATCACAACACATGTAATTGAATCTTAAGGCTGATGCTAAGCTAACAAATTATTTTTCACTTAACTATAAAGAGCGCTGATTTATAATTTTTCTAATTATTCTCTTCTTGTTGTGTTCGTTAGCACTGGTGTTAGTTACTTCAGTGGTAGAACAGAATTTTTAGACCAGCAGGAGTTAAATTCTCTGCCTGGGTCAGACTGAGGAAGAAGAGATTGGGCTCCATGTAGTTGGTCACGTAAAGCTGCATCCTTCTCTAAGCCTGAGGAGCCCCTTGACGTGGCTGCCCTTGAATGCCTGCCCCCCCCCCTTCTGTGGATTTCCGTGCTCTCACCGTGGCTTGCACCCCTAACCTTTGTTCTTGCTTTTTTTTTCCTCTTGTCAAATTTAGACTTTGATTTCTATTATTGCAGCCCTGCTTTGGCGCACAGACTCAGGTTGATGTCTGTGCACCTTGTATTGACAATTAGAACTGTTCCGTACTTGGCTATAATGTAAATGGATGTACATGCATGTGTCATGACCGATCCATCAACTGGTTCTTGTCTCGTGGCCCCACACTGTTGTGGTTGACATTCAGTTTCCTACTGTGTTACCAGAATCTTTCCCTTGAAAAGTGAACGTTTCAAAGTGCATTGGTAGACCTGAGGTGAGTGAGGGAATAGCAGCAGCTTTTCACTTTGTTTAGAGCCAAAGAGCTTTACTGGGAAGATAACAAAATGGCTGGTGCAATAACGCTGCCCTTTCCAGTTCTTTCTTTATTTTTTCCTTACATCACTAATTCCTGGATGTTGGCCATGACGTACACAACACTCTAGGGACATTTTGCTAATAGGGTAAAAGATAATGGCTCACCATGCTTTTCAGTAACATAATACCTTGGCTCAGGGCTTGGCCCAAAGTATTGATGGACATCATGTGGATTTTTTTCCTGCTTTTTTTTTAAAGAATAATTTCTATTTCAGCTGATCATTTGAATGTAAGAATCAAGCAAGCTAGGTTAACTTTCATCATTAGTGTAAAAATGAAAATATCCAAAGAAATTTAAGTATTTCAACTGAAAACAGCTTAGTTGAATAAGATAAGCATTCATCTTCTTTTTATGGTTGCACATCAGTTGGGAAATCAGAAGGGGAAAAAGAAGAAAGGCCACTGAAGCATCACCATGACAATAAACATAACTTAGGGAAGGAGCTTTCCATCCAGGTGCCGCCACTGCTGAGTAATAAGTAGGCTAGAAAATCAGCGTAACCATTGAATGCCAGGATTTGTCATGATCCGTCCATGCCTGTTTGTCACCCGCATGCACTGCGTGGCTGTGGCAGGGGTGGTGGAAAATTAGCTGGCGTGTGTAAAGTGTGCTGAAGTTTGCCTCATAGGAGCCCTTGGGGGGTGGGTTTATCCCTGTTGTAGACATGGAGAAACAGGTGAAAACAGTCCAAGCTGGGTTTTGGTTCCAGGTCTTACCTGACTCCAAATCCAGGACTTCATCTACTCCTACCTCCCCTGTTACCCTCTGGGATGATTCACAGCCCTCCTGGGGGACACATGATAGTAGATGTGCTGTATCTTTAAATTTTGTGCTGTTTTGTATTTGCTTGAGCAGACCGTCCTTTCAAATAGGACGTAGATGTTCATAGTAGTTCATTATATAAACATAGCTAGGTGCAGCTAGACGATGCAGTGAACAAGAGCACTGGGCCTGGAGCTAAGATGACCTGAGTTCAGATTCAGCCTTAGACATTTACTAACTGTGTGACCCTGGGCAAGTCATTTAACCCCATCTTAAAATGGGGATCATAACAGCATTTACGTCCCAGGGTTGTCATGAGGGTCATATGAGACAAGGTTTGTAAAGTACAGTGCCTGCCACATAGTAGGTGCTACAGAAGTGTTTATTCCTGTCTCTTTTCCGAATTAACTTCATATGCTAGCCTATCTATCTCTCTGTTGAGAAATCTAATTAATTCAGAAGTGGCTTATGGGAGTGATTCTTGAGGCGTTTCAAGGATCCATCACTTCTCTGGTGTGGGTCCCCTTCCACTGCTGTACATCACAACCTTACCATGATGTAGTTGACACCCTTTTGAATTGTGGCTGGGAAATGCATCCTTCTGCAGCCATTGTGGTAAAGAGCCCCTCTGGATTTAGGGAGGCCGGTCCTCCAATGACACCATCTGTTGCTGAGTCCATGAAGCCTCTCCCACTTGGAAGAGATTGGACTCAGATCCCATAGCCTTTGAGAACCCAGGGTGCCATTGGATGTGCCATTGAAGGAACACTGGAGCAAAGGAGATGCTTCTTGTGAAAAGAAAAAACTGAATTTGTTTCTGAGTCTTTTTCAGTTCTTACAGGTAAATCTGGAGGGGGGCATCTAAAATCAGTATCTTTTTCAAACCAAGAGCCCCCCCCCCAATCACTAAATCTTTAGAACTTAGAATAACCTTAGAATTCATTTAGTCTATTTCCACTCCCCACGTTCATAGGCTCATAGATTTAGAGCTGGAAAGGACCTGAGAGTTCATCAGTTCCAGCTCTTTCATTTGACAGATGAAGTTCCCCAGGGAGGGGACCTGATTTTGCCCATGGTCACACAGCTGGTTAGTTTCGGAGCCATGACAAGAACCCAGATCTTTTAACATTTTTAGACAATCTTTCCACTATAACAAAGTATGATAGTCTTTCAATTTATAGACTCCCAGATTAATTCCTTCAGGTTATAGGATATTAATTTCCATTAACTCCTTTTTAAATATGTTTACCATATCATAGTATCAACCTATTATAGAATTGTCTTGCTTGGGAAGCAGGCACAGGATTTGTCAGGAAACTATCAGGAGACATAGCCTTGAATGCCAGTTTGGACATTTAGGTGCTCTGTGACCACAAACAAATCATCTGAGTCTCTTTCTCTATAATGGGGATGGGTATTGTTGAGGAATGTACACTGTAAGCTTTAAAATGCGAATACATACCTGCAAATGGTGGTTGTTATTGGAAAGGTGTAATAAGCTTTCTTTCAGTTTATAAAGCGCATTTACATACATTGTCTCATTTCAGGACCACCTTGTCTAAGTACTTAGTGCTTATATGACTGACTGCTTCCTGGTAGACAGGGGCAGACATTCTTAGGCCCATTCTAAATATGAGGAAGTGGAGTAACTTGCCTAAAGTTTGTGTTTGTAACCAGACTGTGACTTCAGCAATAGAAGGAGCTCCCTCCCCCAATACAGAGATGTGCTGGCTCTGCAGCAGGGGCTATTAGTGAGTTGCCTCACATCATGCTCCTAGTAAATGATTGCTCCGGAACTAGAACTCAGGCCTTTCTCCTCAATTCCACAGCCAGGGACCAGCTAGTTCTTAGTTTTGTGCCTCTTTTTACGACTCACTTTTTCTCAAAGTGATAAAACCGTATTCCTGAAATCAGTTGTTTCACAGCTGGGCTGCCTTCCTTCTCCTGCTTCTTTTCCACACCCTTCCTTCTGAGGATAGTCCATCTTCTGTCTTAGCTCCCACCATAGCTATGGGGCCAGTGCTACCCAATTGCACTGTTGTTACAATGGCTACCTTCATTAAAACCTTGGGAATTAGTGGCCTAAAAGGCCCCTCCCCCATTCATGATGGAGGATCAGATGACCTCAGGCAGGAAGCCTAAAAAATACAGGATTGACTTGAGCAAGGAGTTAAGTTGGTAGACGAGGGAAGGGGAGCATGATGGACCGAAAACATCTTGCCTGTCATTCTTTGGGTTTCTTACATCAACTAAGAATTTTACAAGCCATTGTTAAACTAAATAGCCTGACATTTCCTGGAAACTGTGATCCCAGAACCTCCTGGGAAGACCACTCATCTAAAGAGCTTTTTGTGTCTAGTGGGGTCATATGTGTTGGATGGCTTTTTGCCTGTGGTTAAATGTTGGCTATCCAGGAAGAGGATGTAAGACTAGGAGACAGGCAGAGAGAAGTGCAGGATGGATGCATTGTGTGCTTGATGCTGCTCTTATCTCAATGCTTTTCTAATTGAGGAAGGAACTGTAGGGAAGCCAGTGAAAACACCCACAGCTCATTATTAGCTTGAACTGGAGCATCCATATATAAGCTGCTAATGATCCTGGAGCTGAACTCCTGGAAGGGGGGGTCTTCTCAAGAGGCAGGTGTGACGAGCACAGTCGATTTCCAAATCAGAAGTGAGCAACTGGAGCAGGTCCTCAAGAAGGTGACCTTGTTGGCTAGCAAAAATAATGCTGCTGATGGCTTGCATTTATAGGACCCTTTTTAGCTGTGTGAGGATCAAACATGGTGGTGCTTTGTAACTGACAAGTGTCGTAAAAACGTAAGCCATTTTCATCGTTAGCCCACAGAGTTGGCTTCTGCAAATCCTAATGCTGGAAGAGTTAAGGAAAATGTTATCTTATGGATAAAGAAAGAAACTGGGGCTAGAGGCAGTGAAAAGAACAGTGAACAAAGAGGCAGGACTCAGATTCTAATCCTGGCTCTGATCCTTCTTAGCTGTGTGGCCTGGGACAAGTCCCTTGGGCTTTCCAAAGTTAAGTTACTCCGTCTGTGCGATGGGGGGGAATGACAGTTGCCGCACCTTCCTTGTGAGGTCTTTGTAGGGAAGGAGCTTTGAAGGAAACCTTGTGCAGGGAGCTCTGTCGATGGGCAGGCGCCTTCTCTGCAGCTTATACTCCCAGCGTTCAGGGGAATGAGGGCTGTGACTTGTGCAGGGCTATCCTGCTGGGATGTCTCAGAGGTGGACCCTTGAAATCCCTGGGGTCCTGAGGCCAGCTTTCTACTATATCTGGGCAGTTAGGGAGCTGCCTCTCTTGGATCAGTGCTTGTTGTGTGCCAGGCATTGTGCTCAGCTGTATTAGTATTAGTAAGTGGCAGACTCAGGACTCCAAGGCAGGAGGTGTGAGTCTGGGCACAGGGTTCTGTGTGTTATCAGTAGGCAGTGCCTGCCCCTCGCATTCTACACAATGGGCCATGTCAGGTAGCTCCTGGTTACCCAGACACATGCAGGATGGATTAAGGGCATTTTAAGAAAATCCTCAGTTGGGGGATAGGTGATTTTAAACTGAAGTCTGTGATCTTGTCTTTCTGTCCCTAGGTGACTTCTCGATGGACGTTCCGATGCCCAGGGTGCCCCCAGGCCTTGTCCCATGATGACTCTCATTTCCACGAGCGGCACAAGTGTATCAATTTCTTTGTCAAGGTGTATGGCTACATGCCTCTGCTGTATACACAGTTTCGGGTGGACTCTGTGCTCTTCAAGACCCGCCTACCCCATGACAAGACCAAGTGTTTCAAATTCATTTAGAGGCACCTGGGGATTTGGCAATCAGATCGTGTGGAGGAAGGGAGATGGCACCTGCGGGCCAGAGGGTTAGGAAGCCTTGCGGACATCCACCAGCTGGGTGGTCCAGGCTGGCCACTGCTGAGGAAGGGGGCCAGCAAGAGTGGAAGAGAACATCTGCCTTCAGTTTTGATGCCAGCCCTGCCCAGGCACATGCGAATACTGGGCTGCTCCCTGCTAGAGCTTTGGTCAAGAGATGCCAGGGTTCCACCAACAAGATATTCAGTAGCTTACACTAAGGACTATGGGGCTCGGGTTAGTCACTCACTGAGTACGTTAGCCCAGGACAGCTGGTTTGTGGTTTTTATAATAATAATAATGGTTATTATTATTTAAAAAGAAAGTGTTTCAGGTTTGCCTCCCAAGGCTTTTATATACATATATATATATACACATACATATATATATGTATGTTTGCACACAGACACACACACACATACATATATATATAGATATATCTTTGGGGACTGAATTTTTGCCTGCCTCACTGCGGGAGAAGCTGCAGGCTTCAGAGACCTCCTCTTCTTAACTTGGATGGAGTTGGTTCCCAACCTCACATCCTCTCTCCCCACCTCAGGCATCCTCCCTCATTCCCGAGGGATGTCTGTGTTGAAACAAGTTAGGGAATGGGGTTTTCCTTATCACAGCCCATGCCTAGGCCCATCCCCAGCCTCCTCCCCTTCTCCTCCCATCTGCTTTCTAAGCCAAGACTGAACACGGGGAGGAGCGGTAGCTTGCAGCCCAATTGAGCTGTCCCTCCCAAACATCCTTCTCCTGCCTCAGCGTCTAGAACCTCTTGTCATTTGACTGTTGTCCGTTGCCTTCAGAATCACCTGCAGTCTTGCATTTTTGGATGAGAGAAAGGGAAAACTGGTCGTTTCAGCTGCCAGGTGCTCCTGGAGGGGTTTTTAGGTTGGTTTGACTTGCCTGAGTAGTAGGCCTCCTTTCTATACCCCGGCTGGCCGGGGTGTCCCTCAGTGAGAAGTGGGACTGAGACCCTGGGAAAATTGGGCTTCCTTTCTGTGAATGGATTGTTGATTATCTGGCCATAGGGCATTTAAATAATTTGCATTCTGTAGACCCTGAAGGAGACCAAGGTGGTTCCAGGGCCCATGAAACTTGGAAGGAACTCTAAGAAGGAATGGGGAACATTCTGGATCAGTTTGAGATCCCAAGGGCTGCCTTATAACTGACCTGACCTCCCCCCCGCTTCCTCAGGTTTTCCAAAGTAGTGATGTAGACCCACATTACTACCACCAGCCCTCAAGTCCAGACATGGGCTAAGCCTGAAGTAAACCAGTCTGAGTGGGTTGGGAGCTGGGCACAAATTTCTTAGGGACTCAACTTATTCTAACACTATATCCAGACCTAAGCCATGTGGCCCACGGCAGCTGAACAGGAAGCTTGAATTTGGCTCAACCCTCCAGTCATGCTCATGCCTTAAACTAGTTCCCTGACCCCTGTCCCTCGTTTCCACTGAGTCCTTTCACCCCTGTCCATCTGTACTTGCTGTGACCTCCTAAAGTGTCTTCCTGAAACTGGGGCACTCTCTCGCTCTCTATTCCTCTCTTTGTCTCTCCATCTGCAGCCTCCCCCATACAAGCTTGAGCTGCCTTAGTTTCAGGCAGCTGTCTTCAGAGGCAGCTGGGGACCAGTGCCTATCACCCTGACAGGGATGCTTCTAGGATTTCAGTGCTTCCCTCCAAAGGTTCACTCCAGCACCTCTTCTTGCCTTTGCCATCTCAACAAAATCACATACAGACTTTGGGAATCTATCTCGGCAGCCCAGCCAGGAGTGATGTCAGCTGCATAGTCATTCACTTTCAAACTCCCCAGTTCCTCTTTCCCCGATTTCTTTAATCCTTGTAGCCATGGCCTTCCTTCCTGGGGAAAGCCAGAGAGTGTGGTATTTTGAGTTGTGATATGTAGCTGCTACTTCTTTCTTTTAAGTGTGAGGGGCTTGTGCATTGGTTTACAACAAGGAAGGAATTAGCCAGTCTCCATTAGGTTTACCTTTAAGAGAGACATCCATTTTGACAGGTCACAAAATACCATACCCAGAATGCATGGGCAGCTCTAACAGGCGGAGGCCGAATAGTGGCTCCCATGAGAATTTTTGTTGTCCCTTTTTTTGGGGGGGGGAATGGATGGGGTAGAGGGGATAAGGGTAAGACAAATCAGAGGAGAGCCAAGGACAGATGTCCAGATCCAAAAGAGTTCACTCTGTTAACATAGTCTCGTGCCAAGAGGAGAGACCCTCTGCCTGAACCTACAAAGAGCTCGTCTCTGGCGTCTTGGATTGTTTCATACCCCAAAGAGTGATGGATTCTTTTGGAAAGGGAGAGGGGTTGGATTAGAAACTCAGTGGCCCAGGTTTCATTTACTCCTGGAGAAATCCCAATGTCATTTGCATTTACTCATGTTTCCATCTTGCCTGAACAAAAGAAGCATCTGGACCTCTCATGGTATGAATTTCCTTGGCTCTGCTACTCAAGAAAAGGTACAGATTTGTCTTTACACCTGGTCTATGCTGCAGGGGCCTAGAAACACCCTCAGTATTTCATTGGCAATTTTGCTTCTCACTCCCTGTGAGCAGCCCGACCTGGGCTGCGGGCATCCTTCCCAGCCCCCGCTCCCCAAGTGCTCACAGTGCCATTCTGAGCTCCTATTTCTCCTTGTAGTGATTCTCCATCCCGTCTGGTCGGGACCTCGTCCCGTGGACTCCTCACTGAACCTCACACAGAGGAACAGTAAAGGAGGGTGGTATGGTCCTTTTTCTGGTCTGACTCCCCATGACGCTTGTGGTCTCACTGCTCAAGGAGCTGCTCCTGGTTTGAAATGACTTAAAGGGAGAGGGGAGACCCCTTTTCCATACACGCCCCTCCACAATCATGAGCACAATGATCCTATGTTGGATTTTGTAAGAGGACAAAATAAATGGAGAATTTAATTCAAGTAGCCTGGCAGTTGTGTGTGATTTGCCTCAGAAGAGAAAAAAAGTGTCCCCGTTTTGGGGTCCCCCACAAGATGAGAACGCCAATGAGTAACTGATCATAGGTCACCAATAGGGAGGAGAGCTGGGGACAAGATGGCGGACTTTCCAACTTAAAACTAAACCTATTATGGTTCAGTTTTTAGAACTGACAGTGGGCAGCCATTAGGGAGGTTAGCAGAGTGGGCAAAGCAGCTGGGCTCACATCCACTTATGAGGCCAGGGTCATCCCTTCTGGGCTGACTGATCCCAGAAAAGCACTTCTCAGTTTTACTCATAGAAATAAGAGTTATGGATTACATTTAAAGAGGTTGGTGTGTATGTGGAGACAATGGTGTTTACCTAGGGCCCACTAGATTTTCATCTTATTGGCAACAGCTGCATAAATGACACATTGAGCTCCATTGTGTCTTTCCTGGTAATACCTACACATCCCAGAGTTCCTGTGGGGGACATTGGGAGGCCAAGAATTAAGGCAGAAGAAGCCTGAGCTAAAGATGCTGATGATGTGTTTGGGTTTATAGTTATTTGTGAAAGGGTTTGGGGAAAAAAGCTGAGAGTGAATAATGGGCACGGTACAGTGGAGAGTGGGATGGATTTGGAGTCAGAGGACTTGGGTTCACATCACACCTCTGCTGCTTACCATCTATGACCTTTTTACCTCTCTTGGACTCAGTTTCCTCATTTGTAAAGTTAAGGGTTGAACTAAGATGACCACAGAGGCCCCATCCGGCTCTGAATCTATGATCCTGTAATTCTCTGGACAGGGCTTTTAGAAGCAGACTTTCCACATTTCCCACCACCTTTCATCCAGGAAAACTAGCCCCTAGGATTAGCTTGGTAAATCTTGCTCACTTCTTAGTCAAAAGCAGTGTCTACTATGCCTTTGGCTGAGTCAGTTTAAATCTGATAAAAATGTTGAACAACTTAGGGCCAAGAGCAGATTCTTGGGGTTCTCTGCAAGAAATTTTCCAAATTGACAGAGACTTCACAAGTGTACAAACTGTGAATAATAAACATAGCGACAGAGATTCTGTTGCAAGGATTCAAATTTGACATGTTGGGTCTTCATTTTCGAAGGTGATCAGTGACGTCATGGGGTGATGACTTGTGAATGAGTTGTAGTTAAGTGAACTGACAGTCACCCAAAGTTGTCAGCCTCACTCTCTTCCTGAGTCACTGAGGTCCAGTAGCAAGACAGACATCAAGATGACCGATGATGGCTTGGGGTGCAGTGAATCATGACCTTGGTGTCTTCTATGCCTGACCTACCTCTACGTGCTCCGTAGCACCTGCTTCAGCCGCCTTCATGGCCATTGGAACAAATTGTTCTCATCCACCCATTCCACCAGGGTTAGTCTTTACATGCTTGGGGTAGACATCTTTAAGTCGCCGAAGGGGCCTGTTGGTCGCCCTCAACCTGGTTTAGCCTGTCCGCCTCGATGGTTTTACCAGGGTGTGGCCTCTGCATATGCTACAACTTTTTGGAGCCGCAGGTGAGAATTGAGTGCCAGGCGGATACCAAAGAGAGATAAGCAGCCCTGAAAAAGGCTTGGCAACCCCCATGCCAGAAGTGCTAATCCTTAAACACCCCATACACTCCAAATTTGATATAGAGACCATTGTTTGTAATATTGTCAGTATTGAAGACAAGTATTCATTAAATGCTCTTGTATAACAAGGAAGGGGAAGGGAATAAGCATTTATTAAGCACCTACTATGTGCCAGGCCCTATGCTAAGCACTTTACAAATATCTCATTTGATTCTCATAACTCTGCTATTGTTATACACATTTTACATATAAGGAAACTAAGGCAGACAGGTTAAGTGACATGCTCAGAGTCATACAGCTAGTTTCTGAGGCCAGATTTGAACTTGTATTCTTGACTCCAGCCCAACACTTTGCTCTAACCACTACTCCACCTAAGTGCATGAGAGTGACAAATGCTTTGCTGAAATCCACATATATGTCTGTGCCATTGCACTGAACTACCAGCCTCAGGGGGATAGAGTGCTGGGCCTGGAGTCACAAAGATCTGAGTTCAAATTGGGCCTCAAACCCTTACTAGGTGTGTGAGCCTAGGCAAATCACTTAACCTTTATCTTAATTCACTGGCAAACCACGCCAGTATCTTTGACAAGAAAACCCCGTGGACAGCACAGGGTCATGAAGAGTTGGACATGACTGACTGACTGAAGAGCTGTAACTCAAGTCTGATAGTCCTGTCAAAAAAAGAAATGAGGTAAGCCTTGTGTGACAGAGCACAAGCTCTTCTCATCCTAGCCTTCAAGATGCCCAGATCGCCGCAGGCTAAGAAGGGGCACCAGAACAGGACTTTGAGGATCCATAGAAAGGCAGACTGGATTCCTTGGGTTAGGATCTCGAATTCACTCTTGATTACCCATACTTTGTGTATTATACGGCTAGGACTGGAGATCATTCAATGTCTGCCTTTAATCAGGAGGATTTCAACAGTACTATCAGCCGTGTGGTATTGCGCTCACACGCAGTCTTGTTACATGCCTACTGCATCTTTTTGTGATGTGCTGTAGCGCTGCTCCTCCTACTCGTTTTATTCCTTATTGATTCCAGATAAGATCACTGACAGACCAGGATTCTTTTGGGTCCTAATGGTGTAGTACACTTTGTGTGTCTGTGCTGAGGATGAATAGGACAATTTTTTAAACAGATACCCCATTTATACTTTCATGTAATGAAGGGAAGTCACCTTCATACAGTATGTTCTTGATTATTGCCTAAGTACCTATGTAAGCCCAGGGACCTATTTACTGGGTCAAGTTCATCTCAAAAAAAAAGGATGAATTTCAATAGGGTAAATTGCAAAATGATAAAAATTAGGTTTCTAGAAAACAGTTGACAGGATGTGGGAAAGTCTGATTACACAGAAGTAATAGAAGGCAAAGAGTCATAGATGTACATAAGATAAATAGGCTATCAAGAAAATGCCATTTGTGTGTAGGGCAGGCAATCCTCTGGACTGGGTTATTTGCTCCAGGTCAGGGGGTTCCCAAAGTGAGGCCACATTACAACTCATTTTCTTCTGAGATCTGTTGAATGTTCCTCTGCTGGTTCAAAGTCTTTACATGAAATGATACTTCTTTCTCATGGGGATAAACCAGAATTCACTCTCCTGCTATCTATATCATAACTAGGTAATATGTATTTGTCCCATAGTTACCCATCCAGTTCTAGGGATTAGGGCTTCCCAACATTACCTTTAAATTCTCATGTCAGGTAAATGCAAATTAGATGCAGGGAAATCAGACATAGAAGCCATCTTCACCCTGATTAAGTTTCTGTGAGGCTGCTCTCTTTGCTTTAGAATTTTACAACCGTCCCTATTTCTGCCCCTGTCAACAAAGCTGTACCTGAAAGGGGAAACCTTTTATGAATGAATGAATAAAAAAAGAAGCATTTATTAAGTGCAAAGCACTGTGACCAAGCACTAACTGGGGATCCAAACAGAAACACAAGACAGTTCCAATTCTCATATTGTAATGGAGGTTTCGGGGTCAACTCAGACGGCAATGTCCTGTGGTCCTTAGGGCATGGCCACAGAGCAGGTGGTAATGTCTCTTCTTTAATGTCTTTTCCACCAGTAAAATCATATCAGTTTTTGATGTTGAACCATTTAACAATGCCAAGGACTTTGGCGACAGTAACTTTTTTCCTTCCTGAATCTTAATTAGTTGTAGCACCTGCAGGAGCAGCTGCCAGGCTGCATCTCCACAGGGCTGCTTCATACGATGATGGCTATAGCTCTGTGCTGGAAGCACCGCTATTCCCAAGACTCTTGGGTTCAGGGTCCTTGGATGTCTCCATTGGGATCTGAGGGTAGTCAGTGAGGGGTGGTAGTGTGGCCTGGCCGAGGGTGTTTTTCCTGTCTTGTGACTGGCAGTTAGTTGGTAGTTGGGGGTGGGGCTGGCCCCTTTTCTGCAGGAGTTGCTTCCTCTGATAGCTATGAAAACTGGACTAAGAGCAAAATCAGTGGTCTGGGGGGCACGGGGGTGGTGCTGCTACTACCAGAGTTCTAGTGCTTATCTGCCCACTTGTGGCATTTGGTCAGAAGTTGCTGCTGGTGGTGATAAGGTGGGCCTCATCTCCACAATGATATCGCCCTTCAGTGACAGCTGTAGGGGCTGGAATGGGGGATGCTACTGTTTCCAAGGTTCTTGAGTTCAGGGTCCTAGGCTGTCTCTGTCAGGGTCTGAGGGGAGATGGGGGTCATTTGGGGGTTCGGCTTACCTGGTACATGTTGCTTCCCATCTCTCAGGGTGGATGATGAGACATATTTGGGAAACCTCTAGCATGGATGAGAAAGTAATCCTGCTATTTCCATGCATCAGTTAAAACTTAGTTTTCAAAGAATCAGTGAAGGAATGAACAAGGAAGTAAATGGAATAGAAAACAAGTTTTCTGAGAACAGCTTAAAGCAGGTAGGAGACACCACCTGGCATTTATGTCTTTAAGGTTCACTTTACATAACATTATTCCAGTTGAATCTCACAATAGAGCTGTGAAGTAGGCTCCAAAGGTGGTATTATGCCCATTTGACAGATGAGGAAACTGACTCAGATTAAGTTCACAGGTGGTAAGCATTGGAGGCAGGATATGAATTTGTCCTTCTGACTCCTGGGCCAACATTCTATATACCAGGCTGTGCAGCCTTTGAAAGGTCCCTTTCAGCTCTAAATTATGATTTCATGAAGTCTAATAGTAGCCATCTTCAAATATTTCAAGAGTAGTCATGTGGCAGAGGGGTTCTCCTTGACCTCAGAGGTCAGAACTAATACCAGAGGGTGGAAGAGTGAGGCAGATTGCAGCTCAAAATATAAAAAGTGTTTCTAATGAGATAGGCTGCCTTGGTGGGCAGTGACTTTCCCTCTGGATTCCAAGCACAGAGAATGAGATAAGAAAAGACTGAAAAATGGAAGGAGGTGTTGGAGGAATAGTGAGTACTCAGTTTGATTGGGGCATACATAGGGAATGTGAAAGAGAACATGAGATGAGGTTGGAAAGGTAAATTAGGCCAGACTATAGAAAGCATCAGCTATCAAGCTCATTACACTCATCTTTATTTGGTAGGCAGCAGGGAGCCCTTAAAGGTTTGGGGACAGCAGAGTGATGCATTAAGAACTGAGAATTTGGAGGGACTCAAACCAATGGTATTAATATATGTAGTGGGCTAGAAACCTCTAAATGAAAGCAGACATCATCATAAGGCTGGTGAAGAAGCCCCTGTGTCAGGGTCAGATTTGGTTTGGCCTCTTCATTTCACTTGGCTCTTGCCAAATGCAAATAAAGATTTTGATACTTAAGGCACTGGTCAGTTAGCAAAGTTGGGGTCAGAGCTTAGGAGGATTTACTACTCTAATAAATGAAGGGTTGGGCCAGATGTTCCTTAAGGCTCTGCCTTGACATAGTGGCTATGTCCTGGGTGAATCTCAGGCTTGTGAAAACTCAGATATAATTATTTTGGGGCCTTGGGAAGCAGCAGCTCAATTCAATTAAACATTTATTAAAGGCCTACCATCTATGCCAACACACTTTAAAGGCCTCCCATATATGCCAACTTTAGGCACTAGAGCAAAGATGAAACATTCCATACCCTTAATTTCAAGTAAGTGAGCAATTTTATGAAATACCTACTGTGTGCCAGACCTTCTTTCCACTGGGGATTCCAAGACAAAAACAAAACTGACTGCCCACAAGGAGCTTACTTGCATTCCCCTAAGGAGATAAGTCTCTTTAATAAACCAGGAAAGGAAATGAACATACAAAGTAATTGGCTTTTGGGGAGAAGCACTAATAACTGGGGGGGAGGGGCGATCAGGAAAGACCTCATGGGAAGGAGCCCTTTAGGTTTTAAGAGATGGAACTGGGGAGAGAAGGAGCAGCAGCCCATGCAAAAGGAAGCAAGTGAGAGATGACATGGTTTGCCAGGGGAGGGCATGGTCAACTTGGCCAGTTTGGTCTCATCTCCCTGAATAGGGAATGAACCTGGGCAGCAGGTCTACTTTAACCATATCGCCCACTTCTAGCTTAGATATTCACGTGCCTTAAGGCAGAGCTAAACTTGGAGTTCCACCCTCTGTCCCTGCTGCGAGGTCTGACATTTTTTGATGCTGTTTGGCCTCTAGAGCTGCAAAGGGGAATGTTCTTGGAAAAGAAAGGGAACTGGGCTGCTCTGGGCCCATGCACAGGGTGCTGCTCTCTGGGGCCCCCTAGTGCCAGTCTTCGGAGAACTGAACTCGGTGCCTCTGCACTGAGGATCAGACACCACCTCCCTGGGGTCCTTCTGCATCTGAACCAAGAAAGCTTAGATAACCAGGCAAATCAGGGCCAGGAAGGAGGAGGTGGTCCTTTCCTCTCCTTCCCAAACCCTATTTGGGCTGGTAACCTTTCTCATCATTTCATGAGGTTATTTCTAGTTTTTTAATTACACCCAAACCTTCCCTGTTCCAGTCCCTTTAAAATCTAAGGGAGCCTCTCCCTGTGCCTTCCTTATGACCTTGGGAAGAAACAGATCCTCAGGCAGCCTCCAGAAAGACTAGTTATATTCAGCAAGATGCTGCAGACTATCCCCTCTCTCCCACTTTGTTCAATATAGCAGGAATAATAATTGCAATAGTATTAGAAGCACTTCATGTGTGTTAGTGGTTTCTCAAAATAATGTTAAGCCTGAAGACGATCTGAGGGGGATAAGATAGTTGTCATTAAATATTGAAAAAGGAAACATCTGTTCTACTTGAATCAAGAAGGTAGCACTAAGGACAATTGGGTAGATGTTGAAAAGAGGGACATTTCAGCGTGATGTTGGGGGAGGGGGTAATACCTAATAATCAGAGCTATTCCAAAGTTGAATGAGTTAGTTGGTTAGGAAGGTAGTGGGTTCCCCATAACTGGAGGTATTTTAGGTAAAAGCTAGACGTATACTTGAATATGTTGTAGAAAAGAGTCTTGTCTAGGCATGGGTTGGAATGCATGGTCTCTGGTCCCTGGCAACTTTGAGATTCTGTGACAATGATTAAGAGAGCCAGATGGGATGATGCTTAAGGATAAGTAGCCAGCTTAGACCCATATAACTGACTCTGGGGTAGTGACAGAGGGAGTCTAACTAGTCGGATGCTGAGTGAATCATTTCTATATTTACAAAATCAAAGTGCTTTTCCTTTGGCTTGGGATGAACAAGAATTCAGTTTACCAGTCAACAGCCTTGATTGTTCCCATCTGAAAATATTTGCTCCAAGGGCCTGGAATGCCCTCCTCCCTGTGGACATCCAATCAATTCATATCCATTGTTCAGTTCGGTTCATGTCCTTGAAATCTTCCTTGGTCCCTATGTGAGGAATGGTTTCGCATCCCTTTTTGCCCCTTATGCATTGACTGTATTTAAATTTACATTTTATCTATCTAAAGATGAGAGCAGGGGCTTGTATTAATTATCTTGATAATTCCTCCATACGGTGGTGATTTAAAAAAACATTTATTGAAAAATGAGCCAAGTGCTGGTTTTCCATTCAAATAAATCCCAAATCCAGGATTTATTCATCCCTTCTCCACCCTGAAAGGTTTTTGAATCACAATAACACTCGGGCTAAGAATAATCTTATTATTATAATTTTTTACTGAGTGAAGAGGAGGGAGACAATTACCAAGCTGAGCAATACCTACTTCTTTTATCTATTTTAAGTAATCTGCAAACTGAGCTATTACAAATACAATATGCCACTGGCTGCTGATCTTTTTGTGAGAGACTCCTTTTTATTTTTCTGAGGCCGAGAGCAAGGTTAGGGGGATGGAGGAACAATGGGGACAGAACAGGGAGCTATGACTAGATGCTATAGGGAAGCAGATTTTGGCTCAAAAAGAGAAAAAAAATTCCTAACATAGTGGACCACAAATGGAATGGATTGCCTCCAGCAGACAGTGACTTCCACAATACTGGAAGTCTTCCAGCTAAGGTTGGAGGATCCTTTATTAGGAATGGTCTAAATAGAATTCATGATTTGGGTTAGAGATTTTAGTAAGTCTCCTCAGAGGGCCATCTCTCAATATTCCCCTCCAAACAACTTTGAAATAATACCTCAAACCAAATTCTAGAGCGGCAGAGCTGACAAAAGGTCAGCGGGAGACACTTTTTTGGCCTAAGACAATGTAAGGGGTCTATAGGAGAGGTCTGTAACACTGGATTGGGCACAGGCCCAGAGCATGGTAGGAACACCAGTGGTGGGCACCAGAGGTTGCCACAGTAGTGGCAGCAGCAGCTGCGGGAACTCTCAACCTAGAGATGATAAGGATGTTGGACAACTCGTCAGAAAGAGATTATAGGGGACCCTTTACTGGCAGTAGGTGCAGCTGGTGCTGATTGGTGACTCTATGGCCCATTAGCAGTTCTGGATTGTGGTTCCAGGACAAAGAAGAGTGCTGTGATCAGTCACGAGGGAGTAGGGGCCTTAGTCACAGTCCAGGGCCAAGAGGAACACTAACATTTGTGGCTGCAGGGGAGCAGGGACCCTTCCTGAATAAAGACCAGAGTATAGACCAGGAGAGCAGTGACCACACCTCTCCCAGGACAACACCACCTTGGAAGCAGTGAAAACTTGCAGACCCCCAGAACTAACATGGAAAAGCCTGAAGTTGGCACAGTACCTCCCCGCTTCAAGAAAACAGAGCCTACTTTTAATATAAAGTTCAAAGTGAAGAAATAGACTGGAAAAGGAAGAAATAACAACACCAAAAAGAACTTGATAATAAAAAGCTACTATGGCGGCAGGGAAGACTAAAACATAAGCTTGGAGCAATAACAGTAACAATTGGACCCAAGTCTAGCAAGAATTACTTGGAAGAGTTAAAGAACACGATAAGAGTAGTAGAGGAAAAATTGGGAAAAGAAATGAGAGTAATGTAAGAAAATTATTAAAAGAGAATTAATAATTTAGTTAAAAGAGGCACAGAAAAATATTGAAGAAAATATCACCTTAAAAAGCAGAACTGGCCTAATGGTAAAAGAGGCACAAAAAATTCACTGAAGAAAAGAACTCCTTAAAAAGCAGAACTGGGCAAGTGAAAGCTGATGACTCCATGAGACTTCAAGAAACAATAAAACAAAGTCAATAGAATTTTTTTTTAAATAGAAGAAAATGTGAAATATCTCAATGGAAAAAAACAACTGACCTGGAAAACAGATCCAGGAGAGATAATGTAAGAATTATTGGACTACCCAAATGCTATGATAAAAATAGAACGTAGATATTATATTTCAACAAATTATCAGGGAATATTGTCCCAATATCTTAGATCCAGAGGGTTAAATAGAAATTGAAAGAATCCACTGATCACCTCTTGAAAGAGATCTCAAAATGAAGACTCCCAGGAATATTGTAGCCAAATTCCAGAGCTCCCAGGTCAAGGAGAAAATATTGCAAACAGGCGGAAAGAAACAATTCAAATATCATGGAGTCACAGTCAAGATAACACAAGATTTAGTACTTTCCATGTTAATGGAGTGGAGGGTGTGGAATATGATATTCTGGAAGGCAAAGGAGCTAGAATTACAACCAAGAATAACCTACCCCAGCAAAACTGAGTACAATCCCTCAGGGGAAAAATGGATATTTAATGAAATAGAGGAATTTCAAGCATTCCTGATGAAAAGACCAGAGATAAGTAGAAAATCTGACATTCAGGCAGAAGACTTGAGAGAAGCTTAAAAAGGTAAACATGAAAGAGTAATAATAAGGAACTCAATGGAGTTAAACTGTTTACAATCCTACATGGGAAGAGGATATATGTAACTCCTAAGAACTTTATCATTATTAGGGCAGTTAGAAGTCTGCATAGGCAGAGGGCATGAGTGTAATCAATTATGTTGCAATGATTTCCAAAAAGGGGCGAGAAAGAGGGAGGCACTGGAAGGGAGAAGGGAGAGGTAAAATAGGGCAAAGTTTCTCACATAAAGGAGGCACAGAAGTAAGAATTTTTATAGTGTAGGGATAAATGGGGGGTGGTGGCCAGCAATGCTTGAACTTCACTCTCAATGGACATGGTTTGAAGGGGAAAGGATATATACATATGTATATATATATATATGTGTATACACACACACACACAAAGAGTTGGGTATAGAGATCTATCTTACCCAATAGGGAGTTAGGAGGTAAAGGGGATAACAGACATCGGGAAGGGGTAGATTACAAGAGAGAGGGTGGATAGGGGGAGGCAGTGTTTGGAAGATACATTTCTGAGAAGAGACAGGATAAAAAGAGAGAGAAGGATAAACAGGGGAAAATGGGATGGAGGCAAATGCACAGTTGGTGATCATAACTACAAATGGGAATGGGATAAGCTAACCTATAAAATAGAAGCAAATAGCAGAATAGATTAGAAACCAGAATTCAGGGGCAGCTAGGTGGCACAGTGAGTAGAGCACTGGCTCTGGAGTCAGGAGGACCTGAGTTCAAATCCAGCCTCAGACACTTGACACACTTACTAGCTGTGTGACCTTAGGCAAGTCACTTGATCCCAATTGCCCTGCCTTCCCCCCTCCAAAACAAAACAAAACAAAACAAAATCCCAACCCAAAGAAACCAGAATTCAACAATGTGCTGCGGACAAGAGACACCTGGAAAGACACACAAAGTTGAAATGAAAGGCTAGATCAGAGTCTATTACATTTCAGCGGAAGTGAAGTGAAGAGGCTAACAAACTTGATCACAGACAAAGCAAAAGCAAAATTAGATCTGAGAGAGATGATCAGGGAAACTACACTTTTTGCTAAAAGGTACCACAGACAAATGATATAATATCAAAAAATTTTAAACCAAGTTTCTCTGATAAAAGCCTCATTTCTCAAATATATAGGGAACTGAGTCAAATTTATAAAAACGAGCCATTCCAAATTATAAATGGTCAAAGGATATGAACATGAAGTTTTCAGAAGAAGGAATCAAAGTTAGCTGTATTCATATGAAAAAAAAATGTTACAAATCACTATTGATTAGAGAAAGGCAAATTAAAAGAACTCTAAGGTAACCACCTCATACCTACGAGAAATGACAAATGCCGGAAGGAGAGAAAATAGCTTAATGAAATTAATGAACTGTTGGTGAAGTAGTGAACTGATCCAACCATTTTGGAGAACAATTTGGAACTAGACCCAAAGGGCCATGACACTGTGCATACCTTTTGATCCAGCAATACTACTACTAGGTTTGTACCTGAAGAATCAAAGAAAAAGGAAAAGGACATATGTGTACAAAAATATAGCTGTTTTTTGTGGCAGCAAAGAATTGAAGGGATGCTTATCAATTGGGGAATGGCTGAACAAGTTGTGCTGTGGGAAATGAAAAGGGGGGTGGTTTCAGGGAAAAAAAAACATGGCAAGACCTGTATAAACTGATGCAAAGCCAAGTGAGAAGAACCAAGAGATCACTGGGTACACTAACAGCAATGTCATAATGATAGCCAACTGTAAAGGCTTGGATACTATGACCAATTCAACAATCGGGAGAATTCTAAAGGACTCATGAAAAAGTGCTGTCCAACCCCCAGAAGCAGAACTGATGAATCTAAGTACAAATTAAAATATGTTTTTCTCATGTTATTATTTTTTTTATTGCAATGTACTAATATGAAATGTTTTGCATGATTTCACATGTATAATTGATATCATATTGTTGGCCTTCTGGGCGGGAGGGAGAAAATCTGGAACTCAAAATTTAAAAAGAATGTTAAAAATAAATTTAAAAAACATTTTTCCTACACACACATACTCTCATACTTGCACTAATTTGGATTTTGTAATCCATAAAGCTTTATGTAAGTATGAGATATTTATTATGGTGGGGAAAGGGAGGCTCCTGTTAGTCTTAAGGATGAATATTTCTGCAAAATTTCACTCCAAAGACCTAAGTTCTCATGCAGACACAGTTTAGGTATAGAAACTTTTCAAACAATCAACAAGCATTTATTAAGTGCCTATTCTGTTCCAGACACTGTGCTAGGCCCTGGGGAAAACAAAGGCAAAAGCAAAAGTTATTGTTTTCAAGGAATTTCTATTCCATTGGGGCCTGTGCGTGGGGAGACAACACGTTCATAGAAAAGTAGATACAAAATACAGTTACTTTGGGGGAGGAGGGCACTGGTCCCTGGGGTAGGTGGGTGGGGGTAGGGATCCAGATATGACTCCTATAGAAGGTGAAGAGGCGAGGAGGGCACATATTTCAGGCTTGGGAGAGAGTTTGGGGAAGGCCAGCTAGATGATAGACGGAATGCCTTGTATGGGCCAGTTTGGTGGGATTATGGAGTGTATAAACGGGAGCAATTTGGTAGCTGTGTAGAGGCTGGGCTGAAGATGTGAGAGAATGGAGGAAGCAAAATTGGGAGACTATTTCAATATTCTAGATGAGACGAGGAGGCTTGAACTAGGGTGGGAGCCGTGACAGAGGAATGTGGATGTGGAGGGTAGATAACTGCACTTGGTAGCTGATTGGAGATAGAAGTTGAAGGCCAGTTAAGCCACTAAAGCTGAGGTTTTGAACCTAAGTGACAGGATGGTGACAATGGCAGAAACAGAGATGTTAGGAAGAGAAGCGATGAGTTCTCTTTTAGATATATTGAATCACAGATCCCTATAGCGCACCTGTAGGGAAGCTAAGTGGCTCAGTGGATAGAGCGCTGGGCCAGGAGGCAGGAAGATTCATCTTTTTGAATTCAAATCAGGCC
Source organism: Phalanger gymnotis (assembly GCA_028646595.1). Taxonomy (NCBI): domain Eukaryota; kingdom Metazoa; phylum Chordata; class Mammalia; order Diprotodontia; family Phalangeridae; genus Phalanger; species Phalanger gymnotis. The sequence goes on from CM053625.1 coordinate 234,228,281, forward strand.
TCAGACACTTACTAGCTGTGTGACCCTTGGCAAGTCATTTAACCTTGTTTACCTCAGTTTCCTCATCTGTCAAATGAGCTGGAGAAAGAAATGGCAAACCACTCCGTCTCTTTGCCAAGAAAACCCCAAATGGGGTTGTGAAGATTTGGACGTGACTGAAAAATGACTGAACAGCAACAAAATGGTATATCTAATTGGAAATTAGGCTAAGCAGTGCTATCCCTCCCTCCCCACCATCTTCCCAGTCCCAGCTCATATTTACATAAAGCTTTATAGCTTACAAATGTGAGGTAGATAGTACAAATATTAGAACTCATTTTACAGATAAGGAAATCGGTCCAAAGAAGTTAAATGACTTGCCCATTATTATAAGGCTAGTGAGCAGCAGATCAGGCAGTCCTCAAACAGGCCATTGGTGAAGCGGGTCTGGGGCACAGCAGAGCCTAGGGCTGACTATACAGATCTAAGAGCGATCTACATAGAAAAGATGGTCGAATTCATGGGAGCGTATGAAATCACAAAGTATACGGAGGGAAGATGCTTCAGAATACAGCTTTGGGGGAGGCCCCGTTAGGGTTGGGACAAGGATGATGATCGTGAAAAAGAGAACGAGGGGAGACAGACAGGCAGGGAAACTGAGAAAGTAGTTATGGAACCTCAGAGAAGTGTATCTAGGAGGAGAGGGTGATCAACTAAGTGTCAAATGCTGCAGAGAGGGTAAGGAAGATGAGACATGAGAATGGGCCATTGTGGTTGACAATTGGTGACTTTGGAGAGAGAAGGTTCACAGCTGAGTAATGAGGCATGAAGCCAGACGGCGGGGAATTGAGAATAGAACAGTTTAAAACAAGTACACACAGCGCTTCTTAGTTTGGCTATGAAAGAGAGGAGCAATAAATATAGTGTGGTGGCAGCTTAAGGGGATCATAGGTCAACATGAAGCGTTTTGTTCTTTTAAAGCACGGGGGAGTCGGGTTTGCAGAGGAAGAGTAGATGATATGGGGGGCAATCTGCTGGAGGAGGCGAGAAGGGGATAGGGTCAAGAGTACAAATAGGTGGCTGCAAGAAAGGCTTCTCAAATACTGGAGTAAGGACTATTTGAGAAAAGATTGTTGGAAAAACCAAACAGCGGGAGGGGATACTTTAGGTTTAGACCAACACCTCACACCAAATGGATAGGTATAAAAGGTCACATCATAAACATAGTAAAGAAAAAGGAGGAAATTACCTATCAGGTCCATGGGTAGCAGAAAAGTTCATAATCAAATAAGGGATAGAAAGGATCACAGAAGATGGATAATTTTGATTAACTAAAATTAAAGTTTTTGAAAAAAAGTTTTACAAAAAACAAAACCAATATAGCTAATATTAGAAGGGAAACAATTAATTGGGAAAAATCTTTGCAGCAAGTTTCTCTAATAAAGATCTCATTTCCAAGATATGTAAGGACCTGATTCAAATGTGTAAGACCTTATAAGAGACATTCCCCAACTGATTAATGGTCTGAGGATATGACTAGGCAGTTTTCAAGCAAAGAAAAAAACCAGGTCATCTATAGATATGTGAAAAAATGTTCCAAATCTCTAATAATTGCAGAGATGCAAATTAAGGTAATTTTGAGCTTTCACTTCAAACCCACCAATTTGGCAAAGATCATAAAAAAAAATGTTAGGGGACATGTGGGAAAACAGACACATTGATGCACTGCTAGAGTTTTGAGTGGGTCCAACCATTCTGGAAAGCAGTTTGGAATTAGGTCCCAAAAGTTACTAAACAGTACATACTCTTTGACCTAGCTATACTAGTGCTAGGCTTACATCCCAAAGAGATCAGAGAGTAAAAGGTCTCATATAGACAAAAATATTTGTAGCAGTAATTTTTGTGTTGGTGAAAAACTGTCAAGTATCAAGGGAGTGCTCATCAATTAGGGAATGGTTGAACAAATTGTGGCAAAGGAATGTACAGGAATACTATTATGCTGTAAGAAATGAGGAAAAAGATGTTTTCAAAGAGACAGTGAAAGACTTGTATGAACTGATGCAGAATGAAATAAGCAGTACCAGAGGAACACTTTATACCACAACATTATGAAAATGAACAATTTTGAAAAAGTTACGAATTCTGATCAACCATGATTCCAAAGGACTGTTAAAGAACGCTGCCCACCTCATGCAGAGTAAGACATTACTATTTGGACAATCTGTTTTACATGACTGTTTATTTGATTACAGCACCCTTCTTCCTCTCTTGCTTGGTAACTGGATAACATTTTATAAAAAAGAGATGCCTCTTCAGAGACTAGAGTAAAGGAGAGACTGAGTGATGTTGTCAAAAGGTTTTAAGAAGCATAGCAGGAGTGAAGGGGATCATGGCAAATGGCTCTTCATGGTTTAGTATGAGAAGAGGTCCTTTGCTGAGATGGTGTTTGAGAGAGTAATGTGGGAGGACTGAGAGCTTTTAACAGACTCTGCGGTAAATGCCAGAGACTAAAGCAGGCTAGAGTGAAAGGGTTGCCTTGCAGCAATTAGGGACCCACTTGAAATTAGATAACTTTGTAGAGGACCCATTCAGGAGGTTTATGTGATTTCCTCTAGCACTGTTCAGTACCATGTTAGTAAGGGTGGAAGTAGTAGATAGTGGATGGTGGAGGAAACCCAGGGTTAGCATTTGGCAAGGCATGAATTGTGCTAGGTCCAGGAAGGGACTCAGGAGCAGAGAACAGTGCAAATGTGATTACAGGTTTAAGAAGAGGAAAGGAAGGAATTGGGACCAGAGCAGAAGTGAGGCCTAGGGGACCACTAAGAAGTAGAAGAATTGGAAGTCGCACTCTTTTCTCACCTCCATCTTGGGGAATCCTCAGCTGTTTGAGGTTCAGCTCATTCCCTCAAACTGTTACCATTTTGTGCCCTCTTACCTTCCAAATAATATCGCAGTTATAGTCAATTCTTCAAAAATGTCTATTTCAGAAACACATTTATTCCAATGTGATTGACACATTAGGGAACATTTTTAGCATGACACAAATTTCCAGCTGGCTTCTGAGTGATTTCTTCCCCAAGAAACAGTGAGAATGAGAAAACTGTATCACTTCATAATGACCCACAAGCTCCAACTCTTCCAACGCCCACTTCCACAAGCAAGCAAACTTCAGGTCTTTGTCAAGGTACGGCACCATCTTCTGGTGCAGTAGGAGGTGTGAGCAGCAAAGGCCTTGTCTACCCCACCCCTTCTCCTTCCACTATAGCCTCCTGCCCCCAAGGCCTGGAGCTTCAGCTGTCTCTTGCTGTATAGCCTAATGCCACAGACATAGCCACCACTGTTGCAATATTTACTTCTTTCTTAACCATCCAATATGTATAAAACAGTGTTGCTGACAAAGTTTTTCAGCATTGTGCATTCCATTTCCCCCCTAAGTTCTGTGGTCTTTATTGTATCATCTTGCACAGAGCTGTGCTTTCTGGGAAAGCATGTGTCCTGATACAGCAGAACTGCCCATACTTTGTTTTTAAAAAAAATTTACTTATTAAATACATTGCTATTCTCCCCCAGTAGTAAGCTCTTTGAGGGCAGGGATTGTTTCAATTTAGCTCCAGAACCTAGTAAACTTCTTGGCACATAGGTATTTAATAAATGCTAGCTGAACTGAATTAAACTGAAAACAGGAGGAAAATACAAGCTGGTAGCTGCAGAGATATGAATAGTTTTACTAGAGGGCTGTTCCTGGCTCAGTTTTAATTTCCAATGGGCTATAAAAGGAAATAGAAATGAGTGAATTTCTAAGGCCACAGAAAAGTATAATTATATGTAGAACTAAATCTGTATGTTGAATTTTCATGTAGCTGAGTTCTTTGTCTTAACATACAGACACCAAAATATTACTTGTCATGTTGTTTTGTTATTGAGATTTCTCTGTATTTTAAATCACAAAATGTGGCATTTTCCATTAGATGCTGAGATAGTTGTCAAAGTTTTTTTTGTTTTTTTTGGACTCGGCCTCTCTTGTGGGAGTTGCCCTGCTTTGGATCTGCCTTCTCCCATTTTCTGGAAATTTCCATACCAAATAATGAAAAGAGTTCATGCTCCATGCACCTGTGGAACATGATACATGGTATATGATAGAGCTAGGGGCTTACCAGAAAATCCTAGTGTATCCTTCTGACATCAGAGATGGAAAACTAATCAGATGTACCTGAGAGCTTTCTCCCTTCCTATATAAACCTATGAAACCTGTGAATGAATGAAATGGCATTTGTTAAGTGTTTACTATGTGTTAAACACTGTGTGTCAGCAAGCTGCCCTAGTATGGAGACATAAGGCCAGCTGTTGCAAACATGGACCAGCTTGCAAAGCTGGCTGTGCCAAGCCTAGGGGCAGTGTCTCCACAAGACCATTGTGTCCTCTCTTTTTGCCTTCTCTCCAGCCCCCTATGGCCTATAGTCTTAAAATCATCACAGCCCTGACTGAATCCTTCCCTTATTGTCCCTGCCCCCATTTTCCTGAACCAGGGTATCTCATATTAGGATTTTTTTGTGTGAATCAAAACACCTATATAATGAAGGCTTATTGCTTTAAGCATCACTGGTCTGCTTTAATTCTTTTGTGAAAGCCTCATTTCTATCCCAAAGCTGTAGTGGATTGAGATCAAATGAATACAAAATGTACATGTACAACATGGGCAACTAGATGGTACAGTGGATAGAGTGCCAGGCCTGGAGTCAGGAAGAGCTGAGTTCAAATCCTGCCTCAGACAATTACTAGATGTGCAAGTCGCTTAACCCTGTTTGACTCAGTTTCCTCATCCGTAAAATGAGCTGGAGAAGGAATTGGCAAACCAGTCCAGTATCTCTGCCAAAAAAACCTCAGATGGGGTCCTGAAGAGTCGGACAGGACTGAAATGACAGAACACCAACAATATGCACAACAGAGCAGAGTACACTTGGTAAAAATAACTACCTTTTATTTAAACGGAGGCTGCTTAAAAATAAGACAAAGAATGATGTGGTTTATTTTGCTCTTTCCCTGAAGGGCCATCTTTTGACTCACAGTTCTCTGGGGAAAGCAATAAAGGAAGCAAACAAATAATGCCAAACACACTAGTTCCCCTTTCCCAGCCAAGCAAAACCTTGAAAATAAACAGAAGTCGGTCTACACACCTCCCCTTTCCACTAAACCAGCAAAGTCTTTAAGAACTGTCTTCGCCATTGGTCATTACAACCAATGAACAACCTGCTGCCCTATACCTGGATTACTTGGAGACCAAAACTGCAAAGAAAAGTCTAGAATTTAACCAAAGGTATCTCCCCTGAGGCAGGTGGAAATCCAGGGAGATCTATTTCTGTGCATTAACCCAGACCATTTCTCTCAAGGACATCCATCTTCCTCAGTACTCAAGCCAAGTCCAGATCTGAGAATAAAAAAGGACCTTCTTAAAAACCAAGGAGAAAGACAACGTGAAGACTCTGCAATGATTTCTGAGCCATGTGGCATAAACAAGAAAGTGACACGGCATCAAGGACTCCCCATGACTGGCCACCACTTGCCTTCTCAGCTCTGCCTGTGTTGGAAGCCATGCTGCTGATTCACCAAAGCAGAAAGGACCTGAGTTTTCATAGAATCCTAGAGCTGGGAGTGACTTAGAGGTAATCTAGTGCAGACTTCTTAATTTAGAATTTCTGTAGGAATTTGAGCACGAGGTCCCGAAGCCGGACCCTGAGCATCTCATCATTGTCACAGATGATGTGGGTTGAATCTTCTTCAATCTGGATGAGGGTCTCAGCCTCCTGGAGGAGGACGATGTGTCCTTTGGCTGTGTCCTCCACTTTCACATCACTGAAGCCATGCTGCCAAGGATTGAGACAGACAAGAGACTGGTGAGTCTTCTGGATTGGGAAAACAGTTAGCCACTGAATGTCATAAAAATGGTGCTATTTCCACTTTGCTTATTATGAGGCAAAAGATTAAAAAACTGACATTTTGGGGCAGCTGGGGGGCACAGTGAGTAAAGCACCAGCCCTGAAGTCAGGAGGACCTGAGTTCAAATTTGGCCTCAGACACTTGACACATTTACTAGCTGTGTGACCTTGAGCAAGTCACTTAACCCCAATTGCCCTGCCTTCCCCCCTCCAAAAAACAAACAACCCTCCCCCAAACTAGCATTTCTAGTATTTTTCTTGAATTTTATAATTTTTATTTAATATTTTAGTTTTCAATATTGATATCCACAAGATTTTGAGTTACAAATTTTCTCCCCATTTCTACCCTCCCCCCCATTCTAAGATGGCATATATTCTGATTGCCTCATTCCTCAGTCAGTCTTCCCTTCTGTTACCCCACTCCCCCCCATACCCTTTCTCTTTCCTTTCTTGTAGGGTGAGATAAGATTTCTGTGCCCCATTCCCTATATATCCTGTTTCCCAGCTGCATGCAAAAACAACTTTTTTTTTTTGAGCATCTGCTTTTAACTTTGCTTTCCAAATTCTCTCCACTCTTCCCTTCCCTCCCACCCTCCCTAGGAAGGCAAGCAATTCAACATAGGTCATAAATGTATTTTGCTTCCTCCTATCTTGTCCCCTTTATTCAATTTTCTCCTTTGACCCTGTCCCTTTTCAAAAGTGTTTGCTTTTGATTACCCCCTCCCCCTATCTTCCCTCCCTTCTACCATCCCCCCTTTTTTATCCCTTTCCTCTTACTTTCCTGTGGAGTTCTAGCATTTCTTAATGCAAATTTTCAATGTAGTAAGTGAGCCCATCTTGCTACCTGGCAAGAATAACAACTCATTTATATAATGCTTTAAGGTTTGCTTGCTTCAGAATAGTCCTGAGTGCCAGGGCAAGTCTCATTACATTTTACAGAAGTGAAGGGATATCATGGAATCTAGTCCAATTCCTTCTTTTTTACAGATGAGACCAAAGCCTTGTCTATGGCCAGAGAGGCAGGAAAATATCAGAGCCAGGATATGAACTCAGGTCTCCTAACTCCCAAATCCATATTTTTCCACAAAACTGTCCTTTCATCTGACTGCTAGTTAGAATCAAGGCAATTTGAAAAAGGCTTCAAACACTGGTGAAATTCCATAAAAAACCTGCCAAAGGCCTGGCCCAGCAGAGGAAAGCTTCTGACTCTACGTGTTCAAAGAAAACAAAGCAGGCAGTTGTGTCTGGAACTGCACCCTAGCTGTTCTTGTTGTCTCTCCAGCTATAGGAGTATGTCAGTTCCCTCGAGGACCCATTTTGAGGGACTGGTCCTCCACCAGACTTCAGGAAAGCACTGCTGCCCCCTGCATGTTAGAGGCAATGACCTTGGACTCAATGAGTCTGTCTTAAGGGGAGGTCCAGAGGAGACAACAGGGGCTCCCAGCAGTCTCTATTGCTCTGTATATAAGTTTTCTCGCCCATAGGTTTCATTAGAAACCTGTAGATAATAATATATGATATATGTATAATATCATATGATATATGATAAATGGAAAAAAAGAGAAAGAAATGCATTTGCTTGAGAAGATTCAATAACTAGTCCATGCTAACACAATGTAAAGAGGTGGATGTTGAGTCAAAGGGCCTGGGTGTGAATCCCAGTTCTGTCATTTACAAATTACTTCAGCCCTCTGGGTTCCTTACAGGGATAAAGACAAGGCTCTCTGGAATGTCTGTCCTGAGGACCTGTTGTTCTGATGGATGAGTAAGTACCTCACTTGGTCCGGGTGAGCCTGGAACAGGCTCCAGTCATACTTCACTTGCTACTAGTCCCTGGTCAATATGGGCATATCCTCACTCACCATGCTCTCCATCTGGAATCATGATCACATCAATTCTGTCATTACTTCTGGAAGGGATGTGTCAATCTAATCTACTCCTCTATGGCCTTGTTCACCATCCCTGTAACTTTCCAGACTAAAATGCCCTTCTTTTGTGACCACTAGCCTATGTATGTTGTCTTCATAAGTGCTAGGTACATGATAAGTTCTTGATAAATGCATTCATTTATATTCTTTCTTTCAACTTCTCCTCTCCCCTTCCCTCAATGTTCCTGTAAGTTAATAGTTTTAAAGAGCTAGAGGTTGTAGATGGGCCTAGAGAACTTTTTGCAAATCAGGGTCGTCCTAAGTAGAAGTTAATGAACAACCACTGGGAGAGAAGCGAAAGTCGCCAACATACAGTTTTAAAACAATGAAGAGAGGAACCCACAGAAGAGTAGCAATGGTCCTTTGTTTATCCTGTGTAAATGTGAGCTGGATTCTTACCTTCTCCAAAGTCTGAACGAACTGGTCCACAGGGATGGAGCCACTGAGGAGGGGCTTCAGAAGTTTACAGTCTGGGATGTCATCACTCACTCGCTTTCTCTTCTTGCTGGCTGGGGGCTGGAGGGGCCTAGGAGGAGCCTAGAGCATCAAAATAATTCAGTTCCCAGGAGCATAATAGTAGCTTTCCTTGTCAACAGTACAGGCTAACAGATTTACATTTGGCAAGGTACCCTGACCTTAACCTGACCAGGAAAAGCAACTGGCCTCTACAACCTCTAGCAGCTCACTGGATGAACCGCTGGGTGTGGAGTCACGAAGACTTGACTTCAAATCCCGCTGCCCATATTTACTAGCTATGTGACTTTGGGCAAGCCCATTAACCTTACAATCTCTGTTTGCTCATCATAAAATGTGGATGACAAAAGCACATACCTCATAGGGTTACTGTGAGGGTCAGCTGAGATAAAAGATATAAAGCACTTTTCAAACCTCAAAGTGCTATGTAAATGCTGGCAGCGGCAGTAGCAGCAGCAATAATAATGATACAGAACTGGCCCCAAGCTCCCAAAGCTGGCTGACAACACAAGCCATGAGCCTTGCAGTCACACCAGGATGAGCCATTGCTGAAGGAAAGGTCTTCCCTAGTATACTGTGGGCCCAGTGTTCCTGCCTTGACCTTTAGTCACTTCATTCTGAAGGATCTTGGGGTGCACAGACTGAGGTAGCCTGGGTAAAATTTTAGGTTTAGGGTGTCAAACAGCCAGACCAAAGAGGAAGAGAGAGAGAGAACACATCAGCTTATTTGCCTCAGACTTACTACCATTTCTCTTTCCTTAAAGATTTCTGTGATTGTTTCATTTGTATATGTCTTATCTCCTCTGCTATCCTGTAAAAGCTTCAGCTCTTTGTGATATTTCCTTATTGAGGGTTCTCACCAGGTTGGTCAGAGGGAAGTTCATTTTTTTATTTGGCCTCAACAACTCTATAAGAGATATCCAAGACCTCTCTGATAGTGGAGGAGTTCTGATATGCGCCCACATGGCTGAAATTACAGATCTGTGAAATATTTCCCTTTATGCCTACAACAGTGCTGTGCCTAGCATTATTGGTTTGTTGGCTGGTTTAATGAAGTTTGAGAAAGTTTTGAGTTCTTTATTGTGCTGTGAACAGACACTTAAGTAATTTGCAGTCTTCTCTATGAATAATTTCCTTCCCCTTTTATCTCACATAGGCATGTAGCCAAAGATATAAGTGGAAAGAAATTTATATGCAGTTCACTCTCTTTTTCAGATATAATTTATCAAGTGGCCCAGGATCACAATTATGCTGGTTAGGGAAATATCACTGCTCTGGGAGCTTTTTTCATTTTAAGCTTGGTAGACTACTGTGCTAGTTAAAGGTGAGGGGAGTGGAGAGGTCACGTGTATACCAGAGTCCTTATCATCTCTAGCCCCAGCTCAAGCAGTGTGGATCAAGGGGTCGTGTGACACAGCTGAGGCCAGGCCTCCATACTGTACCTGAAGAACGTGCTTGTTGTCTTTAGTATGTAGCACAGCAGAAACAGTTGCTAAGGAAATGCCAGGCTTAATCTCCAGGGGCACCAATGCATCTGCAAGCTAAAGGCATAGGGTAGTCTTCAGCCAAGAATCATTTTGAACTGTGGGAAGATACAGAGCTACTCCTATCCAGACCAGGAACTAAAATGCAACGTGGGATTTCAAACTTGGCTTTCTGGGCAGAGCCTGTGTACGCTAAGGTCCACAGATTCCCAGTACCATCTTTCCATTCAAGGACAGGACGAGTTTTTGATTATGCTCATTTTGCTACCACGAATATGAAGGGCACCCTCATGAATACTAACTTTTCCCCCCAATAGAACCCTCCGTGGTACTTCGCCATCATTCAGTTCCCTAAAGGACTAAGAAATAATAATTGTAACATCTGGCATTTAGATAGTACTTTAAGGTTTGCAAAATGCTTACTAAATATCTCATTTTATCCTCACAACAGCTCTAGGAGATGAAAGGTGAAAGATTCTTGGCAAAAATTTACTGATAATGATAAGGCTGAGAGGAGGAAGAGAAGGGGGAAGGAGAAAAAGGGAGGTATGTGAGGAGAGAGTGAGAAAAGCAGCTCTTGGTGGTGTGACTCTTCCTGCACCATTTCCTGAGCTCATGCTTTTCAGAGAAGACTCAGTGGTCTCTTGGTGAGGCAGTCTTCCTTGCTCCAGCATACTTTACATACCTAGTGACCTGACTACAGCCCTCAGTACCCCAGCAGCATTTCTTTGTTGTCTAAGTTTTAGTTACTTTAGTTCCATCCTCCGCTCTTTAATTTAATGTGCAATTGGAGAGCCAAGATCCATCATAGACAGAGACCCAAGTTCACTGACCCACTCTGCTCTGGGCTTTTTAGAATATTTATGGATAATAAGTTCTTTCTTCCCAAGAGACCAGATTCAATCTTTCTATCAGTAAATCAACAAATATAGCAGCCACAGAAGTAGCATCTAGGTGGAGCACCGCATGGAGGGCTGAACCAGGAGTCAGGAAGACCTGAGTTCAAATCCGACCTCAGATATGTGCTAGCTGTATGACCCTGGAGAGGTCATTTTACTTCTGTCTGCCTCAGTTTCCTCATTATAAAAAATTGGTATTAAAATGGGCACCACTCCAGAGTTGTTGAATCAAATGAGATAATATTTGCAAAGTACTACATAATGCTAGATATCATTATTATTAATAATAACAATAATAGATAATGCCGCTAGAGTCAGGATTTGGGAGTTAGAAGACCTGGGTCTGAATGTCATGTTCCATATTTCCTGGCTACGTCATCATGGCAAATCACTCAATCCCTTTGAGCCTTAGTTTGCTCATTTGTAAAAGTGAGGATGATATCACCTGTGGCACTTAACTTACAAGGCTGTTGCAAAGTTCAAATGAGATAATGCAGGAAACATTAAAGCACTCTGGTAATGTCAATCATCACCACCGTCACCATCATCATCTCAAACCTGGGCTTTGGTAAAGAAATATGAACTAGTCTCTCTGCCTCCTTTAAATTCATCATGCAGACCATCACCAGATGAGCCTTCTTAAAACACTGCTTTCTTTATACCAATCAAGAATTCACCCTGGTTTTACACTGCTCGAGAATAGCTTACTTACTCTGGCATTTAAGGCCCTCTCTAAGTTGATTCTACCCTTTTTTTCTCCTTAGTGTTATTTTATTTTCTTCTAATTACATGTAAAGATAGTTTTCAACATTCATTTTTGTACAATTTTGAGATCCAAATTTTTCTCCCTCCTTCCCCTCCGCAAGACTTTTATTGGCTTAAGTTTAACTATTCTCTTCACTGTTTCTACCTATTCCACCTCCCACCACATTTAGCATGCTCATTTCTGTCTCTGGGCCACCATTCATGTTAAGTGGAAAAACTGTAGAAAGATAGGAATGGTGTTACTTTGAGAGATGCAGAGAGAGAGAAGATGGGGAATGGGGAAATTTAAATTGCATCAAGCTTCCTTTTACATGAATACCTGGTTTCTCACAAACATTATGGGGGTTTGAGGACTCATGGACATCTAGTTTCATGGCTATGACTTGTTTTTGAAGACTGCCTTAAGGTTTAATAGTATTTTGCTTTTTTTCTTACGAAACTAGCATTTTGTAAAACCCTTTACTTCTTGAATGGTGATTCTGAGGTAATGAGAGAAACTTCAATTCCCCATTAACTGTTCTGACACTCTCCTGACTTTTTCACCTCCTGGATCTCTGGCTATCAAACAATCTCAGAGTTGGAAGGGACCACAGAGGTCATTCAGCCCAACTTGTACCCAATGAAGGATTTCCCCTAGAACAATAATGACAACATCCATCCTCTGCTTGAAAAACTCAATCATTCTCACTGTTAACAAGTGCTCACTGCCTTCATGTGCAATCAGAGGCAGGAGAGGGAAACGCAAAAAACACCAGGTGTGATGTCCAAAACATCTGGTCAAGACTCCACTTGTGTGATCCTGGGAAGTTTCTTATCTGTCCAAGCTTTCCTATATGTAAAACACAAGTAAGAATATCGATGCTTCCTATATCTCACATGGTTTTTGTAATGATTAAATATAATACTGCCCATAGAATGCTTTATGAAAGACCCTTGGGGGTTATCTAGTTATCTATGTGAAGAAGCAGGAACCCTGTGAACAATACCCCTGGTCATGCAATCGCTACTGATGGAAAACAGAGAGCTCCTAAGAAAGCCCATTCAGTTTTTGTACATATCTAATCAATAGTTTTTGCTTATTTCCAATCATCTTTTCCCATTTAGACATCCCTAGTTCCTTCAAATGATCCTTATATGGCACAGTTTTCTGTTCTCTCACTGTTTTGGTCACTTTCTTTATACATGTTCTACTTTATCAATGATTCCTGCTCCAACCAGGCTAGGGAACTGCACTTGTATTCCGGGTAATACACTTCCATTAAGGTAGATTAAAACTGTATAATCTTGATTGGCTGCCATGTCACATGGCTGACTTTGCTAAAAGTGTAGGCTGATCTTCCTCCCTGAGGAGGAGGTAGAAGGATCTGAAGAACACCCTTCCACATGCTGGATTGTTTGGGACAATGAAGGGTTCCTAAAGGAAACAGAGCAAAAAATTCAATGGGAAAAAGGGAAGCTAAGGGAGACAGTCCCTTTACAGGATAACAGCAAACAGAATAATGTAACAGAGGAGAAAGGGAACAAAAAGGAGAGCTGAAAAAACTGGAGCTTCAAACCAGATTTAAGGCTCTTCTCGAAGAGGGGGGAGCTGGATGATATGAACAGGAAGATGCTTGTCTTCCAAAGAATCATTTAGTAATGAAGCTATCAGGTGAGAGAGATCCCAGTAAGGGTCAGAGAAAGAAGAGAAAGGTAGCAATAGTTGGTGATTCCTTGCTCACGGGTATCAAGGCAGCTCTTTGTTGAATCAATAATAACAAAAGAGAGGTCTCTTGTCTTCCTGGGCCATTTATCCAAGACATAATAGACAACTTCCTAAGACTTATTAAAAAGAATGACAACTATTCACTTCTGGGGAATCATGTGGACATAAATGGTACTGTCATAACTAACCTAAAAAGTGTTACCAGTGATTATGAATTCTTGGGAAAGAAAATGAAGGCCACATGGGTACAGGTTGTATTTTCCTCACTGTTATCTTTGAAGGGAGGGATTCGGAAAAAATTCGGACTTCTGGGCTATAACCTAAAATATAGAGAAAGACACATATGCCAGTGATGAGGTCTATCTAATAAAAGCTGTGAAAGATTTATTGCCTGGGTGTCTTACACCTTGCAAATCTAATCAAAAAGGCTTTGAACTAAAAAGTATGGAGGAGAGAAAAGACTACATATGCATATCTTTCAAGATACACAAGACAGAGTATCTACAATGGACAAAGAACAGCAGTTGAGATACCCAGAAGTTCACAGGAAATAAAATCTAAACCTGTGGCCCAAAAGTATCTACACATAGGTGCCCAACAAATAGGCAACAAACAAGAACTAGAGATCCCAATGCAAGGAAGCAAATTTGATCTCCTAGGTATTACTGAGATCTGTTCAGAGGAAATCCCTAACTAGACACTGGCTATGAATAGGTATAACTTTTTCAAAAGAAACAGGATAGATAAGGGTAGGGTGGTGTAGCAATGTGTGTCAAGAAGACATCCTCATATAAGGGAACCAGGAACCAGAGGGGAAAAACTGAAGACAATATTTGGGTTAATATCAGCAGGAGAAGCTGTGATTTTGGAATAAACCATACAGATAGAAAGAGGAAAAAAATAGAGTTTGGGAAACAGACCATGAGCCTGGCACAAAGGTATGATATATATGTTGTAGTGATTAGAGAGCTTCAATTATCCACTTGTTTGCTGGAGCTCTCTTTCTGCCAAAAGCAAAGCAGTGAGAACTTCTTTATACTCCTTAAGGGGAAATTCTGTTCTGGATCTAACTCTCACCAATAGGGAGGAACTGGTCATTGGGCTGGAAACAATGGAAACCCTGGGGGTAAGTGGCAACTTCTTTCTATAATTTATGACAGAGGAAAGGAAATCTGGGTACAGTCTGACCTGCATCCTAGATTTTAGGAAAAGCAGGTTTCCAAGAATTAAGAGGAAAGATAGGTAGATGGACTAAATAAAATAAAGACAGTAAAGATCCTATAGAAAAAGTCAGCCTAGATAGGATAGAAAATGGTTAAGAATGAAATTATAAAGACACAATGGAAAACAATTCCATTGAATAGGGAAAATGGGATATATACCAAAGTGGATGCACCAATCAGCTCAGACTTTTATGAAGAAATGTGTGGAATATGGAAGCAAAGGCAGGTAACAGGGGATGACACAGTCCTGTACAAACAGTGTCAGGAGTGCTAACAAGAATGAGCTTCCTGAGGAGAACTAAGGACAAAAAGCAAGCAAGTGATTTAAAACAAACAAACAAAGAAACAGTTCTATTGGGAGAAAAGAGAGGATTCAAGAAAGTAAAGAACTTTTGCTTGAGGTGGATGGGATGATGACAACTGACAACAGAAGGAAAGTGTAATGACCTAAATCTCAGTTTGCTCCTTCTCTTTACTAAGAAGAAAGATCTTTGCAAGGAAACATGATAATAAAAATACCTAACAGGGAGTTGACTTTCAAGGCAAATGAGGATCTTGTAAGAAACAGCACCCTGTTGCCTTTGAATTTTGTTCACCTGGCCCAGATGACCTATATCTTCAGGTTCCAAAAGAACAGGCAAAACTACTCTCAGTATTTTTTATTTTTAAAATGGATTTTTATTGATGTACTTTTATATTACTGATATTTTCCCTTATATCTCTCCTCAACTGTTTGCCCAGAGAGCCACTCTTTATAAGAATAAAAAAGGGAGAAAACAAATTAAGCAAAATTGATCAATATAGATAAAAATCATGAAAAATTGGAGACAGGAAAATTTTATACTGATTTTCCAAAAAAGGAAGAGAACACATTCTGCCAGAGAGATTGAGTTTCATTCCTATGCCCATCATCAAAAAAGAGATGATTGGTTAACTTTCAGAAAGGGAAAGCTTATAAAGAGACAGCGTGGCATCATAAAGAAGAGGTTATTCCAGGGTAACCTGATTTCTTTTTTTGATAGGACTACTGAACTAGGAGATGAGGGAATGCTCTGGATACAGGTAACAGATTTTAGGCAAGTTTTTGATAAAGTATCTCATGCTATTCGTGAGTGGTGTGGACTAGAAAATACACTTATATTCAGAACTGGCTATATGGCCAGACTCAAAGAAAAGTTACTGATTTTTCAGTGTCAATATGGTGGGAGGCTCCTGTGGAGCAGTATCCCAGGGATCTGTACTTGACCTTGTGCTACTTAACATTTTTACCAATGACTTGGATAAAGGTATCAATGGCATATTCATAATGTTTGTAGGTGACACAAAGTTAGAGGGAAAGCTGGCACACTGGATGACAGGTTGGATCCAAAAAGCTCTCTACAGGATGGAGTAGTAAGCTGAAACTAAAAAGATAGGTCTACAGATAAAAAATGTACTTACTCTATGCCCTGCATTGTGCAAAGTGCTGAGGATACAAATACAAAAAGCAAAAAAGTCCCTGACCTCAAGGAGCTAACATCCCAATAAGGGAAGATAATGTATAAATGAAAGTTGGAAAGCCAGGGGTGGGGGAAAGGAAGAGAGAAAGAGGGTATACGTGCAGCAGCACAGTGTGGAAACACTGACTGGAAAGTGGCCTGAAAGTCTAGTCCAGATCTAGTCCAGATAAGGTGAAGGGTCACTTGATCAGGGCCCAGAGTAGGAGTCCTGTGGGAGTGGTGGTGGTCGTGGTAAGAAATGAAGATGGTAAGATAAAAGATGGTAAGATAAAATTCAAAAAAGGATGAATGTAAATGAAATACAATTCA
Source organism: Phalanger gymnotis (assembly GCA_028646595.1). Classification (NCBI taxonomy): domain Eukaryota; kingdom Metazoa; phylum Chordata; class Mammalia; order Diprotodontia; family Phalangeridae; genus Phalanger; species Phalanger gymnotis. The sequence continues at coordinate 234,244,479 of CM053625.1, forward strand.
ACACAGATTAATGCATGCTTGGGTACAAAAAAGCAACTTTACAAATTAAGGGAGGCATGATTACACAGCAACTGTTGTGAACAACCCCTAAGGGGATTCTAGTGGATTGGGAATGTGAAGAGAAGGCAGTATGATATCACAGCCAGAAAAGCTCATGAGATTTGGGGAAAGAGGCGAAGCTTCTCAAGAACGTGTCCTCCTCCTTGCTCGGTGCCTGACACACAGATGGTAAGTGCTTAATGCTTACTGACTGAGTGACCAGTCAGACCCCACCTAGAGTATGGTGTTCAGTTCTGGGATGAAGGATATTGATAAATTGGGAGTATACGGAAGAGAGCCACCAGGATGGAGAAGGGCTTGGAATCCACAAGGAAAGCTTAAAGGAACTGGACATGTTTAGCCTGAAGAAAAGAAGACTGCAGTCTTCAAGTATGTAAATGGCTTTTTTTTTTCTTTTTAGTTTGCAGCACACGGTTCTACATAATTTAGAGTTCCAGATTTTCTTCCCTCCTTCTCCAAGATGGCATGGAATCCCATATAACTTCCATGTATAACTTGGCATTGAATTAATTTACACACTGGTCAAGTTGTGGAGAAGAATTATGACCAATGGAATGAATCATGAGAAAGAAGAAACAGGAACAAAAAC
>CM053625.1:234245627-234261429 GCA_028646595.1 Phalanger gymnotis
GTATATGGTGTAAGATATTGGTCTATGCCCAGTTTCTGCCCTACCATTTTCCAATTTTCCCAGCAGTTTTCGTGAAATAGTGAATTCTTAGCCCAGAAGCTGGCCTCTTTGGGTTTATCAAAGAGTAGATTGCTATAGATGCTGACTTCTCCACCTTGTGTATGTAAATGGCTATCTTGCAGAGGAGGGATTATATTTGTTATGTTTGGCTGCAGAGACCAGAACCAGGAGTAATAAGGGAAAGGCCCAATGAAATTTGTTCTCAAGAAACAACTGTCTAACATTTAGAACTATCCAAAAGCAGAATGCTCTCAGAGGTCTTTAAGTAGAGGCTGGATGACTCGTTATAACCCACTGTATGCCTGGCATGGCCTAGATGGCTGCTCAGATTCCTTCCAAATCTAAAATTCTGGGATCACTATCCCTTGGCAGCAGGTATGCAGTGAGATCTGCTCTAGGGATCTCACTTGGTTTCGTGCTGTTTAACATTTTTGTCAATTGCTTGGATAAAGGCATGGATAATATACTCATTAAATTTTCAGATGACATGGGACTAGGCAGGATGGCTAATACACTGGATGGCTGGAGTACTGGGTAAAATGTAGAGCACAAGGACAAATATAAAGCAGGTTAGAAAAAGCTGACTTCATAAATAAAAGGATGCATAGTTAGGTAAGTTTCTCTGAAAAAGATCTGGTGAAGGTGATTTTAGTGGCCTGCAAGCTTGATACAAGTAAGCAGTGGAATGTGACAGCCAAGAAGCTAATGTGATTTGGCACAACAATTAGAGAGTTACAGCTTCCAGGAGGTGATGACCCCTTTGTACTTTTCTCTGGTCACACCACACCTGGAGTCTTGTGCTCAGTTCTGGGGGGCTGCAGAAGAGGATGGTGATTAACTGGACAGTGGCCAAGATGAGGAAGGGCCTTTAGTTCACATCATGTAAGGACTGGTGGAAGAAAAGACTTGTGGGGAACATGATGGCCATATTTCATAGGTGAAGTTCATTCATTTGGCAAGGGAATTTAGCTGCTTCTCTTTGGTCCCAGAGGGCAGAACCAAGAACAAGGGGGAGGGGAGTTACAAAGAGTTAAGTCTTTGCTTCCTTACTTGCACTCAGCACACATAACCAATTTTTTGCCAAGTCTTATAATTTCTACCTTTACAACCTCTCTTGTATAGATTCTCCTTCTCTCTATTCATGCAACCCCCACTCAGCTGAAGGCCCTTATCACCTCACACCTAGACTACTGGTATGGCCTGTTGTTTCGTCTCTTCATCTCAAGCCTCTCTCCCATCTATCCTTCACATAGGCACCAAAGTGATGTTCCTAAAGCACATTCCCTTGCTCAGTGAGCTCCAGCAGCTTCCTATTAACCTCTAGGATCGAACATAGGCTCCTCTTTAAAGTCCTTCACAGCCTGGCCTCTTCCGCCTACCTTTCCAGTCTTCTTATGCCTTCCTCCTCTACTTGTACTCTTCTATTCAGTGACACTGACCTCCTGGCTGCTCTCCACATGATACAGATCTCCCAACTGTTGTCTCTCATGCTTGGAATGCCTCCTGACTTCTCTGGCTTCAAGATTCAGATCTAATCTCATATTTTATAGGAGGCCTTTCCCAATTCCTGCCACTGTAGTATTAAGACTGATTACAGCAGAAGTGGCAAACACATGGCTGTGAGCCCAAACCAGATTAAAATGCAATTGGGAAATATTTTAAAAAATAAATAAAAGTACAATAAAACACAGATAGATACCTATGTTTTTATTGTGTACCCCACAGGGATGCTTATGTATGGTTAAGTGCCCCCTATTTTTATCTGAGTTTGACGCTACTGGACTAGGGGTCCTCCGGGTGTAGTATCATGATAGATAGCAAAGTCCAGGGGCACTTAGCACAAATGGCAATGCCTGGGGGTCCCAAGAGTACAGCAGAAGGAAATATGCCATGGCCTTCTGGACTGAAAATATATTAGCAGGGTATGGTGAAGAGAAGACAATGGGTATACATAATGTGGGAACAGATCTGGTCAGGGATAGAGCCATTAGGAATTGATCAGGTAAGATCCCTTTCCTGCTCATACTTATGAGACTATCCTTGATTTCCAATAGAGATCTTCAAAACTGGGGCTCTTCAGAACACTTGAACAAATTAGGTTTATGACTTGACACCTCTTCTGGAATGGAGAACTGGAAAGATGCTATAAACAAATAACCTATAGCTTTTATCCTAGCAATGGTGTGGAATTCAAGGGCTTTCTTTAACCATTCACTTGAACAGGATTTCCTCATGTGTTAGGTCCCATATGGGCTGATTACCAAATAAAAACACAATGAAAATGCCAGAATTTTTACTGGCGCTAACAAAACTCCTGGGATGCATATAATTAAGAACAGAAAGGGACTTCTGGGGGGGGGGGTGTAGAGGTGGTGGTTATTATACAAGGAAGCTGGGGAAAGAGTTGTTTCCTTTTGAATAACAACACCATTATTTTGCCTTAGCAGCAAAACAAAACAAAAGCTGCCGCAGGCTTTCATCTCATCCATTTCAGACATGTGCTTCCCAAAGCAATCAGAGTAATACTTTCAAGTGGCAACATACACTATACTCTGAAAGGATAAAAAACATTCTGGTCTCTTGCCCTGTGGTGCCAAGAGACAATAGCAGTAATGAATAATCTGGTGAGCAGAAACGATGCAGAGAGGGGCAGGATTGCCAAGATTTGCATCAGAGGATCATCCAGCCCCAGCATATGTTAGAGAGGTGGGAAGATGGGAAAATAACTGTACTTAATGAAAGCAAATAGGTTTACTCACGAGCAAGCAAAACAGGATGGTGAGGCTGAAACTTACCTGCAGATGCACCATATGTTATTTCCTGGAACTGACCAAATTCCCTTTGGGAAAGTCTATTTATTCTAATTGAGAAAATCATCTAAATGCATTCAAAAGACAGGCCAAGAAGATATGGGGCCACCACAACTAAACTTAATGTTTTAAAAATCCTTTGGCTGGATGCCATTCCAGCTTGGTAGTACAGGCCAGAACTTGTGCTCCAGATGCATATATGTGTTCACCTTTTGCATGAGAAGCCACTGGATGGAGGGGGTCACCAGTTAATGATCTTTTTATCCACAGCAACTTATGAAAACCTCTACTAAGATGTGTCAGGGCTGTAATCTACAGCAGTAGAGGGAGTACTCACAAAATCACAGATCTTTTAAAGTATTTGGAGAAGTAAACTACTTTGGAAGCAGTTCTTAGGCCAAAGACAGAGGGATAGGTGAAGTTTCTAATAAATTAGGAGCATCCAGGATGGATGATTTAGCACTCAGTTCTAGGAAAGGTATCTCAGTTATCAGGACACTAAGGACCCCTCTTAAGCTGCAATGATGAAAGGTGGGGGTGGTCCTCACATGTATGATGAGTTACATGGATCAGAGTGATTAGACCTTTCTTATCTTCACCAAAGAAAGGAGGGAGAACAGGATGAAACCAGGGCATGAGGATTTAGGCTTTTGGTAGACACTGAAAAAGATTGTTCAGAGGTCCTAGAAATCTATGCCCACGGTGGATGGGAGACACACCATCTGTATGGTAGCAGTTTTAGCGCAATATATTTTATTTTAGTGTAATACTAGCTAGACAGCATTCTTGGTGTTCTTTTTCAGCCTTTAGGATGGGAGAACAAAACCCTTCAGAGCAGGAGGTGCAGGGCTGAAAAATAGATCCAAAAGAGAAGTAGCACATTTGCAGAGCCCCATGGTAGATAAGCTCCATGAAGTCATCTGAGCAACAATGTACACACTGATTCTTCATCAACAGGGTGCCAAAAAGACCACTTCAGTGACCCTGATCCCTGCGCTAGCCAGAAAAAAGTAGTCTTGCCTTTTGAATCAGTGCTGCTGGTATTATAACACTGAGTGATAAGTTTAAAAAACAGACAATGATGTTTTCCATGACAAGTTTGTGTTTCTCTGGTTTTTGTTTTAGCAATACTAAATCATTAAGAAGGGCTTACTTTATTTAGAGATGACCTTCATTCATTTTCCAAATTTATGTGTCTCAATTTCATATTACTAGCTCTCCCACGGCCAGTGAGCTATTTGGTCCTACAACATCATCTTGAATTATGAGAGGAATAACATTCAGCATCTTTAAAGCTTAATTCTCTGCTTTGAGGTCCCAAATCTGCACCCCATACTCCATGTAAATTTCTAAGTGTAGTAGGAAAAGGAAGGCAGCCTGGCCTAGGGGAAAAAGGGCTGGCTTTATAGCCCAGGAGGACTGAGTTCCAGGACTACATCAGATACACTGTGGGACCCTATGTTAATTACTTTACCTCTCAGTGCCCATGGCAGTCTGCTAAAGTAGTATAGAAAGTACTATTCTTTACAAGGACCTCCCTAAACTGAAGAAGCTACAGGTTTAATACAAAAAAGAGGAGAGGAAACTAGGCATTTTTTCCCTTATAATAAGTTATTCTGCCCTATCTCACTCCATGCTGTAGAATGTACATGTACAATAGACAGACAAAGTTGGTTTTCTGGAAGGCTTCTGCCCAGTAAAGTAGAGAACGACTCACTTGGATTCTCTTGTTATTCTTACCGTAGCATGTCATGACCTCCAGAGAACTTATTATGTGCCTCTGTAATATGAGATTACTATTTCTTCACACCTAGACAGAAAGTCCTAAAGTTTCATACATACAGGAGACATTAGGGCCCTTAGGAATCAAAGACTGTAGGTTAGGCTAAAAGAAATCATAGGCAGTGTTGTAGTGGAAACAGTTATTTCATGTAATTCTCCTTCCCATGTTCTTTAATCCAGCCAAACTGTCCTACCAGCTGTGTTTCCTAAACTACCCATTCTGTCTGCTACAGCTGTCCTTTGCCTTTGTACAAGACGTGTCCCAAATCTGGAATGAACTTTCTCTTCACCTCTTCCTTGAAGAATATTAGCATCCTTTAAGGCTCAGGTCAGATACCTTATCCTAGGTGAATAAAGCTTTTTCTGACTTTCCTAATGATCAGTGTTGCCTCTCTTCTCAAATTATCTTGTATTTATGTATCTGTGTACATGTTGTTTCTGCTAGTAGACTGTAAATTCCTTGAGGTCACGGACTTTGTCTCTGCATATCCAATACCTTGTATAAAATTGGCACTTAAATATTTATTGAATTCAATGAAACTGAACTGGAAAGCACAACGGGGCTGGCTGGAGCCAAGCATTGTGTTCAGGTCCTCAGAGGTATGACTATGGGAAGGTCTGTAAATCTCTGTCCTACCTATGACATTGGGCTACACTGGAGGATCAAACATTAAACATGAAAGTACAACGTCTTAAATGTAATACAAAAAGGCATTATTAATAATAACAAACATGAAGAATATGCATATCTAGATTAATCTACTTTCATAATGTTTTGTGATCACTTTTATCATTTATTTTAGAACCTCCACACAATGTTATTTCTATAAGACAATAAAAAATATCAACAAAACCATAGCTATTCCAGAACTTAAATGGCAGGGGCAAGATGAAGATGCGTATTCTCCAAGGCTGTGCCCTGGTTCAGTGAATTATGATGGAGTATTACTATGAACAATGATAAACATTTAAATGATTAGTACTTCGTGGTTTGAAAAAATCCTCTCTTTTCCCCTACTTGCTTAATGTTCTTTGGGCTTGGCCAAAAAGAAAGCTGGCTCTAGGCATTTTGTTTCAATAGACTCAGCTGAGCAGGAAAGCTTTCTGTGATCAGAAATAAAGTAGCTCACCTCAGGCATGATTTCAATCTTCTCATAACGGCGTTTAAAGGGCAGGGCGAGTACCTCCGCACGGCGATAAGACATTGCAGGGGGCTGGCAATCAATCATTAGGTCCATACGATGTGACTGGGCAGGGGGAGGTTGGGTATATTGCTCAGGACACACCACATGGAGGGGCTGGAGAAGCAGTAGAGATGGGGTTAGGGAACAGAAAAGGAAAGCAGTATGTATCTGAATCAAAGCTACCTCTCTACAATGCGGTCAACAGTGACTTGGCCCACTCCTTCCCCCAATTCCATTCTTTCAAGCACTCAGGCTGGCATCACTGGAGTCATTTTTGGCTCTTCTTCCTCCTCCATCCCCTGCTACTTACTACCTGTGGGACGTTGGGTGAGTCCCTTCTCCTCTCTGGCCTCAGTTTCCTCATCTGCAAAATGAGGGTGTTGGATGAAATGATCTCTAATATTACTCTCAGCTCTAACTGAAGAATCGATGGTCTATTTACAGGCTGAACCCCCTCCCTCCAGTAAAATGTAGGCTCCTTGAAGGCAGGGACAGGTTTTGTACTGCCTTTGTCTCTCTAGTACCTAGTACGGTAACTTGCACTTAATAGATGTTCATGAGATTGGACTGATCTTAAGTCTTACTGAATCCTTTACCAGTCTTTAAAGTTGCCCATTCATTTCATATCTGCAGCAAATGCTTTAAGCTGAGCCCTTCACCTTCTCTCACACACAAACTACTGTGACAGTCTCCTATCTCTTCTCCCTTTCTAGAATAATTTTAATTTTCATCATGTAATTTCCCCCTCAACAATCTATGCTGTGTCTCTGTTGATGAACATATCAGATTTAAACTCCTATGCTTGACTTCCAGGGCTATCAACTATACTCTTTCTAATATCAAATCCAGTTTTTGCTATTCTTTAAAGTGGAGTTTTTGTTCCACCCAAGCAAATTTACTTCCTTGCTCCTTGCTTATTTCTACACCGTTACACATGCCATCCTCCCTACCTGAAACCTTCACCTTATTTCCCCTCTATCCTGCCATTTCATACCCTGATAATCAGAATCTGAATCAGGAATAAGATTTCAGGGGAAATCCATGAACTTGGATGGGAAAAAAATGTGTATCTTTATTTCAATATAGTTTTCTTTGTGATCTTTTATGTTTTATGCCTTTAAAAACATAATTCTGAGAAAGGGTCCAGAGGCTTCATTCACCAGGCTGCCCAAGAAGTCTACGGTACAAAAAAGGTTAAGAATTCTTGCCCTTAGTAAATTTCCTCCATTAAATTTTTCCTGATGAATAAATCCTACCTAGCCAATCACTTCTTATCATTACTCATGTACAACCTGAGTTGTATGATAGAGTAATACTTATCATCTGGCACTCTTAAATAGCTGGCACTGAAACAAACCTTGTAGGCACAGACAACCCCTAGGGAGACCTGCAGCTTCGTTGGGAAGAGATAAAGACACTTAGGACACAGGCAAACAAGGAAGACACACTAATGGAGGCAATGTAGAACAGAGCACAAGTGATAGGAAGAAAGAAAAACAGCTTAATGGGCAAGTGGGGGAAAGTGTTTCTTGGCAAAGAAGGAAATGGTAAGAAATCAAGAAGAAACCAAAGAAGGTGCAAAACGGTTGCAAATTGCCTTTAACCTACATCTCATTCTCTAATGTCAACAAACTGAGGTGCTGTAATATTTGCATTTATTTATGCTTTGCAAATATTCTTAAGTCACTCTCATGTTCCTGGGACTCCCTCCTATCCTCAATTAGATCCCATAAGGTCCTTGAGGAAAAAAAGCCATTTCTAATCCTCTCATTATCACTCTGCATTAGTTGTTAGATGATTAGCCACAACTGTGACTACGCTGCAAGCTCAGCATCTGGGTCCCTTTCTGTTAGTGGCAGCCTTGTGACATGTTCTCCACCACCAGGTGGTGCTAGAGTAAGATAACAAGCAGTGATAATCTCTTGGACATTCAAATCACAAATTTTAGCTCTTTAATACAAAAATGCTTTAAAAAAAATTACTCACTAGAACATAAATATTTTACAAAGTAATGAAAAAACTAAATAAAAAGGAAAATAGAAACACAAATGTCCCTACAGACATTAAGTTCAGTAATTAATAATTGCTCCTTTGATACCTAACCACATTTGACCTAACTTCAGACAATCTAGAACTCTAGGCTTTCCCTTCTAATTCACCACAAGCCAACTGAAAATGGTATTCTGTCCTTCAGACCTGTCTCCTTTCTTCTTCCTTGAATTTCCTTCTGTTTATCTCTGCAAAGGTCACTAAGAGTACCAGAACTCTTTTTTTTTTTCCCATCTGACTCCAGTTTCAGTCCAAAGTGCTTTTTTTCTGGCTCTTCCTCTTCAGAAGTGACACACTAGACGCCCTCCTGATTCAAACGCTCGTACATAATACAGAAGCCTAAATACTTACAAAGCATGGATTAAATAACTAAAAATTCAGTAAGAAGACAAAAGAACGGAAAAGGCTTTTTAACAGTTTTCTTATATGAATCAATGGCAATAAAGGCACTCAAATTACTTCTCCTGCAAATATGTGCAAGTATATTTTTGTACAACTGTTGCAGGCATGTGTTCAAATGAGAATGTTTTTGTGATAGTTTTCTTCCTATGTTTTACTAAATTTAACATTAAAATTAGATTACATCTCCTGAACACAAAGAGGGGACACGGCAAGGAGAGACAACTTGAGGGTTATGAGAAAGAAGACAGTTAAGCTGGGAGTAAACACTTGCTAGGGATCAGTGACAAGGTAGATAATTGAGACTTATCTTTCTTGTGGTTTTGTTTCTATTAGATATTAAACTCTCTAAGGTACAGATCATGTTTCCTACTTCTATTGTAATTCTCCTTATACTTTTTTCCTACAGTGGATTTTCCAGTAATGCTGTTTGTTATCAGGAATAGCAGTGGACAGAGCATGTGCTGGGAGTTAGGATGACCCAAGTTCAAATTCTACCTCAGACATTTATTGCCTACATGACTGTGGGCAAGTCACTTAACCTATCTCAGCCTCGGTTTCCTAACATGTAAAATAAGGTAGGCTGGACTTGATGTCTCTAAGGTCTTGTGTCAATACTATTAATTCAGATTATAGCTTTCTGCTCCAATTACTTACCAAATAACCTTCCCTTAATTAATGAGATAATTTAAATATAATTTAATAATTTAAAACATAATCATGTATCATCTACATTTAGAAACAGTTTATAATTATTTTATATTTACTTAAATATAATTTTAAAGATAAAAACTGAAGAATCTTATTTGAACTTATTAGTTAAGTAAGGATGGACAACAGGACAGAAAACTCCAAGGGGAAGGAAGAATCATTTCAACAAACATTTCAAGATGAAATTCAAAGGAAAAGAAGGGAGGGGGAAAAGAGGGAGTAATACAAAAAAGAAATTAGATTGGCAGTCTGCCTGGTAGTAAGGATAGAGTAGAACAAGAAAGGCATAAGTTACTGAAGATTCCCTTCAAGAAATATGAAAGAAGTCTCAAAGTAATGTGGATTTACTTTTTAACTTGGTGCTGTTTTAATCACAAATCTGTCCTATCTTCTACCACTGTCTTTTTGCTATATTTCCTAGTATTTAAGTTGACTATTGCTCTTGCCTTTCATATTCTGACTAAGATCATGGCTATCCAGACTTCCAGATTCCACCAGACCTAGTGCACTTCCAGAGTGCGTGTATGTATGTGTGTGTGAGTGTGTATAGGTACAAGAGAGACAGACAGATGGACAGAGACAGAGAACAATCGTTCTGGGCATACTATGCAGGCTTTTTTAAAGAGAATGTCACTGACAGAATTAGAGTAATGACTACAGCTGTGCAAAGCCACGGAAATGCTTTTCACTTGGAATCAGGATGCTCTGGTTGAAAAAAGAAGGTGGAAGGAGGGGGTGATTTTTCCTATTCACTTAGTAGGCATGTAATAAATATTTATTAACTGAATGACTATTTCTTTCAGTCTATGTTGTAGAGGAGGTGATTGGTCTAGTTTTAAAATAATATAGAGGTAAAAATAAATATTAGTTCACTCTACTTTCTTCTATCATGCCTATTTTTAAATGAAAGCTGCTTTCAAAAAGCAGACATCATTGCTTCTTTCTCTCAATTTTAGGAGTTGCTGAGACACCTTCGTAGATGTCTCTAAATAAGGTGACACAGGACCTCCTACCCTGAATCCAAGTAATTTGGCCCGTACGAGGTAGAATCTCTGACAGCACAGAGTGCATCAAGTTCGTATCATCACCTGTACTTCCTTGAGCAGCTTTGACACCTGAATGAAATTGAGCCTTGTATCGATAGGACAGTAGATACATTTCATGGCCAAAGGCTGGTAAGGAGCCAGTGCATCTAGATATGAGAAGTCAGGTTCTGGGGAAAGAACAAAAAAAGATTTTAAAAGAAAATGAGGCAACAAAGCATTCTGTTGGTCTCTACTGATGGAATAGCTAGTTGTTAGCTCTACTTCTTCAATTTTTATTTCTATTCCTCTATTTCCTGCCCTGCTCAGTTTCCAAAAGGGATTGGATTGTGGGCTCTAAGGTTTCTTCTGGCTGTAAAGCTAGGATCCAAAGATTCCATTTCCTCACTTCTTTTTTAATTTTTTTTTTGAGGGGGGAAGGCAGGGCAATTGGGGTTAAGTGACTTGCCTAAGGTCACACAGCTAGTAAGTAAGTGTCTGAGGCCGAATTTGAACTCAGGTCCTCCTGAGTCCAGGGCCAGTGCTCTACTCAATGCACCACCTAGCTGCCCTGCCCCCATCTCCTCTTTCTCCAATTGAAAATGCTGACTTCAACTGTAACCGTATCACTTTTTTTTAAAATAGTTAAATTGATGCCTTAATAAAGGTCCTGAAAGTTCAAAAATATACCTCAGTATTCCAAAAAATTAATGATTTCACTGGTGTGACTTACCGCCTCCATTAATCTTGAACACAGTAATGAAAAGTACTTATAAGCGGTTGTGGTCAATTACATGAAATCAGCTTGGTTCATGTTTTCAAGAGATTGTTGAGGATGTGGAAAGATTACAAGCAATATCACCTCATAAAATACTGTCTGTTAACTCTTATTTAGTTTTTTGATATAGAAAGCAACTGGGTTAATTTTCAAATCTCAAAAGTAATGAATGATTAGGGGTTCAAAAAGCTTAAGAAATGTGACAAAGACAATGCCAGTGCACTGCAGACAGACCCGTTCTACCCACCACGTTTATTTCAGGCTCTCTTGTTCAGTACTGCCCCGATGACCTACCAACCAGAGTGGGTTGTCACAGAGTACACTAGGCCTAAGGAAACTTAGGCTTGAGTCCCAGAACTTCCACTTAATAGTTGTATGAATTTGGACAAGTCATTTAACTTGTCTGAGTCCCAGCTTCCTCATAAGCACCTTACCAGGCTATATTTCCATAAATATGAACGATTGTTATTATTGGTGCTTAAATGCCTTTTACTTTAAACAGGTTTCTACAATTCTTATGTTGGTTGTTTCCGTCGTTCTCGAAGAGGACCAAAAATGACATCACTATACTAGAATCAAGTTACAGTGTGTCGGATTGTGGCTGATCAGAGCAATACGAGCTCTGAATATTCTACCACAGGTCGGGTGCAAATAGTCTATTTGAAAACTTGAGGTGGATTCTCTAAAGTTGCACATCTCGCATTTCTTTTGAGCTACTTCACTTCTGCTTTGCTCATAGAGCATAGCACCTTCTTTGATGAGGGCACACCATGCTGGGAGGTCCTGTACCAGTGTCTGCCATGTCACACAATCAGCTCCAAAATTCTTAAGAGAGACCTTGAGAGTGTCCTTGTATCACTTCTGATCATTATGTGAGCACTTTCCCTGTGTGAGTTCTCCATAAAATAGTCTTTTTGGCATTCAAACAATGCGGCCAGCCCACTGGAGTTGTGCTCTCTGCAGCAGAGGGCACAACTCCACCTTTTACTTTCAGCAGGTTTCTACAATCCTTATGCAACTCAACTTGAGTCTGAGCTGTAAGTCTCCCTTGCAAACTTTAAGTAAGGCATTGTATACATGACAGCTATTATTGCTGATTCCTCATCTGTAAAATGGGAATAACAACACTTACCCCATCTACATCACAGGGCAGTTGTGAGAATTAGAGCCTTATATAAACCTTAAAGCACTGAGGAGAGGGGAACCATTAATAAAAGGAACAATCAAACTCATTGGTTCAGTAGGGCATTTGCTGAATGCCTATCAAAATACTGTAGTAGGGACTTCAATTGGAACTGCCTGACTATAGAGTGTTAAGACATGACTGATCCTCTCCAGAGGAAGTGTGCCAGCTTCAAAGTCAGGAAGACTTGGGTTTATGTCCAGCCATTGACACACACTTTCTATGGGATCCTGAGCAAATCCCTTTTCAGTATTCTTAGGTCATTCTCTAGGGCCCCCAAGTTGCAGACAAAATGTTGACCCGAAAGGGCAGAGAGGGAGTTCCTTCATTTGGGAGCTCTCTCTGTCCATGAACTTGCCGGCTCAATTCTTGTCCCTTATCTATCACCTCCAGATTCTTGTAGCTATTAAAGCTCCTAGTTATTTAGGAAGTACTTTACAACTTACAGAAGATATGATTCTCACAATAAGCCTTGGATGTATATGACACAAGTATGGTTATCCTCATTTTATGGATGACAAAGCTGAGGCCCAGGTAGGAGAGGTGACTTGTCCTGGGCTAGTAAAAATTTTTTGATTCCAAGGGCAGTGCTGAGATTGCCCCTCAACTCCTCTTTCTCCCTCCTGTTTTGGGAATGCAATCCTGCTCACATTTCTGAATATGTAAATGTGCAGGGAGAGTAAGAAAATACAGGGGCCGGGGAGGGAATCTTTTACAAACTTACCTGGCAATTGTCCACGTGGGCAATCAGGCATTGGCTTGAACATTTCATAGAGAAAGTTACAAAACATTTGATAACATTTCATCATTGTTAATCATAGACTTTTCCACTTAAGTTTTGTTCTGCAGTTTGATCATGGTGTGCCGGTGACCCTCGATATGAATGGTCTGTGCCAGGAAGTGTAAGTTCTGGCAGATCTTATCCAAGTTGCAACAGGTTTGAGGATGAACTTGGCAACACACTATCTGCCTATAATGGCCAGGTGGTGCAGTGGATAGAGTGATGGGTCTGAAGTTAGGAAGACTCATCTTTTTGAGTTCAAATCTGGCTTCAGATACTTACTAGTTGTGTGACCCTGAACAAGTCACTTAATCCTGTCTGCCTTAGTTCTTCAACCATAAAATGAGCTGGAGAAGGAAATGGCAAACTACTCTAGTATCTTTGCCAAGAAAATGCCAAGTAGGGTTACGAAGAATCAGACATGACTGAAGCGACAGAACGTAGCTGCTGATCATCTGTGGATCAGCCTTACAACATTTGGAGAGGCTCATTAGGTTGGCCACTGGGGCAGGAAGTGAAGGGGATGGTGCATTTTTCTGTCAAAGCAACTCTGAAAGACCCTCTCCTAAGCCAGAAAGAAGTTTCATTTAGTTTCTGGTTCACGATAATCACACTTACCAAGTTATAGTGCTCTAGTGTCCTGGGGCAATTATCCCTCCTGTTTGCAAAGAATTTTCAACTTTCCAAAAAGCTTTCACTCCTACAATCTCATTTTATCGCTCCAATACCATGAATTAGGGGCAGGTATAATTTCTATCTGACAGATGAGTAAACTGAAGCATAGCAAGATTCAATAGTTTGCCTAAGGGCACAAAAGAGGTACTGGCAGAGACAGAGCTTAAATACCAATAAGGTACAAACAGGAGAGCTGAAAACCAAGAGTAAAGTGAATTTTCTGCAATTGAAGAACAGGAACAATGTGAAAAATAAGATGGAAATATTAGTTTTTCCTTTGCTCTAGTATTACGCTGTACTTCATCTTAAACCTGTTTCCATAGGAAGGATTAGTCTTATAAATGATTGAGAAATGTCAACCATTACGAACAATCCCAGTGTCTTTTCGTTTGGTGGAGAGGCCGAGTCAAGGAGTTTCCCCCAAAATACTCTAAAGTAGGGTAGATATAAGAAAAAAATCAATGGGTAAAATAATCTGATTTTTTTGGTGGTAGTGATAAGGCTAGAGGAAGCCCTTCATAAAGCAACTTTTACTGGACTAGGTGAAGCACAGTCTCTGTCAAATTCTGCAGTTTTCACATTTTGCGTTTGCAAATTTATTCCCTTTTAAATTATGAAGGAGCTGATTAATTTTAACAAAATCTGGCACGCTGATATTGTGATACGGCTTAAGTTTAATCTGTGGATCAGTGTATCAGCTTGAAATAAAATGACAAATTATAAGTTCTGAAATGGGCCTACTGACTTGTAATTTTTAAGACTTTATTGAAATAGTCTATAGAAATATGATTACATTATATGAATATGTATAGTTCGCAGAGCCACTATCTGTAGAAAAACTAAAGCTCAAAGACATAATAATTTATTGTTAATTTTAACTTCCCATCACATAGCAGTTTTTTTAGCTAAGTCTGTATATAAGTATGAGTAGGATATGCACTATTTCGTTACTTCTTTTTTTGTCAATATTTTTAATACTTAGAGTCAACCATCAACTGCTAAAGACAAGCATATATGGGAACATAGCAGGTATCCTATAAATATAGGAGTGGGTTATTTAGAAAGTATACAACTGTTGATATGATTTTAGGGAATACTATCTATTAAGAGAGTGATTTAAGCAACATCAGAAACTACTCAAGTGAAAATAAAGATTAAAAAAATAGCAGATGCTTTCTGTGGATGTCAGAATACCTTCTTTCCTTTTGGCCTCACTAATTCAAAATTGAGTATGGACATGACAAACTAAGTTACCTTAGTTTTCCAGTGTATGAAAAAACAGAAAGTAAAGATTGTGTTAAGTGCACTTTATTGTGTTCTCATGTTAATCTAGATGAAAGACAAAATAATGTTCTAAAAATCTTACATTTCACATTTATAACTAGTTAGAAATTTGAAAAGAGAGGGTGCCAGGGGGTGGAGCCAAGATGGAGGCTGGAAAGCAGGGACTGGCATGAGCTCCCTGCCAAATCCCTCCAAAAACTCATTTAAAAAAATGGCTCTGAACCAATTCTAGAGCTGCAGGACACACAAAATAGCAGAGGGAAGCAGGGTTCCAGCCCAGGACAGCCTGGATGGTTGCTGGGTGAGGTCTTTTGTGTGCGGAGCCCAGCATGAGTGGCGTGGACCAGCAGCCAGACCAGGAGCCAGGCAGAGCGGACCCTAGCGCCCTGAATCAGTGAGTTGTGGCAGTTACCAGACTTCTCAACCCACAAACACTAAAGACAACAGAGAAGCTTAGTGGGAAAAGCTGCGGGGGGACAGGGAGTTTGCGGTTCGGCCACTGCCCCGGGGGCAGAGGAGGTGGACCAGCTTTAGAACTACAGCTACAGTTGCTTCTGGCCCCAGGCCCACCTGGTGGGAGGAATTAAGTTGTGGATCTGAGCAGGAGTGAAGAGCCTGCTGAAGATCTAAGTCCAGTCCTGGCTGGGGGTTCTTGGGGAAGGATGGGTGCTGGTGGGACAGCACATCCGCCCAAGCTTGGAACACAGAACTCTCTACTCTACAAACAGTCATACCCCGCTGAAAAACTCAAGGGTCAAGTAAGTTGGCTGGGAACATGGCTAGGCAGCGAAAATGCACCCAGATTCAGTCTCAGACTTTGGAATCTTTCTTTGGTGACAAAGAAGACCAAAACATACAGCCAGAATAAGTCAACAAAGTCGAACAGCCTACAACAAAAGTGTCCAAGAAAAACATGAACTGGTTTCAGGCCATGGAAGAGCTCAAAAAGGATTTGGAAAAGCAAGTTGGAGAAGCAGAGGAAAAATTGTGAAGAGAAATGAGAAAGATGTGAGAAAACCATGAAAAACAAGTCAATGACTTGCTAAAGGAGACCCAAAAAAATACTGAAGAAAACAACACCTTA
>CM053625.1:234261929-234282428 GCA_028646595.1 Phalanger gymnotis
TAAGAAGTCAAGCAATTCAACATAGGCTACATGCGTATCATTATGTATAACCCTTCCACAATACTCATGTTGTGAAAGACTAACTATATTTTGCTCCTTCCTAACCTATCCCCCTTTATTGAATTTTCTCCCTTGACCCGTCCCCTTTCGAAAGTGTTTGTTTTTGATTACCTCCTCCCCCATTTGCCCTCCCTTCTATTATCCGCCCTTTTTTTATCTTCTTTCTCCTTCTTTCTTGTGGGGTAAGATACCCAATTGAGTGTGTATGGTATTCCCTCCTCAGGTCAAATCTGATGACAGCAAGATTCACTCATTCCCCCTCACCTACCTTTTCTTCTCTTCGTACAGAACTGCTTTTTCTTGCCGCTTTTATGCAAGATAATTTACCCCATTCTCTCTCTCCTTTTCTCCCTCTCTCAATATATTCCTCTCTCATCCCTTAATTTGATTTTATTTCTTTTAGATATCATCCCTTCATCTTCAACTCACCCTGTGCCCCCTCTCTCTCTCTCTATATATATATGTATATACATATATATATCTACACATACATATGTACACACATACACCCACATATATACACATATACACATACATATATATACATATCTAGCTCAAACTTCCATCCTCACAATTTACAGAAAATTTCTCTCTTGAAGGTGACCAAAACCTTTTTCCTAACAAATTCAAAAAGGATTTTCTCAATTTTCCTCTCCACAACTTTTTTGCTGCATTTGAAACCTGATAATTTTGTTCTTTTTGAAACTCTATCAAGTCTTTGCTTCCACGAGGGTATATAATTTATTGCCTAACACTCTGAACCCTCTTCTTCCTCCTTCTTAACAGTCGCAATTTTTCAGTGGCCAGCCTTTGGCTTCTGTTTTATCTTTGGTACCATTAACTCTCTTCCTGGGAGAACTTTTTCATTTTATGGCATCAATATTTATCTTCATAAATATGATTCTGAAATCCTCGATCAAGCCCTGACTTCTTATTAACTCTAGTTGTGATTCTCCATCTGTCTGCTGGACATTTCCACATAAATGTTGCAATGTCACTTTGTATTCAATATACTCAAAATCGAATATATAATCCATTCATGAATAATTTATAAATAAAAAATCATATTTTTGCTTCAGTCTACTCACCTACACACCAGTTCTATTATTAGAAATAGTACTCTATCATTTGTTCTTTGATTCACTGATTCATTCGCCAAACATACTAGGGACAAAGTTTAGATCAGACATGGTTCTTGCCTTCAAGGAGCTTACAATCCAGAACAGGCATAAGTTACAGATACAGGTTACTAAAATACATGGTATAACAAAAATAGCTAGCATTAACACTGTGATTTATTACTGTCATTTTATGGATGAGGAAACTGAGGCTAAGAGAGTTTAAATGACTTCCCCAAGGTCACACAGCAAGTGAATTTCTGAAGCAGGCCTTGAGCACAGATATTTTTGACCTCCCATATCTAATGAAAACATTATAAGGTAGTGACCTCAGGAGTTAAAGCAGACCCATTCTCCCCATAGCTGGTTCTTAGCTCCCCAGATTTTACTTTGATCAAGGTAAAAGGACATCTAGCAATCTTTTAGAACTGTCGTTCTGGTCACCTTGGGGAACCTGTGTCTTAAAACGACTGAAGGCTCAAATATTGAGCTTTTGAGATACCTGAAGTCTTAAAAAGAATGCTAGAACATGGCTCAGAGTAGCCAACTGCTCTTGGTCACACTATCTGGCCTTGTCAGGGATTTTTTTTTTCCTTCAGCGGTTCAAGTCTCCAGAATAAAAGCAGCTTGCTACAGTTCAAATATGATTCTTATCAGATGTCCCCAGAGGGACAGACATGGGGGAAAAAAACACCGATTACTGGAATTAGTCTATGTTATAGAGCCAGTTCATAGCTTCACTCTACAAATTGCCAAGTATTTATAAGAGACAGTGAATTAGGAAGAAAATACAACTACTAAGGGTGTATATGTGTCTGAAAATATTTTTTTTCCTTACCAACTAGCTGCGTGACCTTGGGTAACTTGGAGCCTCTTTGGAACTTATTTTTTCATAAGGGAGTTGGACTACATAATTTGTCAGATCCCTTTGCTATGATTCTCTGCTAGTATGTAATTTAGGTGACTCTATCTTGGGACCTTTTCCCTTGGCAGTTGTGAATTATAATGGGACAGACAAGTGATTTTCCTACTTACCTGTGAATATAACAGTGTTGAGACTAGATTTTCCCCAAAGTTCCATGAAATGTACAACATCTCCAAATCGGAGGGAGGGATGACCAGTAAAAACTACGCATGGCTGTTTAAAATCATTGCTGAAGTCTCCATGGATGCTGGGGTAGTGCTTCAGTTTGTTGGTCTGAATGAGCTGGAAAAAATGTGAAAATGAAGACATATCAGACTATCTATGATGAAAAGAAGTACAAAGTCTTAGTACTTACTTCTACAGAATGGGAGTGCAGGTGGAAATGTACTTATGAAACAAAACGACTTTATTTAAATTGACCAAGTACCATCAAAGTTATGTAGTATGGCTTTCAGGGCAAAAGGTAATTAAGTCCTTTTGTTAGTATCAACTCATTTAAAATAAAGTTTCCTTCCATATATGATGTCATTTGTCACTAATTTACTTAAGTGTGCCTATTTACTATCCCACTTAATGTCATATGAAATGCTAAAGAGTTCCCTTCCAAAGAGCCTACAATGTTATTTACTGATTGTATGCTATGCAAAATGTTTTCTAGCAATTTGTGTTTAATAATGTTATGCTCTTCATTCCATTTTGGCAGCAGTGCACATATAAGGCTCCAACAAGGATAATGACAGAGATAATAGAGGGCCTGTGCATCTGGAAGTTTTGAATTGGGTATCTAGTATTTGCTCCACTTGTGGGGCATCTTTTTGGTATGCCTCCTCTACCATCCTGTGATACTGCTAAGGAGCTGGCCCTAACATGAGTTCAGTCAAGCTCTCGGGGACTCAGACAGTACAGTTATCACCTGCTACTGCCCAGCTCTCAAAACTGTAAGAGATTCCAAGCCTCAGGGAGCCAGAGGCAGTACAGTGAATGGAAGACTCACATCGATCATGGATCCCCAGTGTTTGGATGTTCCCATCATAATGCTGTACTTCTTCTGTTCTCCCAGATATCATTCCTGCTCTGGCCGTTTTTTCCCTTTGTAGTCTTGACCCTATGGATAACCAGTTTCCCTGGAGGCCTTGTCCTGCCACTGCTCAAGCCTTGGGTTTCTCTTTCCTACTTCTATGCCCATGTTGCTAAATGCCACTGAATAAAGTCACTAAGTGTCCCAATTAGGTCCATTACAAATTTATCTTAATTAATGATTCACCCACAGGTAGGGTGTTATAAGGTTTAGTCTATGATGTTTCAGGCCTGTTTTTCTACCATCACCACTGTGTGCCTTCTGCTTTTATTCTTGTCTCTTTGTGTATATTTGGAAAGAAATCTCTTAATGGTTTCTTTATTATCTTGTTGACCTTAGTTACTGTATTTGTTTACCCTTTCCTTATTTCTGTTGTCTGGCATGTCTGAGAAGCAAATAATTTCTTCATCTATATCTAGTTTTCTTTCTAAGCATGCCTTGAATGCCTTTTTTTAACTGAACATTCAACTTTTCTCATTTATAGTTAGGCTCAGATTTTCAGAGCAGATCATGCTAGGGTATGTCTTGAGCCTCCATTTTCCTTTGGAACACATTATTCCATTTCGTCCTGTGGTTTCTGGTGGGTACAAAATAGTCTTAAGTTATTTGAATTTCCTCTCCTTTATATTTTTCTCTTAAACACTTGAAGAATTTGTTGTTTTCCAGTGGAATTGTTAAATTTAACTACTATGTGTCTTGGTGTCTGTAGCATAGGGTTTTTACCTATGGGTGCTCTATGGATTTTGTCTTCTGTATTCAGAAGTTCTAGGCAGTTTTCCTGTATTTTTTCTTGTATTACGGTGTTCAGGTTTTTTGATTTGTGTTCTTCTGGGAATACTTTCATCTTTTATTTATTTATTTTTAAAGAATCTATTTTTGTTTTTAAATTTTTTTGCAGGGGGGGAAGGCAGGGCAATTCGGGTTAAGTGACTTAACCAAGGTCACACAGCTAGTAAGTGTGTCAAGTGTCGGATTTGAAGAGGCCGGACTTGAACTCAAGTCCTCCGGAATCCAGGACTGGTGCTCTACTCACTGTGCCACCTAGCTGACCCACTTTAATCTTTTAAAGTTGTTTCTACACATCTTGTCTTAGAGATCAGTATGTTTTGCTTGAGATCATACTTCCTTTCAATGTTATTGCTTTTTGCTCTTCTTCTTTCAGATTGTCTTTTGCTTCCATGTATATATTCCCTAGCAGTTATACTCTTTTGTTTCTTTGGTGAGATTTGTCCCAGTGGATTCCAGTTTTTTTATTTTGCCAAATATTTCTACCGTGCAGGCCATAAATGGCAATTTCATAATTGTTATTTCTCTTTTAAGACATTTAGGAACATCGACCTGTGGTTCCATGTTCTCTGGGGAATTCACAGGGTAATCTACCTCATCAGGTATCAATTCATTTTCCTTTTCTTGCAATATTTATTTACAGATGCCTGAACTCGCTTGCCTGATATGGAGGCCATTCCCTTCTGGTTTATCTGTTTATGCTCAAGGTCTTTGATTTTTCTTCTTCTGAGATCTTTGATAATTTCAGTGTTTTTCCCTTATTTCCTCCTATTGCTTCCTTTCTGACTATTTCTAGGTTGATGGTGGTTTCCTTAGAGGCTGGATCTCCGAACACCTTGGCCTTCTCTCATGCTGGGCAATTCACAATTCAAATCCTTGGCCTGTTCCAAGTGACATCTGTGGGGACAAACTGGTCCCAGCGGTCTGTTGGTTTTTCTCTCTCAGCTTAGTGTAATGCCATCTACATTTGTCCTATCCCTTTTCCCATCTGTTCCTCCATTTTTTGGCTAGGTTCTGTGGCAGCAAAGAACACTTCCATTCTGGTATGGTAGTCTGAGCAAATTTTTGCTTTCTGAATCTCTGTGGCACTAGGAAGTGGGGAAGAAGTGGGGCTGGAGTGTAAAGTTGATTTCTATTGTGAGTTACTTGGGATAGTCTGTGCAGCTCTGCTGCTAGGAGTTTGATGGGTAGTAGGGGAAAGGAAGATAAATAAGTTCACTGGGTTTTTACCCTGTTTGAGTTCTTGGTGTCTTAGACTATGGAGACAGCTGAAATTGCTTTATCTCTGACACATAATTCTCATTTTGAAGAGATTTGAGAGGATTAGAGAAAATACCTAATCTTCCATCTTATTGGTCACATAACCATAAGTTGGTATCAAATGGTCCAAAAGAGAACTTATTATCTCTCCCACCTCTTCTGAATTTTCTTATAACTGTGGAGGGGACAACTACCACTCTTCTAGTCACCCAGGTCTGCAGCTGCAGCATAATCCTCGACTCTTCTCTACTGATTACTCCATATATATAATAAATTGCCAAATCCTATGATTTCTTTCTCTAATCTCCTTCTACGCCTCCACATGCCATTAGGTCCCAAGTTCAGGCCCTTATTATCCCTTATCTGGATTATTGCAATAGCCTTCTAATTGGTCTCCCTGTTTCAAGTTTCTCTCCACTCTAACCTACCCTCTGCTCAGTTGCCAATGTGATTTTTTTCTAAAGTACTCCCTCCCTTCCTAATTTTCTTATACTTTATTCTCTCCTTCATGTATTCTGTGATCTAGCCATACTGACCTATTTGCTGTTCCTCAAACTCAACACTCTATTTCCCATCTCTGTTCTTCTGAGGTGGTTGTTTCCCATGCCTGGAATGCTGTCAATTCCAATCTTTACCTCCTGGCTTTCCTGACTTCCTTTAAGACTCTGCTGTAGTGCCCTCTTGCCAAGTAGGCCTTTCTTGGTCCCCCCAGGTGCTAGTGCCACTCCCTTTAAGGTTACCTTCCAACTTCTCTGTATTTATCTTGGATGTTCTGATTTATATGGGTTATCTCTCCCAAATGATTGTAAATTCCATGAAGGAAAGGACTATTTTTGATTTCTGCATTGCAAGAACTTGATACAACGTCAGGCACATGGTAAGCTTGTGGACTGATTGATTTTCTTCTTTCCTAACTGATTCATTATTGGTCTCTACACAGCAGCTGTTCCAAAATTTGTTTGCTCTCCTTAAACCATCTACACTGCCCAATCTCAGGTAAGGACCTTACCTTCTAGTTTTGATTAAGAACACTGAAGCCATCATCGTGAGCTTCCCCTTTTCTCTTACTCTATATCTCAAAATCTATAATTCTCTTACCCTCTTCTTCCCCAACACCAGAGACAAAGAGGTCATCCTTTTCCTTGCCAAGGACAACATATCTGTTTCTCCTCTTGATCTCACTCTCTCCTTTCTCTTTAGGGAGCTTAGCCCCTTCATTCTTCCCCTTTCTGTTCATCCTGAATCTCTCCTTATTCCTTCTTTCCCTGATACCTACAGATATGTCCAAGTCTTCACTATCCTTAAAAAACAAATATTGATCCTGCTATCCACTCAAGCCATTATCCATTTCTTTTCCCCTTTCACATACTCCTAGAATGTGTCTTCACTGCCTCCATTTCTTCACTTACTCACTTTTCAATCCTTTCCAATCTGTCCCTTGACCCTCTCGCCATCCACCGGACTAAATCTGTCCTCTCCAAGATTGCTACTAATTGCTTAACTGGTAAATCCAGCGATATCTTCTCAGTTCTCAACTTCACGAAATTTCTGCAGTTTTTGATAGTTGATCTATCCTACTTATTGGATACTTTCTCCAACCTTGGGTTTTACAACATTGATTTCTCCTAGTTCTTTTCCTATCTGACCACTCCTCAGTCTCCTCTGCACAATCTTCAACCGCATCTCCAACAAAACTAAATATCCCCAAAGATTCTGTCTTGGTCTACTTTTCTTCTGATTTCTATATCTGGTCTTTTGTTGATCTCATCAAATTTAGTTAGGTCAATTATTACCTCTAAAAAATGACTACTAAATTTATATATTCAATTTTGATCTCTCTCCTGAAATTCACTCTTGCACTGCTGACTAGTAGACAATTGCATTTGGATGTTTCACCAACACCTCAAAGTCAGCATGTCTAAAACAAAATTTATTATCTTATTCCTTCACCTAAGCATCCCCTGAACTTCTCTCTTTTTGTTGAAGGTACTAGTCAAACTACTCAACTTTCTGCTGAGGTACTAAGTAATCTGGTCAAAGAGTTTTGCAACTGGAGTAATTTCTCATTCTTCCTTCTTCCTCATCCATCATAGCCAATCAGTTCCCAAATCCTGTTTCAGTCTACAACATCTCCTAACATTTTTCCCCTCCTCTCCAATCACACAGACACCATCCTAGTTCAGTCTCTCATCACTTCTCATCTGGGTTCCTACAATAGACTCCTAAGAGATATGCAAGCAGAGGGTTTGTCATCCTTTTCTCATCAACTTAGGGGAAGGCCTATATACTATCTCTATGGAAAGGAGCAGATACTGGCTCTTCATTTTGAGGCAGGGGTTTAAAGCCTGATGGAAAAATGTTTTTAAAAAAACAATAGAGGATGATCTTCAGTCTGGCCACCTAGGCAAGTTTTTGGTCTACTGGTATAAACTATAGTTATCCCATTTGCAACTATTGTAACTACCTAAAGACTAAATGGCTAAAGACCATTGCTAAAGCTTACTTCAGGATCTTGGCTGCCCTCTGTGTAGCAATCAGTGTTTGTAGAACTCAGTCTTAATTGTAAATAACGAGCAACTTTTGACATTTGACGATATGAAAGAATGTAGTTAAATATGAACAACCAGGCGAGTGAAATACTATATGCGACCTAGAACTCCATGCTGCACAAACTAGCCTTTGTTTTTGCATTGGATCTTTTGAAAAATGTAGTGTCTGGCATCTGAGATGCTGATTCACATTTTGGGTTGAATAGAGGCTTGTTACCGTTTTCCTAGATAGACAAGATATCTGGCAACAGTACTGGCTATTGGGAAAGGCCGTTTTGATGTATGCTTGACATATAACACCCCGTTGCCTCAACAGCCAACTATATAAATCTCACTATCAAGCCAAAACTCTACATAATCATGAGGCTGACAGAAATAGTCAACAAATGAAACTCTATCACAGCCTGTCACAGTCACTAAAGGTATTATTTCACCTAGTGTGGATGTGAGAGGATTACAGTTACACATTAATCTCAATTAATTATATGTTATGTAGAGAGTAACAGTGGAGTAATTTTTAGTTATGACCAACAACAGCATCAAGCTTCCTTCTTTTAAGGCAAAATGAGACCTTTCTGGGTCTCACATAGCACTTTGTTTTGTAAATCCTTAATGCACTCATCATGTAAAACTGCATTATAGAAATATGTTGTTTCTTATCCTACTAGACGGCAAATTTCATAGGGGCAGGATCTGTATCTTATCTAAACTTTGTATCTCCCCTAGTACAATATTCTGGTATAGGTGGTCCTCAATAATTATTTATTTAATGAATGATGCTGTTAAATAACTGTTAAAACACTTTTTATTATAAGGAGTAATCTATATCCTACTATAATCTACTCTGTTCTTTGCCTCCTAAGTTTCATTAAATCATGAATGAAATGTGAAAGTTGGGTAGGAGCTTAGGCGGTCATCTAGCTCCTGTCAATGACACAAATTCTTTTAATAATATCCTTTACAAATGGACAGTCTGAAAGAATGCTTTCAGTGACAGGTAGCTCTCTATGTTATGACGCCAGTTGATTCAATTTCTGCATAGTTTTGGTCATTAAAAACCTCTTCCCTATATGGAGCTGAAATCTACTTTCCTTTAAGTTCCACCTTTCAATTCTAAACTTTGGAGTAATATGCAAGTCTATTCTTTTTCAGATGACTTAGATACGTGTATACTCCAATGAACCTGTGATCTCACAGTAGGAAGTACTACTTCCAATGGACAAAAAGCAGTACACATTTATACTCTCATCCTGTATGACTTTTGTTCATATCTTTCTATAGGTCCTAACAATAGGTCCATGAAATTTGTTAGGGCCTTAAGCTTAACCTTAGAGACAGGAGATAAAGTAAATCTGAGTTCAAATCCTGTCAAATCCTGTTTCAGACACTTCCTAGCTAGGTGGTCCTGGGCAAGTCACTTAACTTCTATGTCTTAGTTTTTTTAATCTGTAAAATGGAGCTAATAATAACCCTACCTCACAGGGTTGTTATGAGGCTACAATGAAATAACATTTTCAAAGCCCTTTGTAAACCTTAAAGCACTGGATAAATGCTATTATTGTTACCAATAACAACTCCTTGAAATCATTCCTTACTATCTCTTTTTTTACTCCAGTCTCTGAAAAGGTGATCCTGACCCTGACCAAGGCCAACTCCTCTACACAGAGCATGGATTCCATTCCTTCCCATCTTTTCTGGTAGATTGACTGTGGACACAACCAACCCTCCCTTTTCTCTATTTTTCCAGCTTCTCTCTACTTATTGGTTCCTTCCTTGCTGTGTGCTAACATACTCAACTCTCTCCATCCTTAAAAAAAAAATCTTATTAGATCCTGCCTTCTCTGCTTACCATTGCTCTTTATCTCTCCTCCCTTTCTTACCCAAGCTCGTAAAAAATGTCATTTATGCTGGTTCCTTCCAAATGCTGTGACATCACCATTAAACTGTAACTGGTTTCCCCATAGGTCCTACTGATGTTTTTTTTTTCCTCAATCTTTGTCTTCTTTGACCTCTTGGCAGCATCTGACACTGGTGACTGCCCTCTCCTCCTGAATATTCTTCCTCTCCAGGTTTCTGCGGCACTGTTTTGCTCTTCATTCTCTTTCCACTTGTCCACTTGCCTCCTCAGTTTTTAGTCCTGGATCATCATCCACGTCAAGCCAACTAACTGTGTGTGCATCCCTAGGCTCTGATCCTGGCCTTCTCTTTTCTCTATTTTTTCAGTTTATGACCTTTCAGCTCCCATGGTTTAAATTATCATCTCTGTGCAAATAAATCTCAAATCAACCAACCAATCAATTAATCAGACTACCCGTTTTCTCTCCTGAGCTGGACATTTCAAACTGGATCTCCTAATGAAAGATGTCTTCTGCCATTGGATAATCTGCAATATTGATTCTTTAGAGAATGTGGTATTTCACGATTCACAGCTATTATAGCATTACTGGAAAAATATTACTATTAGATTTTTTGTGTGTGTGTGTTTGAGAAAATCCTGGGGTCACTGAAAGTACAGAATAATGTCCTAAAAATCAACCCAGTCTGCTCTCTTCCTCCTTTTCAATTCGAAGCCCATTTTCTTTTCAAACAAACCGATTACAGTATCTGCCCAAAATTTTCCAGCTGACCACCTCTGAACTATTTGAATTCAGGTTTCATGTCTCTCCTAAGACTTCTTCCTCAGGCTAAACAGACCTATCCACCTAACTGTTCTTTGTATCCTGTCCCACAGAGAAGCAAGCACCTCCCTCCTCTGTACTTTCATACTGCCTGTACCTTTCTTATGGACTTCTACTCCAATTTGTTTTTCAGTTTTTTATATATGGATCTTACTTCACCTACTGGATGATACACTCCTTGGGGGAGGGGATTGTGTCTTTTGTATCACTGTCTCCAACAGTGCATAGTGGCTTGCACACACTGGTCATTTAATAAATGTTTGTTGACTGAATACATGAAAATGAC
Organism: Phalanger gymnotis; assembly: GCA_028646595.1. Classification (NCBI taxonomy): domain Eukaryota; kingdom Metazoa; phylum Chordata; class Mammalia; order Diprotodontia; family Phalangeridae; genus Phalanger; species Phalanger gymnotis. Next base: position 234,272,670 of record CM053625.1, read on the forward strand.
ATGATTCCCAGATACTTCTTTATCCTTGCTGTGTTAGTTTGCCAATGTTCTTCTGGAAAGTGTGATAATAAAAGTTATCAGTGCAACAAAAGGAGCGATGGAACTTTAAAGCCTTTTAACTTAGTCACTATGCTTTGATGGTAGCTACTCCATTTTTCTATTTATAAACTGCAAGAAGAGAAAATTACATTAAAAGAATAATAAATATGGACTGGCTTCAAATGTATTTGCAAAAATATGTAGGTAGAGGAAATCATCAACCACACTAAGATATAATGATTCACACCTGTAAATTATACATTATATCTTAATCTGTTGGGCACCTTCACATTTCAGGTACTGAAAATTGCTATACAATTTTTAATGCTGTATCTTTCCTGGATATCATTTTACAAATTCAGTGCATACCAGGATTTGGAAAGAGAAAAGTCTGCTTAAGATATATCATTTACCACGGGCAATATGAGGTGCACTTATAATGGAAATATTCTCAGTTTAATGAAAACAGCAGTTTGGTAAACACTACTGATGTAGGACAACTATGAAAAGTAAAAAAAGGGAAATGGGAAGAGGCATAGGACAAAGAACTAAAAAGTAGAGGATAAATAGCACAGAAGAGTCAAATGAACAACTTGAGAAGGGATACTTGGCAGTTAAGAGTAAAAGTAGGATTAGAAGGGGCAGCTATGTAGTTCAGAAGTTAGAGCACCAGCACCAAGCCCTAAGTTCAAATGTGACCTCAGACACTTGACTTACTAGCTGTGTGACCTTGGGCAAGTCACTCACTGCCTTGCAGCAAAAAAACACAAAAAATTCCTAAATAGTAGGATTAGAACTCCTGGGTTCTATGAATAGAACTAAAAAGCCTTAATTGTAACTATTAATGGTCTGAAAATGGAATGGATTAATAGAGAAGAATAGTGAATCATTAAGACTAGGACAAAAAAAGCATATTTACAGAATTACAACATTTCGATTCAACACACACTTGTAAAATTTTGACTATGTACAAGATGCTCTGCTGAGGGCTAGGGACACAAAGATAAAAGTGAAATGTGGTCTGCCCCCAAGAAGCTTACATTCTGAGGGGGTACAAACCACCCCACCAGAAAGTAAGCAGAAGGTAATCTGTGCAAGAAGTGAGCATTAACAACTGGAACACAAACCTTCATGAAGAAGGCAACACCTAAGATGAACCTCGAAGGAAGTTATAGATTCTAGGAAGCAGAAATGAGGAGGGAGGGCACCCCAAATATGTTGAAATAAATGGAAGTGTCATTATAGTCTTCTCCGATAACAGGATAATCCGTGGAGGTCTCTTCTCTTTATACAATTCTATAACTTTCATCTGGTTGATGGCCCTCTCTACCCACATGTAACTATCTACCCTTTATTTCTTTCCAACCCTTGTTATCTTACCTCTGCGTGAGGAAAAGGGGGTTCTGGGAGATACACCTTGGTCTGTTTGTTGTGACAAAGCCTTTTAAAGAAGAAAAAAATGAGTTAAATGTCAGTGTATTAGGTAAGACATTCCATGGTACTGGTTGCCACCTACTGGTGTCACTTCAGGCACCATTTAAAAATTTTTTCTTGACAGTGAATCTTACTGTGAACAAAGGTTAGGGGTACTGAGAATCTAGTTTCTTGAAATAAGTCTTTCAAAAAAGTAATACACAACAAAAATTATCCTCGAAGACAGACTGTTTTGTTCATAAAGGTTAAAAATAGTTTCTGAATGTGTTATAGTATTTATAACTAGCTAATGCTATTAATAAATGTCTGTTGATTTGAATGAACAGCTATTATGGCCAAGGCAGTATGGAAGGTGCTGACTCAGGGAGCAAACCCAACCAATTGGTTTTGTTTCTTCTTTATTTTTTAAAATATTTATTTATTTAATATTTTTAGTTTTCAGCTTTGATTTCCATCAGAGTTGGAATTACAACATTTCTCCCCATTTCTAGCCCCCTCACTCCAAGATGGCATATATTCTGATTGCCCCCTTCCACAGTCAGACCTCCCTTCTGTCACCATATTCCCCCTCCACCTCCCTTTCCCTTATTTTCTTGTAGGGCAAGATAGATTTCTATGCTCCATTGCCTGTATATCTTATTTCCTAGATGCAGGCAAAAACTTTTTTTTTTCTGAACATCTGCTTCTAAAACTTTGAGTTCCAAATTCTCTCCCACCCACCCTCCTTAAGAAGGCAAGCAATTCAACATAGGCTACATGCGTATCATTATGTATAACCCTTCCACAATACTCATGCTGTGAAAGACTAACTATATTTTGCTCCTTTTCTATTCTATCCCCCTTTATTCAGTTTTCTCCCTTGACCCTGTCCCTTTTCGAAAGTGTTTCCTTTTGATTAATTCCTCCCCCTATCTGCCCTCCCTTCTATCGTCCCCCCTTTTTTTACCTCGTTCCTCGTTTCCTGTGGGGTATGATATGAGCGTGTATGTTATTCCTTCCTCAGGTCAAATCAGATGAGAACAAGATTCACTCATTCCCCCTCACCTGCCCCTTCTTCCCTTCCTACAGAACTGCTTTTTCTTGCGATTTTTATGTGAGATAATTTACCCCATTCTATTTCTCCCTTTCTCAATATATTCTTCTCTCTTCTCTTAATTTTTATTTTACTTTTTTTAGATATCATCCCTTCATATTTAACTTACCCTGTGCCCTCTGTCTATATATAATGTATATTCCCTTCAACTACCCTAATACTGAGAAAGGTCTCAAATTATACACATCATCTTTCCATGTAGGAATGCAAACAAAACAGTTCAACTTTAGTAAGTCCCTTATGATTTCTCTTTCTTGTTTACCTTTTCATGCTTCTCTTGATTCTTGTGTTTGAAAGTCAAATTTTCTATTCAGCTCTGGTCTTTTCACTGAGAAAGCTTGAAAGTCCTCTGTTTTATTGAAAGCCCATATTTTGCCTTGGAGCATGATACTCACTTTTGCTGGGTAGGTGATTCTAGGTTTTAATCCTAGCTCCACTGACTTCCAGAATATCATATTCCAAGCCCTTCAATCTCTTAATGTAGAAGCTGCTAGATCTTGGGTTATTCTGATTGTGTTTCCACAATACTCAAATTGTTTCTTTCTGGCTACTTGCAGTATTTTCTCCTTGATCTGGGAGCTCTGGAATTTGGCGACAATATTCCTAAGAGATTTCTTTTTGGGATCTTTTTGAGGAGGGGATCGGTGCTTTCTTTCAATTTCTATTTTGCCCTCTGGCTCTAAAATATGAGGGCAGTTCTCCTTGATAATTTCTTGAAAGATGATATCTAGGATCTTTGTTTGATCACGGCTTTCAGGTAGTCCAACAATTTTTAAATGATCTCTCCTGGATCTATTTTCCAGGTCAGTGGTTTTTCCAATGAGATATTTCACATTGTCTTCCATTTTTTCATTCCTTTGGTTCTGTTTGATAATATCTTGATTTCTCATCAAGTCACTAGCTTCCACTTGCTCCAGTCTAATTTTTAAGGTAGCATTTTCTTCAGTGGTCTTTTGGACCTCCTTTTCCATTTGGCTAATTCTGCCTTTCAAGGCATTCTTCTCCTCATTGGCTTTTTGGAGCTCTTTTGACATTTAAGTAAGTCTATTTTTTAAGGTGTTATTTTCTTCAGTACTTTTGGGGGTCTCCTTTACCAAGTCATTGACTTGTTTTTCATGGTTTTCTCGCATCTCTTTCATTTCTCTTTCCAATTTTTTCCTCTACTTCTCTAACTTGCTTTTCCAAATCCTTTTTGAGCTCTTCCATGGCCTAAGACCAGTTGATGTTTTTCTTGGAGGCTTTTGTTGTAGGCTCTTTGACTTTGTTGACTTCTTTTGGCTGTATGTTTTGGTCTTCTTTGTCACCAAAGAAAGATTCCCAAGTCTGAGTCTGAATTTGAGTATGTTTTCACTGCCTCTTCATGTTCCCAGACAACTTACTTGATCCTTGAGCTTTTTGTCAGGGTGTGACGGCTGGTAGAGAGTACTTTGTCCCAAGCTTGAGGGGCTGCACTGTTGTTTTCAGAGCTATTTCTACACAGCAAGCACTGCCACACCAGCACTCCTTCTCCCCCAAGAACCACCAACCCAGACTGCCACTCAGATCTAAGCAGGCTCTGCAGTCCTGCTCTGATCTGCCACTTAAATTACTCCTACCAGGTGGGCCTGAGGCCAGAAGTGACTGCAACTGTAGCTCTGTAAGCAGCCTCAGAACTGCACCATCTCTGCTGCCCCCTGAGCAGTGGCCGACTGTGAACTCCTTTCATTCAGTCCCTGCAGTTTTTCCCACTAACCTTCTCTGTTGTCTTTGGTCTTTGTGGTTTGAGAAGTCTGGTAACTGCCACAGCTCAATGATTCAGCATGCTGTAGCCTGTTCTGCCTGGCTCCCGGTCTGGTTGGTCTGGGCGCGGCCCACACTGGGCTCTGCTCCGCTCCCAGTATGGTGTGATACACCTTACCCAGTGACCGTCCAGGCTGTCCCGGGCTGGAGCCCTGCTTCCTTCTGCTATTTCGTGGGTTCTGCAGATCTAGAATTTGTTCAGAGCCATTTTTTATAGGTGTTTGGAGGGTCATGGGGGAGAGCTTTAGGCAAGTCCCTGCTTTCCAGGCACCATCTTGGCTCCGCCACCCAGACTCTCTGTTTCTTCTTTTATCAACATGTTCTCTATGACCTTTATTTTGCAGGAAGCACTATTTCACCAAAATAAAACTGAAATTACTGATACCCTCAAGCCAAATTTTTAAAGACATTTTGAAGGACTAAGTTTGTATGAATTTTTCTTTGTATTTTAAAAGATAAAATTTGACCAGATTTATCACTGGTGCTCATCTGGATGTTAATTCTAAGAAAAGTAGCAAAACACTATTAGCAGGACATCTAAAAATTCTAGTAAATACCATCTTTGGGGAAGAGGTTTTTAATATATAGAGGCAAATATATATAATATTTTTAGCCCAAGAAGAGAAAGAAGTTAAGAGGCAGTTGTGTAGCAGCCTGATTTATACAAGGATGGCGTGAAGAGGACAGATCAATGGGGGTGGAGTCATAAGACCTAGGTTCAAATCTTGCCTGGGACACATTAACTGTGTGACTTTGTACAAGTGACTTACAGGCTCAAAAGCTCAGTTTTCTTACTTGCACAACCTATTTTGTAGAGTCACTGGTAGGGAAAGGCTTTGCAAATCTTAAAGTTCTATGTAAATATGAACTATTATTATTAGGTTGCCAGGAAAGATGTTCTATTAAGTTTATAAGCAAGCAGAATGGTGACGAAGCACTATGTAGTCAGGAGCATTTCTGCTGATTGACCTCCTCACCTACCACCTCTCCCTCCCTTCTTACCTGCTCCTTCCAATATATATTATATTCATCAAATACTTCTTCAGTATCTCCAGCATACAAAGCAGTGTTAGATGAGAAGAGAGGTAGAAAGGCAAATAAGGCATCGTTCTTGCTCTCAAGGAGCTGACAATCTAGTGCCTCTGTTGGTGCACTGAAGCACATATGGATCTGCAGGGAATATGAGACAGTTTTCTTGAAGGGCTGGAGAGGTTAAACGAAAGTGACTAAGTGTTTGGTTACTTGCCTCTGGGGATGTGAAAGAGCTACCTCTGCCCTTAAGCATCAGCACAGATGAAAAATTCATCAGCTGGATGAGGCAAAAGATGTCACAAATTTGTAAGAGTTAACAGAAAGAATGTTTTATGAAAGGGCATATGCGTGGAGGTCATCAGTTACTTCTACGGTCTCTTCCAGCTGTAAATAAATGATTCTGAGAAGCACCTAGTGCCCCATTTCTATGCCATTATTTGGCTAATACTACTATAACAATTAAGTAGCATTTAGACAGCACCTTAAGGTTTATAAAACACTTTGCCAATGTCTCACTTTAACCTCATAACAGCTGTGGGAGGTAGATACTATTATTATCCCCCTTTTACAGATGAGGAAACTGAGGCACACAAAGGTCAAGTGATGTGTCCAGATTCAGAGCTAGTAAAAGCGTCTGAGGCAGGATTTGAACTCAGCTTCATGTCCTACACTCTTATCTAAACACTGTGCTACCTACCTGCCTCATATAAGATAAGGAAATGATATGGTATGTTGAACTCACTAGAAGAGATAGTTCTTGTATCAGGAGATGATGAAATGAAAGGCTCTGAAAACAAGGAGTCTATATTTCTCTTGATCTGATGCTTGTCCATGTGTAATATTTACCAGATTTATTGAGAGTTTCTTCCCTACTGATGTCTGCAAGGTAATTTTTGGGGAATGAGGAAGGCAGCTATTCAAGCCTCTAGAATGGTAGGTGGGAAGGTTAATCAGAAGAAATAGTCATAGACTACACAGCTTCTTTACCATTCTGCCACCCATGGTACCTCTATTAGCTTCTAAGAACCTCAATCATATTTTCTCAAATCAAATCTACTGATTTGCCCAAAATTAAACAGCAACCACTGGTAAAAACTAATTAAAGTCTGGAGCTAACATCTCCCCGTGTTTTGAAAGCAGTTTCTTTCTATTTAGGTATGATGTCTTTAGCTACACATTAGTTTTCTCTCTTTGGGGGAATGGAACTTTCTGATTCTCTTCTTTTGCCAAATCTACTAAAAGATGTTTTTACTAGTTACTTCTCCTTTCTAGCTTTGTCATTTCTAATCTTTCCCCCATCCAGTATGTTTAGTTTTCTTGACTAATAGTTCCTTTTTGTGGTCTCCTACTTGAGAAAAGAGAAGGATAATGTAAGGAGAGGAAATACTAAATTGCTAGTATTAACAGAAAAGGGGTTATTTACACTGATTAATTTGTTTCCTTTCAAGTTTCAGGAATGTGACTTAAATATTTTTTGGACAAGGATAATGCCTTGGCAGATGCCAAGAACCAGGCCCACTACTTTCATTTACACAAAGCACTGAAGGGGCCAACATCTCTCTACTATGGCCAGGTTCCATGGGAAGGTGAAAGCGGTGAGAACAAGGTAAGGATGGAGATGGATAAAAGACAACAGAGAAGGAGACTACCAAGGTCTTCCCTTACCTTCAACCCGTCATCCACTCAATTTAACTTTTTCCATACCCTGGTGAGAGCTTCCACTTAGAGGAGCTATGGGTGTTGTTTCAAAGTAGAAACAAAAATCGGTGAGAATGGACCATATCATGGGTTCTTACTCTGAGGTTTAGGAACTTTTAAAAAAATTTAATATTTTGATGATTGTATTTCAATATAATTAGTTTTCTTTGTAATCCTATTTATCTTATTTTATAAATTTTAAAAAGTTATTTTGAAAAGAGGCTCAAAGGTTTCCCTAGATTGCCAAAGTAACTGATGATACAAAAAAAGGTTAAAAACCTTGGACTGGGACAGATGATCTTTAAACATTTCTCTGGTGCTAACATTCTGTGGTGATGAAAGGATTTTTTTTCTTGACTTTCTTCACCCTCAAATGTATACATTTTAAAAAGCAGTTTCTTTCTGCAGTGTAAACTTCATATGGGGGTATGTGGTGATATGTACTGAATTCAACTAAATTTGCAACTACTATGTAAATGGAGGTGGAAAACTTGGGGGAAAGAAGCAAAATGAATGAAATTAAGGTCCAAAAAGAAAAGTCAATTACATTAAGAAGATGACAAATTTTATCAGGCTCATGGCAATAATAGGAAGAACCTCCTAGAAAGGAATTCTAAGAGGGAAATAATTCAAGTCTTGGATATTGCTGAAAAAGGAAAGCTCTTGCATATTCAGGAACAAATTATACAATTATAATAAGAAAAGAAGTTGGCCAAATCCAGAGCTCTCTACAAAGTAGCAGAACAAAAGGAAAAAGGAAAAAGCAGAAAAAGGGGAAATTAGGCCAGAAAACTAAAGAGGAATATAAAGAAAAAACATGAATATGTAGCAGCAAGATTACAAACGGTAAGGCTGCAAAGGCAATGAAACTATTAAAGATGGAAGAAAAAATAAACATCTGATAATATATTTCTGAGAAGGATCAGAGAAAACTGCATTCCCTGATAAAGTGAGGGAAAACTAAAAAGAAAAGTAAAATAAGAGGGTTGGATTAAATGATTGTGAAGCTTCTAGCTCTGTGTTTTAACATCTCAGATTGCAGAAAGACAAAGGTTTTTGGTGTCTTCTTTTTTCTCTTGTCGGGAAAAAAGGAAAGCAGGTCTTAACTGAGACATAAGGATAGAAAGAGCCAGCATCAGCAAAAGACACAATGCTCAATTACATCCACATATATATTAAAAAAGAAAATGGTAGCTATGGTTTGCAAATGGTATATGCAAATTCAGGTTGCAGCAAATCTTCAGCAAGTGCTTTATTATTTAATAAGGGAAATTCCTCCACTACACAAAGATAATTCCGTAGATGCACACTTGGCACACTAGAATATTATAAAGACAGGAGTAGGGGACCCCTAGTCCTGAGCATGTATTAATCCATCCCACTCACTGGGTAAACACCAATAAATGACTCCCATTATAAGTAAAGTATATTATGGTTGAAAAAAGGCTCTAAAAAACACAATAATTTTTTAAATTATAATGTCTCAATAAAATAATACTAAATCTTCCTTATATTTTTTTCAAGCAGGAAGCTTAGGTTTTCCTTTTTAAGACCATTTGTTATATGGAAATTAAAATAATTTTTATAACAAATTCTAGTAATATTTACCCCTTTAAAAACAAAAATGGCTATTTTCCCCCTCACAAGAGTAGCACCAACAGATAAGTTGTCTTTGCCTTTAATACTGTAGGATCCTGGAGCCAAGATGGCGGGTGGAAAGCAGGGACTAGCGTGAGCTCCCCACCGAGTCCCTTCAAAAACCTATAAAAAATGGCTCTGAACAAATTCTAGAACTGAAGAACCCACAAATTAGCAGAGGGAAGCAGGGCTCCAGCCCAGGACAGCCTAGATGGTCTCTGGGTGAGGTCTATCCTGCACTGAGCTGGGAGCGGAGGGGAGGGGAGGGGAGCATAGCCCAGCACGGGCGGCACGGACCAACCAGACCAGGAGCTGGGTGGAGCATGCCCTAGTGCCCTGAATCTGTGAGCTGCAGCAGTTACCAGACTTCTCAACTCACAAACACCAAAGACAACATAGAAGGTTAGTGGGAAAAGCTGTGGGAGTAGAAGGAGTTCATGGTTCAGCCACCACCCTAGGGGTAGCAGAGGCGGGGTAGCTACAAAACTACAGCTGCAGTTTCTTCTGGCTCTAGGCCCACCTGGTGGGAGGAATTAAATGGATGATCAGAGCAGGAGTGCAGAGCCTGCTGAAGATCTAAGTAAAGTCCTGGTTGGGGGTTCTTGGGGAAGGAGGCCTGCTGGTGTGGCAGAGCTGGCACATCCCCTTAAGCTTGGAACATAGTTCTCTTAACTCTACAAGCAGTCATAACCCGCTGAAAAACTCAAGGGTCAAGTTAGTTGGCTGGGAACATGGCCAGGCAGCGAAAATGCACCCAGATTCAGTCTCAGACTTTAGAATCTTTCTTTGGTGACAAAGATCAAAACATACAGCCAGAAGAAGTCAAGAAAGTCAAAGAGCCTACAACAAAAGCCTCCAAGAAAAACATGAATTGGTCTCAGGCCATGGAAGAGCTCAAAAAGGATTTGGAAAAGCAAGTTAGAGAAGTAGAGGAAAAATTGGGAAGAGAAATGAGAGTGATACAAGAAAACCATGAAAAAACAAGTCAATGACTTGCTAAAGGAGACCCAAAAAAATACTGAAAAATATACTGAAGAAAACAACAC
>CM053625.1:234282928-234345908 GCA_028646595.1 Phalanger gymnotis
CACTTGCTCCAATCTAATTTTGAAGGTAGTATTTTCTTCAGTGGTCTTTTGGACCTCTTCTTCCATTTGGGTAATACTGCCTTTCAAGGCATTCTTCTCCTCATTGGCTTTTTGGAGCTCTTTTGCCATTTGAGTTAGTCTGTTTTTCAAGGTGTTCTTTTCTTCAGTATATTTTTGGGTCTCTTTTAGCAAGTTATTGACTTGTTTTTCATGGTTTTCTGGCACCCTTCTCTTTTCTCTTCCCAGTTTTTCCTCTACTTCTCTAACTTGCTTTTCCAAATCCTTTTTGAGCTCTTCCATGGCCTGAGATCAGTTCATGTTTTTCTTAGAGGCTTTTGTTGTAGGCTCTTTGACTTTGTTGACTTTTTCTGGCTGTATGTTTTGGTCTTCTTTGTCACCAAAGAAGGATTCCAAAGTCTGAGACTGAATCTGTGTGCGTTTTCGTTGCCTGGCCATGTTCCCAGCCAACTCACTTGACCCTTGAGTTTTTCAGCGGGGTATGAGTGCTTGTAGACTTACTGCTTGTAGTTCTTTGTTCCAAGCCTGGGGGGATGCGCCAGCTCTGACACACTAGCACTCCTCCTTCCCCAAAAACCCCCAAGCAGGAGTGAACTTAGATGTTCAGCAGGCTCTGCACTCCTGCTCTGATCATCCACTTAATTCCTCCCACCAGGTAGGCCTGGGGCTAGAAGTAACTGCAGCTGTAGTTCTAAAGCTGCCCCACCTCTGCTGCCCCTGGGGCAGTGGCCAAACTGCAAACTCTATCCCAGTCCCCAGCAGCTTCTCCCACTAACCTACTCTGTTGTCCTTGATGTTTGTGGGTTGAGAAGTCTGGTACCTGCTGCAGCTCACTGATTCTGGGTGCCAGGGCACGCTCTGCCAGGCTCTTGGCCTGGTCGGTCCGTGCCGCCCACGCTGTGCTCCGCTCCCCTCTGCTCCCAGCTCAGTGCAGGTTAGACCTTACCCAGAGACCATCTAGGCTGTCCTGGGCTAGAGCCCTGCTTCCCTCTGCTATTTAGTGGGTTCTGCAGTTCTAGACTTGGTTCAGAGCCACTTTTTATAGGTTTTTGGAGGGACTTGGTGGGGAGGTCACGCTAGTCCCTGCTTTCCAGCCGCCATCTTGGCTCCCCCCCCCCCCCACAATTTGCCTTTTTAAAATCTATTCTCCATAAGAGATAGGTACCAAGGCATAAGGAAGATGAATACTGACACATACCATTCAGCAAAAATTTGGGCAAACTCAAGCGAGCTGTTGGCAACAGGAGAGATGAAGTAGAAGGGGATGTTGGAGAGGCCAGCTGAGTCGATGTACTGATAGAGGCATTCTAAGAGGTCATAGATCACTCCAGATGGGTAGCAGGGGACCAGTACATTACCACCATTCCGCACTGTCAGAGCTAGAAGGAACGAAGGCAGGAGGAAAAATGTAAAAAAGAATCAAAGGTATATTTTTGAAAAAGGCCAGTACAAAACTCTTCTAAACAATACTCATCTTTTTTTTTCTTTACTCTTACTTTTATAAATCACTTCAAATGCCCTAACAACTTCCCACTTCTTATACAATAATCAATTCTCTTCTGTCCTTCCCGATCCTCTGCCAGGCTCAATTAGGCCTAAAGATTGCAAGAAACTCAAAGTGGATTTCTGCTTCATTTAAAACCTTTCTTTCCGACTTCTTTCACACTAAAGGTAGCAAACAACAGCACAAATAAAATAATAGGAGATAACCCCTCAATTATTTATACACTCAAATCTTGACCATTTGCATAAACATAATTCATTCTGAGGATTACCTGATTTTACCTGACACTACAGGCAATAGAGAATCTGAATTTAAGAAGAGTGATATGGCCAGACCTGAAATTTAGAAAAATCACTTTGGCAGCTATGTATAAGATGGGTTACAGAAGGGAAAAACTTGAGGCAGGGAAGCCAACTGTGAAATTATCACAATAACCTATGTGAGAGGGGATGTGGGTCTAAATATGAACTAGAGTGGTGGCCATATGGGTAGAGAGAAGGGGAGACGCAAGAAGCAGAGATAGAAGAGATGAGGTTTGGTAACTGACTAGATTCGCAGGGTAAGAGGTGAGAAGGACACTAGAAGTGTACTTGGAATTGTTATCATTAATAAGAAGGTTAGAGAATAATCATTTATTAAGCAGCTGGGTGCCTATTAAGACTGTGGAAGCTGAAGTTAAAAAAGACAAGAAAAAAGGTCTAAGAAAGAAAAAGTTACCAACACCCTCCAGAAATAACCATCTAGGTGTGGATATACAAAGAGAATAAATAGTATATAAGAAGTATATCATCTTACTTCTTTTTTCAATAATTACAACAGTTTCCTATTGCCTAACTTAGCAAGGTTCAACTCTTCTGTCTGGTTTATTTATTTCCTCAATCAGTTCAATGCCTGGCTCATAGACTTTCTCTCCTCCCTAGCTCCTGCCTTCATGCTAAGGGACTTCAACATACATATTCACACTCCTTCAAACACCCTAACCTTCCAGTCGCTCAAATTTCTTCATCTCCCATGATTTTCTCTTCTCCCCATTAAGCTACATTCAGAGACGGTAACCCATAAATGTTCCACTTCCATGTTCACAGACTCTGAAATTCTTTTGTCAAAAAAAATTTGTCATTTCATCTTTCTCTCTGCTTTGTAACCTCAAAATCTGTTCTTTGCCCTTGCCACAACCTCCAATCCCACTACGTCAAAACCCCTGCACTGGGTAGACTTTCCTCCATCCTCCATCTTGATCCCCTGGTAACCAGTTCAACTTTATACTGTCTTCTTCTCTAGAGTCCCTTGCCCCCTAATACCATTACTGACTTTACCTTGCCAAATTTCAGAGATGGATTACTTTCAACATCTACTACCTCCGCTCCTACTAATATGCCGCTGAATGAAGCTGGAGAAAATCAAAAAATTATACTGACTTGGTTCATCCATCACAAATTTATAATACTGCAAGGCAATCCTTCTACACCTCTCTAAGTGACTCACTATCCTATACCATAGCAGTTTTTCCAAACCTCTTCATCCCTCCACTTCCCCATACCCTCTTAGCTGAGAACAAACTGAAGCAGTTTGCCAAGAGCTCCTCCTTCTCCCCTCTTCCTCATCACCCCCCCCCATGCATCCTACACTATTTCCTCCATTACTCACACCTCAAATGAAGAGGTGGCCCTTCTCCTTGCTAAGGCAAACACATTTATATACATAAGCGACTCCATTCTATTCCGTCTTCTCCAACAGTTTGTTGCCTCCACTATCCTCACTTTGTCACTTATCTTCAATCTCCCCCCCCATCTATTGGCTTCTTCCTTGCTGCCTATAAACATGCCCGTATCTCTCCCATTCTCAAAAAACCCCTAATTTTTTCTTAACACCCTCCCCTTCCTAAATTCCCTATTATTAGTAAGGGCACTACTACCCTTCTGGCCATCCAGGCTCACAAGTACAGGTCATACTTGACTATTTACTCTCTCTCATTCCCCCATATCCAATGGGTGGTGAAGTTTAGTCAATTACCTATGTTGTATCTTTCTATAGATGTTCCCTTCTCTCTTGATGCTGCCACCTGACCAAGTCCTTATCAGCTATACGCAATAGCCTGCTGATTCGTCTCTCTGCCTAAAGTCTCTCCCCACTCCATTCTATCCTCTACTCAGCTGTCAAAATGATTTTCCTAAAGCAAAGCTCGGACCATATCATCCTCCTCTTGTCCCTGCCTGTAATAAACTTCAGTGGTTCCTTATCAGCTTCTAGAGGAAATATAAAGCCTGTTTGGTGTTTAAAGCTCTTCTTAACTTGGCCCCTTCCTACCTTTCCAGTTTTCTTACATCTCATTCCCCTCAAGCACACTGTGATCCAGAGACATTGACTTCCTTACTGTTGCTCAAATAGGACAATTAATCTCCAGACATTTTCAACCAGCTATCCCTCATGCTTGGAATACTCTCTTCTCTGCTTCCTGGTTCCCCTACCTTCCTTCAAATCCCAGCTAAAATCCTACTTTCTACAAGAAGCTTTTCCTAACTTCTCTTAATGCCTGTGTCTTACTTTTGTTTGATTATCTCCACTTTATCCTGTATATAGTTTGTCTGTACAGTTGTTCACATGTTTTCTCCCCCATTAAGACTGTAAGCTCCTTGGAAACAGGGATTGTTTGCCTTTCTTTGTATCCTCGGTACTTTGCACAGTGGCTGGGACATGAGAAATGTTTGCTGACTACTTGACTGCCTTTAAAGGCTCTTATATAATCTGGCACCATCCAATTTATGCACTTTTATTGTCCATTACTCTCAAACATAGGACCCTGCTGCAGCCAGGCTGATAATTTCTTCAAGGTTCACACACATCCTATGCACATTCCCAACTTTGGTCATGCTGCCTAGATGGAATGTCTTTCCTTTTCTCTTTTGCCTATACAGAGAAAAGCAGAGTGTTGTAACATTGAGGTGTAGTGGGAACAATGCTGAACTTGGGAGTCAAGAGATGTAGGACAATAGAGAATCTGAATTTTGCAAACCTTAAAGTGATATATAAATGTGAATAATTACTACTCCCCATACTTGAAGACTCAATTCTTTTTCTGATTATTTCAACCCATTGATTTCACCCTTCTCTGAACTGCTACAGAATCTCCTTAAAATTGTAACAAATATGGAAGTATCATCCAAGGAAAGTGAGATCCTGAGAGGCTAGGTATCTCATTCTAGGTTAGAAGGAAGTTGATTACATACAGTTCAGCACCTATGCTCTGCCTGGTGCTACTCTTTACGTTTCTAAGTCCTCAACTGGACAATATATTCTGAAGGATGGTGAGACATCTTCCTGCCTTCTTTCCTCTTCTTTCCTTCAATTTTTAGGTTTTATAGAACTTTAACAGGCACCCAAGAAAGTCTTATTGGTTACACTAACCTTTACTCAACTATGTCTAACACAAGATTCTACTTTAAAAAAGAACACACGTCAAATAAATCTCCCTAGCCCAGGGTGAGAAGGTTAATTCATAGTTGAAAATGTATGATAGATTTAGAAGTGGAAGGCACCTAGGGGTCTCTAAATTTACTGATGAGGAAATTGAGACCTGGAGAAGTTAAGTAATTTTCCCAGGGTTACACAGGTTGAAAGGGGTAGATCCAGGTTCTGATTCTGACTCCAAGTTCTGTTAGGTATGTATTGGCTAAGAGCTACATGGTCCAGAGTGATTAGAAGAGCTAAATGGAATTTTGGAAAGCACCGTTAGCCAAGCAAATATAACAGAACTTTATTTTCAATTCCCCTCCTAGAGGTAATATTGCTAAGTTCCTATGGATAAAGTATCTGGGCTGTTTACCTTTCTGGAAACCAACCTGATATCTGTATCAGATATAGCTAGATTTTTTAATTGCTGTTACAGAAAAAAAAATAAATCAAATTCCTTGTAGGTAGTGAATATAATGTAATGTTCTACTGGTTATTCAAACTACACATAAACATAAACACACACACAAACACACATGCGATTTAAAAAAAAATCACTTTAAATATAGCATTGTCAAGAATTCAGACCTAATATGACTCCATATAGGCTATAATTTGCTAAAGTCCTATAGACCAGATTTCTCATTCTCCACTTCGTATACCCCCCCCAATCCAATTTAAAAGCTTCTCACAAGAATAAGTAATTTTTTATTATTTATACAAATGGACAAACAATGGTAGAATATGTTATAGAAAATGCTAAAAATTCTACCTCCAGACCCATAGTCTAGACCAGGGACTTGGGTTGATAGGGAGATGAAGGCTAGAGTATGGAATTAAATACAGTGAATAAATATCTTTTCCGAACTGCAAGTGGTTATGATGCAGGAAACACCAGACTGAGTGGAAGGGGTGAAGTACAGAGTTATGTTTATACTGCTTCCAGTCAAGCTCCCATATTCACCACCCAGAGAAACAATTCCTGTAAGCAGGGGTCAGCCTTCCTCACCAACTGCCAAACAAATGCCACCTACAGAACAGGAAAGTAGCTTAGCAGAAGCAGTGAGGCACCTTAATAGATACGAGGCAGTGTGTATGTCATGCAAGTCAAACCACCACTACCACAACCATCTCCCCTAATACTTTGACAGGGACAACCCAGGTTAATGGAGGAAAAAAAAGGGCTTGGGGATAACGATTTCTGGTCCAGTGCCCTCACACATCATTCTGGGAAGCAGCCTCTGTGGAGATGCAGCCTAGAAACTGTTCCTACAGGGACCTTAGCCACAGCTGCTGAAGACCCAGAACAGAAAGTTGTCATCAAAGTCCTTGGAAGTACCAAATAGTTCAACATTTCTTAAGATTTTATCAGTGGAAATGATATTAAAGAAAGGGCATTAACATATGCTTTGCAGCTGGCACCTTAAAAACCACCAGCCTTTTCCATCTGACTTGGAGCTGAGCCCTTCTACTTTTTTATTTGTACCCCTAGTACTTAGCATAGTGCTTTGGATACAGTAAGAGTTTAGTAAATGCTTCATTCGTTCAAGTAATTAAAAACATCTATTCTGAGATTTTTTTCATGGCTACATACCCAAATTGCTGCAAAATTCTCCTACCATGCCATCAGGATTTGCTGTTGGAATTTGGGTAAGTCCTGTCAGAATGAGGACATCACTGTTTTTGAGAGAGGCTTGGTCCATAGGCTGAAAGAGACCAAAGAAAAGTAAATTAAGGGATTTTAAGAAATAATTTTTTACATACGAAAAAGTAGCAGGAAAAAAAAAAGGCTAGGTTAAGAGAAAAGAGGTTCCAATGAAAGAGAAACAGCTTAAAACCATCTCAGGGATGCTTTAGTGGTATCAAAGGCAGAATGATGACCTAGCAAATAGCCTCCTCTATAAATATGCCAATTCTGCCTCACAGGATGGGGAGGCCCTTTTCCTTTCCATGGTTAGCTTCCTACTTCTTGCCTACATCAGAAGTATTGCTTCTCCAGTCACCTCTTCCTCTTTCTCTACTGGCTAACTTCCTTCCTATTTCCCATCTCTGTGTCTTTTTATTTGTTGTCCCCCAGGCCTTGGAATTCCCTCTTCTCCTCCTATCAGTCCCTTAAGAGCCCAGGTATTTTTCAGTGTTCAACTCAAGTGCCACCCACATGAAACCTTTCTTCAACCACTCCCTATTACACTGTATTTATTTCATATATCCTTATACACATACATGCTGAATTTCCCAAAAGAATTTGACCTCCGTGAAGAAACTGTTTCATTTTTGTCTTTTTTATACGTGGCACCTAGTAGATACTTAATGGATGCTTGCTGACACCTGCTTACTCCACTATTCCAATATCCTACCAGCTATCCTATCCAAGCTCCTACAATACTTACAAAATGACATTTGTCTGCATCATTCTTATTTAGAGTGTTCTCTCAAAAGTCAAAGGTTTATAACCAAATCCAATAGCCTTTTCTTAGTCTTCACCCTCCTTGACCCTTCTATCACATTTGGCAGTCTTAATAATGTCCTTCCCTTCTTAAATCTTTCACTTTCTGTGGAAAGCGAATGCTCTACTCTCCTAGGTTTTTGCTTGCCATCATCCTACAAAAGTATTATGACAGACTGTCAAATGCTTGGGTGACACAAGCTGCCCCTTCGAAAGAATGATTTTCTCCCCATCTTATATAATTAAGTGGATATCTGAAAAGGGGAGTAAATTCCTTGAGTGTTAAAATCAGAGTCTAGGTCCTTGTGTATGTGGTTTGATGTAAATGGTGGTGACTGACTAGTCTCAGTCCTGGTAGGTAAAGCGCCAAACTCCAATATGGAGGTCAACTGCAGGAACCTAGAAAATACCCGGTAGAGTATAACTGGTTCTCTTACGATTGGTTCCACAGAAGCAGAATTCCCTAGGTAGCACTTTGGAATGACCCTACTGGTGCCTTGTTTGGGCAAAGCTGATCTGTAGACATACAAGATCTATCTCCAGATATGGACCATTAAACATATGTTTCCACATCATACAAAAAAGGAAAAGAAGGTGAAGGAGAAATCTGATGTGAAAGTGTATCAGCTATTCCCAATTGGGAAATGGTCAAAGGATGTGAACAGGCAGTTTTCAGAAGAAGAAATGAAAGATATCTATAGTCATATCAAAAAGTGCTCTAAATCACTATTGATTAGAGAAATGAAAATCAAAACAACTTTTAGGTACCACATCTCTCCTGTCAGATTGGCTAACACGACAAAACAGGAAAATGATAAATGCTGGAGAGGATGTGGGAAAATTGGAACATTGTTACATTGTTGGTGGAGTTGTGAACTGATCCAGCCATTTTGGAGAGCAATTTGGAACTATGCCCAAAGGGCTATAAAAATGTGCATACCCTTTGACCCAGCAATACCACTCCTAGGACTGCATCCCAAAGAGATCACACAAACGGGAAATGGACCAGTATGTACAGAAGTATTTATAGCAGCTCCTTTTGTGGTGGCAAAGAATTGGAAATCAAGGGGGTGCCCAACAATTGGGGAACGGCTGAACAAGTTGTGGTATATGAATGTAATGGAGTATTATTGTGCTATAAGAAATGAGGAGCAGACAGACTTCATTACAACCTGGGAAGACTTATACGAACCGACACTGAGTGAGAAGAGCAGAACCAGGAGATCATTATACACGATTACAGACACACGGTATCTTTGATGACTAACTTGATAGACTTGGGTCCTCTCATCAATAAGATGTTCAAAGACAGCTCCAAAAGACTCATGATGGAAAAAGCTATGCACATCCAGAGAAAGAATGATGGAGTCTGAATGAAGATGAAGGCAAACTATTTGCTCTCTTTTTTTCCCCTTTTTTGTTTTTGTTTCTTCTTTCTCATGATTCATTTTTCCATTGGTTATAATTCTTCTTTACAACTGGACTATTATGTAAATAAGTTCAATGTGAAGGTATATGTAGAACCTATATTGGATTGCATGCTGCCTTGGGGGGAAGGAGGGAGAGAAAATTTGGAACCCCAAAACTTGTGGAACTGAGTGTTGTAAACGAAAAATAAAAAATAAATTTATTTAAAAAAAAAAAAGGAAAAAAAGAAAGTGTATCAGCTAGTGGTGATGGAGTGAGTGGCAAAGGAGGAACCGGAATGACAACACTAAATGTCTTGTTATGACAGGAAACAGATGACAAGAGGTAAACCTGGAACCTGAAAACAACATTAACCTTTCTAGGTTTAGCCTGTAGTATCACCTTCCTGTGAAAATTAAATGCCTGCAAGCAAAAAGGAAACAGATAAATGCTAATACAGCAATAAAATAAGATTTCCTTGGATGGCAATAACATATGTGATTAGGTCATGCCACACATACATAATTTCAGCTTCCATAACATCGAAATATCCAATTTCCAGTGCTGATATAAAGAAAAGTTTTTTTTTAAAGGCTTTTAATGCCACTTTCCAAAGTAAGCTGTTACCTCAAATTCTTCACTTTAGCACCAAAAGGCAAATGGACATATTAGTGGTATCAAATGAACATTCACCGAGTACTTCACATAGGAACATTTTATGCAAATACTCAAGTGAAAAGGGAAATCCGTTTTCAGGTGCAGGACCATTGTATAAAATTAAACTATAAACCTAACAGTTCACAACACTTCTCAATGAATAAAGTAAAAAAAGCACTGATCGACCCCCAAATGCTGAGGCACTGTTAAGGATATTGTAGAAAGTACAATACTTGTCCACGTTCTCCCTTATAATTGCCGCGAGAAGTCCTTATAGTGGAAGCTTTCCTCATTTTCTTCTGCTATTGCACGGACATTAGTGGAACATTCTGGCTGTCTGCCTGTCATCCCTCATTTTCTTCTACCTTGGGCAAGGCTGATCTGTATTATACAAATGCATACTTTTCCATAGATGGGCTGTTATGTAGAAACCATTTTTTCCAGCTTACAGTAACTTCTCTCTCTAATCCATTTTCCACAGAGCTGCCAAATGAATCTTCCTAAAACAATGATCTGACCATGTCACTTGCCTACTAAAAAATCTTCCATGGCTCCCTATTTCCTTCAGGATAAGCTATAAATGTATCAGCTTGGCATTTAAAATCCTCTAAAATCTGGTTCCCATTTACCTTTACAGTCTTATTTCATATATCCCCCTTTACGTTTGACACTCCAGTAAAACTGGTCAGCTAGCTATTCCCCATACATATCACTTTGTACAAGTGGTCCCCTATGTGTGCAGAACAGTCATTCTGAATCCACCTCACAGTATCCTAAGCTTCCTTTAAAGAACAGCTCACAAACTCTCTTTGAGGCCTCTCCCAATTTGCCAAATTATGAGCATTCTCTCCCTCCTGAAATTACTTTTTAATTCTTGTTAAACCTGGTAGTCAGAGGACATGGTTTCAGATCCTGTTTCTTACTACCTGTGTGACCTCAGAGGAATCTCTGGGCTTAACTTTCCTCATCTAAAAAATGGGTATTGTACTAAGTGACCTCCAAAGTTCCTTTCAGCTTTAAATATATGATCCTGTGATGCTACTTTGTATTTATTTGTGTTACATATTGTAAAGCCCGAGTAGAATGTAGGGTTTTCAAGGGTGGGAGCTGTTTCATTTTTTTTCTGTGTATTACTAGTGACTAGTAAGCAATTAATAAATATTTGTTAAATTTCCTGAAACATTCTTCTCTTGGCTTCTATACACAGTTTTTATTCAGTTGTTTTAGTTGTGTCCAACTCTTTGTGACCCTATCTGGAGTTTTCTTGGCAAAGATACCAGAGTGGTTTGCCATTTCCTTCTCCAGCTCATTTTTACAGATGAGGAAACTGAGGTGAACAGTGTTAAGTGACTTACTCAAGGTCACACATCTAATAAGTGTTTGAGCAGGCCCTGTGCTCTATCCATTGTGCCACCTGGCTGCCCATAAACAATGTACTTTTCAGATTATCCTCCAATTTTAGCCATTATTTTGTTTCTGTCAATATCTCCTTATCTTCCTTGGTAACCAGACAGATTATAATAAGGCTTACACACTTCTGTCTTTCCATGGCTTCACCTATTACCTCTATGCTGGTAACTCTAAATCTATTTCTTTAGGTCTGTTTTTAGACTAAACTCTGGATTACTCTCTGTACTTGCCAATGCTATACTTTGATTTGGATTATTCACAACCAAACTCATCATCTTTTCCTAATAATCTCTGTCTCGATGTTTCTCTTTCTTGCCAATATACCTATTCATCTTTGATTCATTGTTCTCTTTCTTATACTTAGTTAACAAGTTCTCCTATTTTTTCCTTTGAAATACATCTAATAATTTTCTCTCCATTGTTACTGCCACTGCCCCAGTCTGGAGCCTCTTCACATTATGCCAGCTCACTGCAGCAGCCTCTTATGCCTAGTTTGTACTTAGGCTTGAACCCCACCACTCCATATTGCATATTACTTCCAAATTACCTCCTAAAAGTACAAGTTTCAGTATATAAATCCTCTTTCCTAAGAGCTTAAAAGGCTACTTACTTTCAACCACATGAAATCAAAACTATTCCGCCTGGCTTTCAAAGCCCTCTCTAGAGAAGATTAAGGACTGCTTGCCCGCCAAAGAGACTGCAATGTTGGCGTTAGAAACACCACCTTTGAGAATTGCAGCCAAACTCTCAGCAACCTTTGCCACTTCTTTTTAGGCATCACTTCATTTTAGCAGGGATTGTCTGGATTTCTTGAGGCACTGGCAGTTCTCAAAACAGATGTCAACAGCAGCAACTGCAAAACGTTGTAGAATATTCACTAAAACATGATGAATTGAGGAAGTTTGCTAATGAAGCTGGGTATTATCTTTGCTTGAAAACTTTCTAAAAGGAAATATTTGTCTAAAGATCAAATGACATAATATATGGCAAGTGCTTTGCAATCCTTTAAGCACCATAAAGCCCATCACCAGGAAACTTATCATCAAGGACAACGCATCATCTTTGATACTTCTACCTCATCAACACCCTTAGTTGTCTCTGCCCCTCTGACTATGGCTGGAGATAGGAGCAAAAACTCCCGTAGTCCCATTTAGTAAAGAGGGCTCAGTAACCCAGTCAATGCTTCATTTCCTACCAGGTATATTGCTTGGATTTGGCATTTTTTCTTTCCCCATTAGACTGTAAGCTCCCTGAGAACTGATGAATTCTGGATGTGGACTGAAGCATACTTTTTAAAAAAAACTTTATTTTTATTGTTTTATTTTGCAAGAAGTTTAATATAGAAATCTGTTTCACATAACTTCGCATGCATATCAATACCAAGTTACTTGTCTTCTCAAGGAGGGGAGGGGTGGGAGAGAAGTTAGAACTTAAAATTCTAAAACAGGATTGTTGAAATTTTTTTACATGTAGCTGGGGAATACATAACAAAATAAATAAAATTAGGAAAAAAAGATTCTAAGCTCCTTGGGGGTAGGTGCTGTCTTTCTTTTTCTTATTTGTATTCCCAGCACTTAGCACAGTGCCTGGGACATAGTAGGTGCTATATTATTGCTAATATTTATTGTATTGTATGTGAATGCTAGTTATTATTTCACTCAACAAGCAGTTATTAAGCATCTATTATATGCCAGGCATTGTGTTAGATACTACAGATACAGACACAAAAACAACAGTTTCTACCCTCAGAGCTTACATTCTTTTGGGGAAGAAAGAATTTGTGTGTGTGTGTGTGTATGTGTATACACACACACACACATATAAGAAAATACAAAACGTATACAAAGTAATTTAGCACTTGAGGGGATAAGAAGGATGTCAGTAGGAGGTGGCACTTGAGCTGAGCTTTGAAGAAAGCTAGGGATTCCGAGTACTAGAAGAAAGGAGACAATGCATTTCAGGCAGAGATAAGGAACAAATCTGTGCAAAGGTACAAGGGTGAGAGATGGCACGTTGTGTATGGGAAGCACTGGGAAGGCCAGTTTAGCCAGAACACAGTGCGTGTCAGTGGGAGTAATAAATCATTAACCTGGAAGGGTCTAAGTTGTAGCCAAATTCTGAAGGGCTTTAAATGCCAAATAAATGATTGTGTACTTTATTCTAGAGGCCGTGGGGGCCAGCGTAGCCTTTGGGCAGAGGAATTTTATGGATGGCTGTGTGTGACTGGAGAAAATGGGGTACATATGAAAGATGTGGAATAGTCAATACTTCATAACTGACCGGACATGGATGCTGTGAGAGAGAAAGAAGAATGGTAGTACCCTTGATAGAAACAGGAAAATAAAGAAGAGGGGTGAATAGGAAGACTATGTGCTATCTTAAGACATGATGATCTCTATAGTAAATGTAGCTGAAAATGTCTAATATGTAGTTGGTGATATGGGACTGGAGCTAAGAAGAGCATAGATATGATCGCTGAATGCCAAGGACTGATCAGATTACTGTGATGGAAGGTGTAGAGAGAAAAGAGAAGGCTCAAGACAGAACCTTAGGGAATGCTAATTAGGGTGGGGTATGAATGAAGTAAAGGAGCCTAAAAAGTGGCTTCATAGGTATGAGAACCAGGGGAGAGCAGTATCAGGAAAACCCAGAGAAGAGGAAGGATCCAGGGGGCAGAAGGCAGTCAAGAATGCCTGATACAGCTTCAATACTTTGATTATGTGTGACTCTTGTCCATGCTGTTGTAGAGTCAACTCAGCTGTATCTGACTCTGTGACCCTATGGACCATACTGTCCTTGGGGTTTTCTTGGCAAAGATACTGGAGTGGTTTGCCATTTCCTTCTCCAGTGGATTAAGGCAGACACAGGTTAAGTGACTTGCCCAAGGTCATGTAGCTAGGAAGTGTTTGAGGTTACATTTGACCTCAGGTCTTTCTGCCTCCAGGCTTAGCGCTCTATCCACTGAGCAACCTAGCTGCCTTTCACTCCTGTCCATATCCTATGTATCTCCAATAAGGGAAATCCATGGATGTATTTTTTCATTGCCTTTGGGTTACCTGAAACTTTAATTCTTAAGAGATTGTGAAAATCAGTGATTCAGTGGCATAGAGCACCACTGGGAGGATACTGAGCTAGGAGATCATCTTCTGTTTAAGGGAGAAGCTTAGGAACATTACGGAGCTGCAATTTCTCAAAAGTAATCCAACTTGGTTTTGCCCTGTTAAGTTCTCTGTCTATAGCATCTGCCCCAGCCACATGAACTGATGTTACCAGTTGTATATGCATAAACAGCAGGACATCATGGTTAGAGCACTGGCATTCTTCATCCACTTGGTTATGAGACAGTTTGTAGAATATCAGGATCAATCCTTAAGGGATTAGCTAAGGCCTTCATTGGGAAGGTGTGAAGTTATAGGCAACTAATATTATGTCATCGAATGATAATAATAAGCAATAACAATAATTGCTGACATTTACATAGCACCTCAAGGTCTGCAGAGTGACTTACATATATTATCACAGTTGCGCCTTACAACAGTGTGGTGAAGCAGGTGCTACGTTCTCCATTTTACAGATGAGGACACTGAGACTGACAGCAGTTAAGTGGAAGGCAGTGGCTGTTTTTGCCTTCCTTGGTATCTTTAGTGTTTGGCAAAGTGCTTAACACATGATAAATGCTTAATAAATGCTTGATGATTGACTGATTCCTGCCATACCTCCCCCATCCTGTACCTATGGCACTGATTTTCTTGAACCTGAGCCTTCATATTTATCCATACTTTCATTTTACTAGCTACAGTCCAATGTTTTAACCTGTCAGAGTATTTATGTATTCCAACTCTCAATTAGTGCATAAGCTACCCCTCACAGCTTTATTTTATCTATAAAGATATGACATCACTCTACCACGCTCCCCTTGGTGAGTTCCTTCCAGCGTCCTCCATTTGAGGGTGGGCCCAAGTGGACCATGCTTCATTCCCCTTCTGGCTGTGCTTCTGACTCTCCAAACTGCAATATTGTGCCCTCACAGTGACAGCTTCTCCTTTTTTAGCTCCTTTTTATGTGTTTTCTTTCCCCATTAGTATGTAAGCTCTTAGAGAGCAAATAACATCTTTCTTTTGGCTACTATTTCTACCATAGTGCTTAGTGCCTGACACACAGTAAGCACTTAAGAAATGTTTGTTGCCTACTAGCCTCTGCAAAGTTGATAAGCAAGTTATCTATGTCTTTATGCAAGTAATCTGTAAAAATATGAAATATGAAAAATAAACAATAACAAAAATATGAATCATGAAGCACCAGGCCAAGCATAGATTCCTGGGACATTCCATTAGACCTGTTGGCATCGAACCATTAATGACAACTCCTTTAGTCCAGAAAGTGGTTTAGCAATTACACCTGTCAATTCTTTTAGTATCTTTGATATAATTCATTTGTGTCTGATGACTTGAACTCATCAAAGTTAATAAAGTAATCTCTTATTACTTCTCCACTTCTCTTGGGTAACCCGATTATGTCTTTTTATCCTATTTGATTTTTGTCTATGAAATTATTTCCTTAAATCTTTCATGGAATAGCCACCCAAAATACTAGAATTCCTTTTTCCCTTTTAAGTATCTTAGTTCCCAATGCAGTTTGTGCTTCATATAGCTATAGTTATAAAAATAAATACAAAACCCTTTGTAAATATAAATGCAGTGTGAGACAATTAATGACTATGATAAAAATACTATTTTTGCTGAATGTACTTGGCTATTTAGTGCAGATCTCTGCCCAAGTTTGGCTCTAGTTTGATACATGAGAACAGCCTACCCTGCATAAAAAGCATCTGTACAACTGGAAGATGGGAAGAGCTCACAGAGTATAGCTGATGCTCTGTAGCCAACCAAAGCCCTTAATTATTGGGTTAAATAACTTTTACAAGTGAGTTGTCAGGAAGAAGAGAGAAAATACCTGGGGGTGTGTAGTGAGCAAGGAAGAACCCGAGACATAGGACACTTTCTCATAATGTGACTGAATAATCCAATTGGAACTTCCAAGTGCATAGCCAGAGCTAAGGGGAGTCACTTGTACTGCACCGAAAAGCTCCTGCAAAGCAAGACAAAATTATTTTTGAAGCTAAACACCATACTATATGCAACTACATTTTCTCTCATTTACAACGAAAACATTTCAAAACAAACTAGCCAGAAAAATGGTAAAGGTCATAAGGTCACCACTGAAAGGTACAAATTCTCTTATTTTTACATATGCTTAAGGTTTAGTCCATTTGCATCTGCCATGTACATAATGACTAAGGACATAATGAATGAAAATGGTGACCCTTTAAAAGATGGAAGAAATACCAGTATTTTTTAAATGTTGGGTTTGTTTAGGTAGCTAATCTATGAGTGAATGACTTGGCAAAATTTGGCAAAGATGTGGGAAGGCTATGGTCACCTGGGTCACTGCTTCAAAGAAATGTCTCACAGATTTTTCCAATGTTTCCTGTTATGCTCAACGCTTCGTAGTTGTTTTTCCAAAAATTTTTAGGAAATCCCCATTGCCCTGAGGGGGGCAGGAAGAGATACTCTTCTATATCTCAACAAATAGGAGCAGGTCCTAGGGAAGAATACAAGGGACAGGAAAGGACCATTTCCTCCCTCACTACAACTAAGAAATTGGACAGTTACAGGAAGGGGAAGCCACTACCAATTAACTTTGAGTTCTGCCCTTGGAGGACAGGAGAAAGTGACAAATGATCCACTAGTTCTCAAGCTGTGCTCTACCTATTCACTTTTTATGCACCAGAGCAGGGCCTCTAGGGATTTAGAGGCTTCACGGAAGGGAAACTAAAGGATTCTTATAGCTCCAGAAGAACATTATGGATTTTAGCTGCTCGTAAATCACTGTAGTCAAATGAGCACTCACGATTTTCTGAGAATAGCCCACAAGCTGGATTTTACTGAGAGCAGAGTTCACTTCTTGTGTTGTGTAGCACCTTCTCCACGTTGAAACTTCTACTGCATCCTTGAGGGGAGCAGGCAACAGTCTGCGAACACACAACATACAGTGTCTATTACACAACATGCGACAGTTGGTACCTTTGAACAGTTCTTTTTAGAATACAACCTTCTCTTGTCTCCACCAAAAAACCTGAAATACACTTTGGTCATAAGATAGTTAAAATGCAAAACTGACATGGAGGCCTGTGTTGAAAAAGAAAGTCTGGGATAAAAGAACACACATAGAGTACTATTTGTAATATTTAATAGAAATAATAAGAAATCTACTTTTATTAAATTTATCATTTATTCTAAGGGAAAGGCAATTACTAGAGTCTGTAACAGTCTGGAGACCCACTGTACATATATGCCAAGTAATTTCAATTCTCCTAGTCTCAGCTTGTCAATCGATAAAATGGTGATAAAAATTTTTATCTTTCTTTGAATAAACGTTTGGGTATTTTTACCAATTTACTAGTTTAGAATATTTACATAAAGAGTATCACTATTATCATTCTTCTATCAATAAATAAATAGTGAACAGTTATTCTGTTCTGTATTCCTCAGAACACAAAAACAACTACATAAAAGATTAGTGCATTTGTAACAATTTGTAACTTAGGAAGCAGCTGGTGACATAGTAGATAGAGCACTGGACCTGGAATCAGGAAAATCTGTGTTCATATCCAACCTCAGACACTTACTAGCTATGTGACTCTAGGCAAGTCACTTAACTTTTGCATGCCTCAGTTTCCTCATCTGTACAATACTGATAATAACAGTACTGACCTCCCAGGGTTGTTGTGAGGATCAAATGAGAAAATATTTATAAAGTGTGTAGCACAGGGCCTAGCACATGTTTGGTACTTAATAAATGCTTGCTCCCTTTCTCTTTTAGTAAATAAAATCTTAGGGAGCTTTCTGAGACTTAGAAAGATTAAGTGCTTTGTCCAATCCTCATTGGCAAAATTTGGTGGAGATATGGGAAGCCCCTACATGCCATACGAAAGAACTGAACGCAGGTGTACTCGATTCTTGAGACTAAATATGTTGTGATTTCTAACTCTGCAATATCTTGCATATATATCCCTTTGTTTCCACTTAGACTGTGTTACCTCTACTCCAACTCCATATTTCCTCTCACTTGGCCTACTGCAATAGTTTTCTAGTTACTCTCCAGTTAAGTTTCTCACCACTCTAATCCACCTTTCACTCAGTTGCCAAAGTGATCTTCCTGAAGCATAGATTTGACCACGTCACTGCCCCCACTCAATGAACTCCAGTGGCTCCCTAGCACCTTCTTAACTTTTACTTCTCTTCACATGCTCTGTGATCCAGCTACAGGGACCTGTTTGCTATTCCTCAAACACAAGGCATTGCTCTATGTCACTGCACTGGCTCTCTCCCCCAGGCCTGGAATGCCCTATTCTTTATCTGCTTTAATTTTAAAATTCTCAAAGGAGAATTGCAAAAAGCTTTAGGAAAATTTGAGGAGAAAAAGAACATTTTTAGATGGAGGGGACTAGGGAGGTTAAATGGAAGAAAATGAAAATATACCAGAGCTGAGCCTTGGAAGAAGAGACAGATTCTGAAAAGTAGAAGTGAAAAGGGAATGTATCTAGGCACTCCATGTCTAGAAAGAGTGCTGTAGTATGAAACAGGACAGGAAAAAATGCTCAACTAAGGAGTATGTTATTTTGTTCTAGAAGGAACAGAGCACTACTGAAGGTTTCTGAAAAGGAAGTTATAACCTAGGGTACAGTCTTAGTGTGTAGGAGCCAGAGATAAAACAGATAAGATGTGCAGCATTTCTGGACTTTGAGATTCCTTCTCCAGCACCGGATGTTATCTTCCTCACTGCTGCCTGGGACACAGAAGGGCAGGCATATTTCTTGCTATTTTCAGAATCTCTCTGCCTGCCACCATTATCTAGCAACCTTCTTCCTTTGAGGCTCATTTTATTTGGATATTTTACTCTATGCAGAGATCTTAATGTTCTCAACAAACCAATAAACTCTCAAAGAGTTCAGCAGCTAATTAAGCTGGCTTGAACTTGTCTCTCCTCTACAACCCCCAACCCAGTATTTGGGGATTTCAATTTATGTGTTGCTGTTCCCTCATATCCTTGGCTTCCTGGCTCACCAACCTCCTCAACTCCCATAAGTTCATGTAGAGGGTGTTACTAGTTTTGAAAGGAAAAAAAAGGGATTTCAAGAGGCAGAGGTAAAGAGGCCATGCATTCCAGGCACAAAGGACAACAAAATCAAAGATGCCAAGACAGGGGGAATATCATGTGTGATAAAAAGCAAGGTCAATATGGCTGGTCTATAGCGGGAAAAGGATTAAGGTAAAAATCGGAGAGGTAGGTTAGGGCCAGGTTAGGAAGGGCTGTAAAAACTAATTAGAAGAGTTTTTATTTGATCCTAGAAGAGACAGGGAACCACTGAGGTTCAATGAATAGGGAAGTGAATGTCTCTTCTTTCACTCTTGTCTCACAAGAGGTGAACCTTCTCTTTGCCAAGGCAAACATCTCTACGTGTACAAGTGATCCCACTCCATTCCACCCTGTCTTCTCCAACAAACTGCCCTCTTTATCATCTCTACTCTGTTCACTTATCTACAATTTATCCCTGTTTCCTGGCTGCTTCCCTATTGCCTACGCACATGCCCGTGTCTCCCTCTCCTTAAAAATCTTTACGTGACCCGTCATTTACCCTTGCAATGGTCTTCCCTCAATCTTCATCCTTCATAACCTCTCTGCAGCCTCTGACATTGTTGGTCCCTCTCTTTTTCCTGAACATTCACTTCTCTCTCCGTTTTGCTGACACTGTTCTCTCCTGGTTCTCTGCCTATGTTCCTTCTTAGTCTCTTTTGCTGGATCTTCTTCTGTGTCATGCCCATTAAGTGAGAATGTCTTAAAGGCCTCTGTCCTAGGCTGTCTGCTCTTCTTTCCCGATGCTATTGTACTCGGTGATCTCATCAGTTCCCATGGATTCAATTATCATCTCTATGCTGATGATTCTCAAATCTAATTATCAAGCCCTAACCTTTCTGCTGATCTCCAGTCTCGTATCGCCCACTGTCTATTAATCTCTTGAACTGGATGTCCTGTAAACATCTTGAACTCAACACGTCCAAACCGAACCTTACCCTCTGCTACGTACAGTGTAACCCAGTGACAATGGCCTCCTTGCTGTCCCTCATACAAGACACTCCATCTCCAGACTCTGGGCATTTCCACTGGTCGTCTCTCCTGCCTCAAATTCTCTCCCTTCTCATCTCTGCTTCCTGGCTTCTTGAAATTCCTAGCTAAAATCCTATGTTTTACAAGAAGCCTTTATTATTCCCCCTTAATTCTAGGGCCTTTGCATTGCCGATTAGCTCCAATTTATCCTGTATACAGCTTGTGTGTACATAGTTGTTTGCATATTGTCTCCTCCATTAGACTGTGAGCTCCCTAAGAGTAGGTTCTATCTTTTTCCTTTCTCTGTATCTACAGTGCTCAGCATGGTGCCTGGCACACAGTACATACTTAATACTTAATGACTAACTGGTTTACAGAATTTTAGAACTTGAAAGAATCTAGTCCAACTTCCTCATTTTGAAGATGAAGAAACCAAGGTATGGAGAGGTCAGATGACTTGCCTTGTTGATGGTAGCCTTGGGATTAGAACTCAGGTAGCCTAGCTTCTAATGCAGGGCTCTTTTAAGTACATGTTACTGAATACCATGATAAAAGCAATATTTAAGGAAAAGTAATCTAATAGTAGCATTCCGGAAGAATAGGATCTAAAACTATCACTGTTATAAAAAGTATAAACTTTCATGGTTGTTTCAGTATTAGAGTATCATATATTATATAGAGAATATATATCATATATCGTATTTATATATATTATATATAATCATATAATTAGAGTGTCATATAATATATCCCACTAAAGTCTAGCTCAGAATTCATTATGACCCCAGTAGAAATTCCTTATAAAAGTTCTTCTAAGATATGTGTGCGCACGTGTGTGTGTGTGTGTATGTGTTGGGGGGAAGGGGAGGATGTGTTAAGAGCGGCAGGCAGTTCTCACTGTAAGGCCCTGGCATGTTTCTACACAAAGTCTTAGGGCAGCTAGGTGGAGTCTGGAACACTGAATTCAAATCCTGCCACAGACCCTAGTTGGGCGTCTTTGGGTAAGTCATTTGAACTTTTGTCTGCCTCAGTTTTCTGAACTGCAAAATGGGGATGATAATAGTATCTACTTTTAGAAGGTTGTTGTGAGGATCAAATGAAAAACTATTTGTGAAGTGCTTAGCACAGTGCCTAGAACATAGTAGCTGCTTAATAAATGTTTATTCCTTTCCCTAGGCAAGTCACTTTAAAACTTCTCTGTTTCTCTCATTTCCTAATCTGCAAATTGGAGATGATAATAGCACGCACCTTACCAGGATGTGACAATCAAATTATTATGCCTATCTTAGGGACATTAAGGTGCTACATAATTGCTAGTTCTGTGTCACTACTTGACTGAAGCAGAGAAACCCCAACTATAACAGCCCTTTTCCTAAAATTTAGAGAGTGTATGGTTACATTTCTGTTTAGGATAATTGGAAACTGCTACAACTCACATGGGAATAAAAAAATTATTTAATATTTGCAGAGATTAATTAACACTACAGTGATATGAGGAGGTCTTGAACCAGGATAAAGAATGCTGGTCTCTACCTTTAGAACCAAACTAGGCTTTCTTTCAGACTGAGATACATGGTTTATTTTTCTACATTTTTACATTTTCTACTTAATCTTTGGATTGAGGGTAGGTGAGTCAGAGGCTTTATATTACAAGGGATTCTTCTCCCCTCCCCTACCACTCCCCCTCCCTTGAAACTATCTCTTTTTGAAAATTAGTTGTCAGGGTAGGGATGAAAAGAGTGAACTGTAATGTCAGAATAGAAGAGAGAAACGGCTAACTTCTTCTAAATAAATCTCAAAAAATGGCATCAACTTGAGGTAAGAAGCCATAGAACTGTCAAAAAGTAAGAGACGAATCGTTTTTTGTATATTAAATTCAGGCTAAATCAAATGGTAATACACACCAATTTCTAGTGATTTAAGGAAATTTGTCAAGTTTTTGTGATCTATGAATTCAAATACTTTAATTTATTGTTATATTTGGCTGAGGAACTTCTCACTTATAATTTATGCTACTGAGAAAGGAGTAAGCCTGACTCTTGCCAGGACTCCTCAAAGGCAAAGAGTATAAGCATGTGCTTTTCAAGGAGCAAGACCACTAGAGAATGGAAGTCAAGGGTTGGCATTACAGTGTGACATTTGAAAAATGCTTTCCTCACAATAAATTCGAGAGGCTGGAAACAGGTACAGAGGCAAATGATTTGTCCAACTTTAGAGTTACGAAATGTCAGGGCCAAGATTTCAACCAAAGTTTCCTGACCCAAGTCTAAAGCTTATTCTATTATGTCAAACTTCTAGAGATAGAATACAAGGGTAATTCAGTATTCTTTTGTATAGGCACTTCCAAGATGAACTTATTTAGTCTACTAGCATAAAATTAAATTGTGGATCCCAAAGAAATTTCATCCTCTCTAGGTTATATAACAGGTAAATCTTTCCAGCTCTAAATCTTTGACCTCTTTGCCAATAACCATTTACATTCACATTCAAGGGGAGAAAAATGAAACATTTTCTTTCAATTCTGCTTTCTCCCCTTATCTAACATTTCAGGGTATTCCTTTTAAAAAACCAGCCTTATTCCACCAAAATGATCTACCCTCAAAACAAAATTCTGTTCTGGAAGGAAAAAAGCTGAGGATAAAAAACCCCAAAAAACCAAAACCACACCACCCCTTTTTCAAATGAATGTTTCTCTATCTTTAAAAGTCATTAAGGTTCACAAAAAAGTTTACTTCAAGTTAGAGATAATTTGGCATTTTCATGCCAAATTATTCTATTTGGTATTTAGATATCATATAGATCTCAAATAGAATATTTCTATTCTATTATTCCATTATTCTAAACCAGGCCTCAAAGGTCACATAGGGCCCTCTAGGTCCTTATGTGGGGCCCTCTGACTGAATCCAAACTTCACAGAATAAATTCCCTTAATAAAAGGATTTGTTCTGTAAAACCTGGACTCAGACAAAAGGCCACGCCCAAGGGCCTAGAAGGCCACAGGTTCCCCACCCCTGCTCTAAACCTTTTTCCCAAGTGCCCAACATTTTTTTTTTTCACCAGCCTTAAATGATTCCTAAAATTTGGGTAGGGTTTAGCTGTTCGTTTTCAGACAGTCAGCTTCTGTCTGACAATAAATATGTAAATGTCCATACTTGTGTCAATTACACACACATATCTGTGTATAGTTTGAGATTTGTCTTTGAAGACAGAGAACATAGGAGAGACTGGAAAGGGAAAGTGTTAACCTTAGAATTCTTAGAATTCAGGATGGTCGAGAAGCCTGCTTTACCATCTATTAGTGGTGTGCTCATCTTTGATTTATGTCAGAGATGGATGGAGATAGGCCTTGGTTCCCTAAGCAAGCATTACCTCTTCAAAGAAGCATCCTTTAACTATAGTGAACAAAGATAGGTATTTGAGTTAGCACTTGTGAATTAAAACACTGCAAGAATCCACTGCCTCTAAGGTAGTAGTATGTCATCTCCTTCTCCCCTAAAAGGGAGATGAGAGACACCTGATGATCTGGAGTAGACAAGGCATAGACTCTAGTCTTAGGGAGTGAACAGGGAACTGTCTAAAAAGATGTTATTTTCAGAGAAATGAAGTGGTCCTGCTTGGACTATCACAAGATCTAAATTCTCTTGGAAAGAGGTAAAGATAGGCTAGGAAGGAGAATGGACATTTATTGCCTGTTTTTTCTTTTCTCTACTCATGCCTCTAGATAGCTTCATGTTCCTCTGCCTTACCTTTAGTTTTTACCTACCCTGTGACTGAAAGATGCACTATATTCCCTAATTATAAACCCCCCACAAGCTTAATTATCCTGTGCACCAACAGAGTAGGTTTGATAGTCACACATCACCTTATGTTTATAAACCAAAAAGTAAAATCTTGTGTGAATAAGCTTTGCATGGGACCACAGGGACTTTTGGCTTTACCATAATTCTAAATCTGAACATGTCATTCCTTTGCTACTCAGCCAAACTCGCTTCTCCTACTTTGTGGCTTCTGGACACCGAAAAAAAAAGCAATTCTAAAATTATTACCTTTATTTTTAATAACCCTTTCAAAAGGATTTTCCTCGTCACTTAAAAAAATAGATGATTTATTCTTCAACCCGGTCAGTGTTTGGTATATTTCCTTTCTAAGCTAGTGATTTTATATTTCATGGATGGGGCCTAGCCCAAGGTCACAAATGAAAAAGACAGAATTAGAATTTGAGATTTCCTGAGACTTAGTCCAGTGTTTCAGACCTAGGGCTCAGGAGTCAGGAAGTACTGACCTCACGACATAAATTTTCTTTGGTGCCAAAATTATTTATGGTATAATAACATGAAAGCTGTAAATTTAAAGGGAGTAAGACGAGGTTAAGTGTGAAAAAAAAGCAGATACAGAGAAGCAACAGACAGAGAGGAGTAAGAATGTAAGCGACTTCTATAGGGGCACTCGGCTGTAACATTTGCCCCTACAAGCTCTCTTAAGACTAAGCATAATAATCCATCAGTCAACAAGCATTTATTTTTACCAGTGACATATGAAGACATAGATGTCATGATTTTCAGACTTATGGATAACACAAAGATAGGAAGGAGAGTTAACATATGGTCTGTCAGTCAGGAAATATGTGTTAAACACCTACTATGTGCCAGGCACTGTATTAAACCCTGGGGACACAAAAAGAGGTGAAAGACAGTCCCTGGCCATGAGAAGCTCACAGTCTAATGGGGGAGATGACAGGCAAACAAATACATCCAAAGCAAGCTATATTCAGGAGAAATAGGAAATTTTTAAAAGAAGGAAGGTAGTGGAA
Organism: Phalanger gymnotis; assembly: GCA_028646595.1. NCBI lineage: Eukaryota > Metazoa > Chordata > Mammalia > Diprotodontia > Phalangeridae > Phalanger > Phalanger gymnotis. The sequence continues at coordinate 234,307,799 of CM053625.1, forward strand.
TTGAGAGGGGTTGGGGAAGGCTTTCTGCAGAAGGTGAGATTTTAGTTGGGACTTAAAGGAAGCCAAAGAAGCCAGTAGTCAGAACAAAGGAGGGATGACATTCTAGGCATGGGGGAATAGCCAGAGAAACTCTCAGGGCTAAGAGATGGGGTGTCTTTGGGGAACAGCCAGGCCAGTGTCACTGAATCAAAAAGTATGTACCAGGGAGTAAGGTGTAAGAAGATTGGAAAGTTAGGAGGGAGCTAGGTTATGAAGGGCTATGAATACCAAACAGAGCCTGGAGGCATTAGAAAGCCACTGGAGTTTGCTGTATAAGGAGTTAGACCTGTGCTTTAGGAACATCACTTTGGTGGCTGAATGGAGGATAGATTGGAGTAAGGACAGACTTGGGGAAGACGAACCAACCAACAGGCTATTGTAGTAGTACTGATGTAAGCTGAGGAGGTTGGGCACCAGAAGGGTGGCAGTGTCAGAGAGAAGGGGGTATATTTGAGAAACACTGCAAAGGTGAAATCAATCGGCCCTGGCAACAGCTTGGATATGGAAGGTGAGGGAAAATGAGGAATCCAGGATGACTCCTAGGTTGCAGGCCTGAAGGACTGGGAGGATAGTGTTACTCTTGACAGCAACAGGAAAGGTGGTGGGAGGTATGGTTTAGAGGGTAAGATAATGATTTATGTTTTGGATACATTGAGTTTAACATGTCTGCTGTACATCCAATTCAAGATGTCTGAAAGGCAGTTGGAGAAACAAAACTGGAGGTCAGTAGAGAAGTTAGAGCATGAAAGGTAGATCTGAGAATCATTAGCACAGAGATAATAATTGAATCCATGGGAGCTGATGAGACACCAAGTGAAGTAGTCTAGAGGAAGAGAGCCCAGGACAGAATCCTGCGGCACATCTATGGCTAGAGGGCATGATTTGGATAAAGATCCAGCAAAGGAGACTGAGGTGAGGTCTACTAGTAGGAATGATAATAATGTCAGCTTCTTTCCGTTAAGATCTATGAATTTACCAGGGTAGAGAGTTCCCAAAGTGAAAACTCCCTCTCCTGATTTAGATAGCCAGCTTATCTCTAATTTATATTCTTAGTGAGTTGCCTGGGACACTGAGAAATTAAGTGACTTGCCTATGGTCACACAGAATGTATAAAAGGTAGCATCTGAATCTAGTTTTTCCTGTCTCCATACACACACACACACACACACACACGCAGGGTTTTAAAGTTGGTAAGGCACTTTCAATATGTTATCGGATTGGAGCATTACTGTGATTTTTTTTACATGTTACAGATTAAGAAACTGGAGCTCACAGAACTGACTTGTCTATAGTCCCATAACTAAGTTTTGGAAATAGAGTTGGAACCCGCACTTCTCCTAATTCCATATCTCTTCATATCCTGCTTCCTCTAGCCTTTAAAATTAGCATGATAACTATTTAGATTTATAAAACACTTTCCTCAAAACAACTCTGTGAGGTAGACAGAATATTTTACAGATGAGGAAACTGAGGCACAGGGAGGTTAGATGACTTCTCAAACAGCTCCTATGTGCCAAAACTAGAGTGAGCACCTTGTGTTTGTTAAACTGAACTGATCATTATTTGCTTCCTATCCTCTGTCTGCTGATGTAATAGATATCTTAGGTCATAAGAGTTGCTGCTGATCCTCCTTTCCGTTTTCTCTTGTGAATGACTGGATCCTCTAACCAGATGTACCACACCCTAGGTCCACAAAGACAGCTATTTTTGAAAACAGGCAGATCTGCCCATAAAGTCAATAACACGTTCTAAAGAAAAGGCAGGATAGACTCAGGATAGTAACTGGTGGGGTGGAGGGGGTAGGTGAGGAGAGAGGAGAAAAGAGCGCTCAATGGAAAGAGTGTTAAGAGAAAATGTTACCTGGACAGGTAAGTGCAGGTAATGTAGGTGGTCCAAAAGTGGAAGAAGCATTAGAGTTGTGTGTTCTGATCTTACTTCTTATTAACTTGTTGTGTGGCCTGGACCAACTTGCTTACTATCTCTGGGTCTTAGCTTTCTCAGTTGTAAAACAAGGGTAATAATATATGTGCTTCCTATCTCATAAGGCCATGAAAATTAAATGAGAAAAAAAATGCGCACTGTACAAAACACAAAATAACTTAGACAAATGAAGTGTCCGAACACGTGATTGATATTATAATGATAATGTAATATCTTGAGGGCAGAGATTGCTTTTGTCTTTACATTCCTAGTGCCTAACAAAGTGCTTTACAAGTATTTGCCTAATAAACATCTATTGAATTGAATGATCAATTATTATATGAAAAGCCTATGCTGTTTCTTACCTCTGCACTTCCTTATTCTTCCACAAGGAGGCAGACTGAGCCTTTGGCACTCGTTCAATGAAATTCACCAATTCTTCCATGAGAAGCCTATGGTTTAAAAAAAAAAGGAGGATCCATAAAATACTATGCTTTAATGTTTTCTTCTAGTTGAGTCTTGTTGCCCTTCCTCATTATCTCTGCTGTCTGTAAACCTGGTGACATTTTACACTAAGCCAATCAAAAAGCTGTCCTTTTTTTGGGACATCAGGCAAGTGACTATCACTTCTAACTATGGAAGTCATTTTTTCTTAGTAAGAAAATGAGAAAGTTGGACTAAATGGTCCCCGAGATCCCTTCCAGCTCTAAAATTCTATGAAAAAAAGTGCAAAAATAATCTGAAAGTTAATGTTTGGTTAATCCCTAAAACTAGGCTGATTCCTTGTCTTTGTGTTACTAAAACGTGTAACATCTAGTCTAATATCCTCCCAATATTTTGTAATCCTCACTTGCAAGAGGTTTATTTAGAAAACAAAAAGGGAATTATGAGATGATAATTTATACAGGAAGTCAAAGATGGGGAAATTTTTCAAGTTAAAAACAAAACAATAGTTATGAGATTTACAAAATATGTGATGCCCATTGATTTTTAAAATTTATTACTAGGAGTTAGCAGAATTTGGTGCAGAACTGAGTGCTTTGAAAACTTACCCTAATGGATTAATAAAAAGAACCTAAATAGTGAAAACCTTGAAGACCGCAAGCTTGAATGGGTAACAGAAGAACACAAGAAATGCCATATTATGCTCGCCCAAATGTTCATCCAAACCAGGAGGCTGTCTTTGCTGGGACGCAAAAGGAAAGCCTGTGTAGGGAATACTTACCTTCAAAGATGTTAACTTTGTAAGATTAGGCATTTAATATTCACGAGTCCCTAATATTCCCAAAATATTCCTACTTTTCCTTGGTGAACTATTAATGTTTATTGTACTTACATATCAGCCTGTGCTACTTCTTGGGAAGTGAGCATGTTACTACCTGTTGAATAAAGTAGAACTTCCTTTTCCTCCTAAAACTGTTTCTTTCAAGCTTTAAAGTGAGATTCTATTTCTACTATTCTAAGATTTTCAGTTATGATTCCTTCCTAACACTTTATCCATCCAGACTGAATGGTCCTGAGAAAGGTCCCCCCACTCCATGTTCATTTTACTTGCTCTTCACTGGACATTCTCTAGAATCAATCCCTCTTTTTCTAATCACAGTGACCAAAACTGAATAGACACACCAAAAGAAAGAGATGCAATAGGGTTTGATAAAAGTATAGTAGCAATGAGATGGTTTGGTTGGCCACCTGGTCACAGGGATACAAAAGGCCTGTATTTTCAGGAACAACCTATGACTACTAGATCACTTTGCTGGTTCATGACAGTCTGCTGCCATCCCCCTGAGATTCAGGGCATTAGGCGACTTGCTCCAAGGCTCTGACTGAAGCAGGAATCAAACCCTGATATTCTGCCTCCATATTAGCTGCTTTTCCCACTATATCATAGTTATCCATGTAGCTGAACATCACAAATAACCCTGGTAGCTTAAAGCAACTGATCCGAAGTAGGAAAGTGCTCAAAGTAAAAAAAGCTTCTTAAGCACTTCTCATACCCCCGAATCCAAAGTTGCACTGTCACAGGAGTAGCAACAAATTATCTGCATCATTACCCCACTCTCTGTTCTCCCCATGCTGCTTCCTGTTTTAATGGTAAAATGTAAGACCTAAAGGGAGGTATTCTGCAAGTAAATAAGGTTATATAGCTTAGATTCCTTTACTTTTAAATAAAATTCTTGATATTCCCTCACAGTGAAGTTTATCAGCCATTTGTGGGTCTACTGATAAATCCTCAGTAGTTTTCTCCTTATGTCTTGGAATTTTACTAACCAGAGGAGCTTAATATCACTTCCCCGAGGAAGGTGTGTACTGCCTTCTCTCACCATCACATAAGACTATTCCTAGCATCAATCCTGGGGGAATTCCATTGAAAATTTCAGCGTCTGCTTAACACTTTTGTTTCAGTTATTCATCACTGAACTAAAGTCTCTCTTGGGAGACACCTGCATGAAATATTTGATAGTGAGGGTAAGGTGTTTTTAACAGGCTAAAAGTGTAAATATATGGCTCTCACCTGCCAATTTGCACAGTAGGTTCTGTAGCATACACTGTTCCAGTAAAACCGGTGTGCTCAGTGATGTAAGGTAACGCCATCATGCAGTGATAGTTTGAAATGAGGATCACATCTACTGTAGACAGATCTATTAGCTCGGTCTGCAAATACAGGGGGGCGGGGAGGAATAGGATGATGCATATCTACTGAAGGAGCACAGATCATCATGAAGTGACTGAAAACTGACGTTGTCAGAACATAGAGAAGTAGTTTATACCTCAAAAAACAAAACTAAGTTTACATCCTTCCTGAACTACTTTTTTTCCTTAGGTTTTAGACATTTCCCAATATTATCATGTGATAAGACAAGATCATTAATAATGAAATGCAGCTACTCTACAAGTTGAGATATGATTCTAATTGGAATATAGTTTCCATGAGCAGGGAAAGATCTTCCTAAAGCACAGATCTGAACATGTCACCCCTATCCCTCATTCAATAAATTCCAATGGCTCTTCTTACTCTCCAGGATCATACAGAAAATATTGTGAAGACTTTTAAAGCCCTTCATAAGCTGGCCCTTCTCCATGCTTCTAGCCTTAACATCTTTTAGTCCTCTCCAGATACTTTGCAATCCTATGACAACTGGCCTTCTGGCTGTTCCTGACAAGACACTCCATCTCTCAACTCTAGACATTTTCATTGGCTCATAACTGGAATATTCTCTTCTTCTTTTCCACCTCATGAATTTCCTGACTTCTTTCAAGCCTGAGCTGATGTCTTATCCTATGCAATAAGCTTTTCCCCAGTCCTCCTTAATCTTAATGCCTTCCCCCTAAGACTTATCTCCAATTTATCCCCTCTATACTTTGTGGAGAGGAAAGGTTGTCTGTTGACTTTCTTTGTATCCTTACACTTAGCACAGTGCCTGGCACGTAGTAGGTGCTTAATGTTTACTGACTGAAAGGTCATTTAGTCCAATTCTCTCATTTTATAAATGAGGACACAGATTAGACAGGCTAACTCTGCTCAAAGAGATGATTAATGGCAGAACTTAGACTAAAATCTAGTGCTCTTCCTAAAAAACCAAGCTTCTTCCAGCCTTCTGAGATGGTATCAAAAATCAACTCAAAATCTACATATAATAATTTTTTTCTGATTTTGGAATTATGTCAATTTGTTAAGAATTTATCTAAAACAACAGGGCTATTCTTCATTCTTACAAATGAATAATAGTCAAGTAAGTCTTGAGTAAGAGGGCTTTAACTTTGACACTGCAAGTATCTGAAAAATGATCCAACACCTAGAATGACTAGTAAGTCATCAAACCAAACTTCTAATAACAGATTTCAAAGATCTCTATAAATATACCTGTTGCCTTTCACACACACACACACACACACACACACACACACACACACACACACGGTCTAGACCATACTTCTTTTCTAGTGAAGCCAAATTTATCTACTATCCTGTAAACAGAATTATTATTATACAGCCCTTTAGTATATTCTGGACTTAAAACCTTCGGCACCTGAAAGGAAGGAAACAAGTATTTATTAAATATCTATTATGTGCCAGGTACTGTGCTAAGCACCTAAAAATATTATCTCCTTTGATCCCCAGGACCCTGGGTATAGGTAACATTCTGATCCCAATTTTACAGCTGAATTAACTGAGGCAGATCAAGGTTAAGTGACTTGCCCAGGGTCACACAGTTGGTAAGGCCAGATCTGAACTCAGGTCTTCATGACTAAAGTCTAGCACTCTATCCCCTGAGTCAACAACTGCATCTGAAAGCATGAGCCTTTCCTTAGGAATTTAAACAACACTAGAAAACAAATACAGAAAGAAAGTGAACAGCCGGCAGTCAGGTAGTGGGACTGCCCAGAACTTCACTGCTTTAGTATAAAGTGGTCTCACCTGTTTTCTTGTTTTCTGTTCTCAAAATACTTAGCTCTATACTAATAGTACAAAAGATAGGACACACCTCCCTGGAAGCACGACCTACCCCTGCTTTTACAAACTTCCTAAAGGCAACCTCAGAGTGGGAAAGAGGCATATGCCTTCAGTAGGACTTAACAATATTTACTGTCTTCCTGCTTCTACCACTTAACTGTCTTGTCTGCCTAATCTGGTAACACAATCAAGGTACAGAATGTACTGAGCCTGCGTGGAGATAGAAATATGAAGAAGAGATCATGAGAAATTGAGCATTTAGGCGGGTCTCCTATGACTCACCTAACAATATCATTATTGCAGATAATTGTAAATTATAATGAAATCTGGTTATAACAACTCAATGTTAATAGAAAATCACATTACTTGGGTAAAATTTTATAAGGGGTATAGCTGTTCTTGAGGGAATTAAAATAAAAAATCTATGATGAATAATAATAATTTTTGGAAAAATATCTACATCTCAGAGGTTTTACCAACCTGAAAGGCTAAAAGCACAGGACCTATTGATAGACTGAATATCTTATTACAGTAGCTGTCGGGTTAAAAGCTTATCAGAAGAGCAGGAAAAATCAGAGCAAAAAGAGGATGAAGGTGGGGGAGAGGAGTAGGCTGATAGGGCAGCAGTCTGCTCAGGTGCAAGGATAGTCCCTCCAATAATACTTGGAAATAATTTTCCTAGCGTTAGGCTTATCTATTAAATGTAGAGTTTCATTTTTCTTTTAAAATCTCCCACCTTCCTATCAAGTGGAGAGAAATGTGTTCTTCAGGACAAGACTGATTATTGCATTTACTTGGAGTTCAGTTATACTTTAGTGCTGCTTTCATTTACAGTATCATAGATATTTCATATATTAATTTTCTACCCTGTACCAGATCATGTACCAGATCATTTCATGTTTCTCTGAATGCCTCACATTTATAATTTCTTGTAATATAACATTCTGTTACATACCAAAATTTGTTGACCCAATTGATGGATACTTACTTTGTTTACAATTTTTCTACTACAGAAAGTGCTATAAAAATCTTTTGGCATATATTAGACCTTTCCTTCTGTTTTTGACCTACATATGCCCAAGAGCAGGACTGCTGTGTCAAAGGTTATGAAAAGTTTATGACCTTTCTTACATAATTCCAAAATGTTTTCAGAATGGTTGAAAAAAAATCACAATTGTATCAACAGCGTATTAGTGTGCCTGTCTTCCCAGAGCCCCTACAGTGTTGACTATTTGCTTCTTTATTTTTGTTGTTGACATGGAAAATGTTTTCATATGGTAAGTAGATTATTCATAACCTTCAACCACTTCAATTATTGGAGAATAAGTTTCATTACATTTCACAAACAAGTTCTATCTCAAGGAATACAGGAGGAGACAGAATGGTGCCTTGAATAGGTAGCTCAGGAGGACTAGACACCAAAAGGAAGGTGGCCATTCCACAGAATCCTATAAGAATGCTAAATTAGCAGAAAGCAGGCTGGAGGTGGCTAGATGGTGAACCAAGTCACTGACAGGCCAGCAGATACCACAGGCCCATTACCCAGGGTGCCAAAGAAACACCAATTGTCCCACGAGAGTTTGAACTAGACGGATGCAAGATGGTGCCAATATGAAGTACGATGAAAGTAAACAAAAGAGATGGAATATCTGGAATTAACACTTGAGGAAATGTAAGAGAAGAGTAGTTTCTTTGAAAGCCATGGAAAACAGGAGGATAGAAGAAAGTGTCATTCTGCAAAGTTCTGTATTCCTAAAGTAGGTTGGAATTCAATTTATGCTACCCAGCCTACTTCTTTACCATAGTTGCTAGCCAGAGCTATGGGGGAATATTAAAGTACTTAAACAAATCTGGGTTCTTGTTGTATTCCTTTTGAACTTGGAAAGCAATGATGGAAGAAGGGAGGGGGAACAAAATGTCTGTCAGGGAATAGCATATCCATTGTCAAGCACCAGCTTTTGGAGATGATGATCAGTATGTTGACTGAAAGGTGAGAAATTTTTCAGCCATGGATACTTTCAAAAATTATCTAACTGAAGAAAGGTTGCTATCTAGGTTAGTAAAGTAGCCAAACAAAATGCTTTCTTCTTATCTATCTATCTATCTATCTATCTATCTATCTATCTATCTATCTATCTATCTATCTATCTATCTATCTATCTATCTGAAAGCTCCCTGAAGTACTGAAATACACGAATATAAGTGTTTAAAAACACTGGCACCAGGGATTAGTTATCAATAATTGGGCTAACATAAAAACGGTGATTTTACTATTTGTAATTGTTATGTTAAAGAATAAGATTAACCTGGGACTTGGACAAACTCCATACTAACTTGTAATTACACTAATCTGTCATTATACATGTTCATTTCCATCTGGGAAAAGGAAAAATGATGAAAATTTCTTTCTAGATTTTAATTTCATCTTGGAAGGTTACAGAAGATACAATATTTTGCAATGAAACTAATTTTAAACTTACCTCTGGTAAACAGAACTCAGGCACAGAATCTACAAATACATGGCCTGAACATTCCTTTAGTTCCTGCAAAAGAAAGTCAAAAATATGAGATATATAATGATCATTCCAACGAAAGTCAGCCCTAAAGTACAATTTCTTTAAAATTTTCTTTAAAAGAACATTAGTTACTACTTTCTTATTTTCTATCCCATTCTGAGCACTAATTTCTGCATCCATAAAAATGGAGATAATACAGAATGTTCCAAAAGTCCTGGTGCATTTTAAAGTTTTAACAACTTTAATTTAAGCTATCAATATTTTCCTTTCAATATTTGATACCATTTCTGTTTTTATTGATAAACCTATTTGGAAACTCATTATTGTGTTTATTTTGCAAGCCCAATAAGAATGGATTGGAGATTTAGTTTTTACTTAATTTAGTCAGCGTGATGTTATAGTGAAAAAACACAATGGAAAGGACACTTGTATCTTGTATCTGTCTGTAACACTTCTACTTGGTAGATTAGTTGAGATGTTGTTTTAGACCAGGTTCATCATCAATATTTTGAATTAGTCAAACACAAGACAGCATGAAAAGTAGATTTATTGGCACTCACTCTACAAATAAGAAACAAACAACTGGCAAACATACCATGCATAAGAATGACTGACTCTACTTTGCCTCCCTTTCTGGACCAGACCTGACATCAGCCAAGCTATCCTGGGTTGATGGTGGCCTCTGGTGGCAAAAACAAGAAACGTTTGACCCAATACAGATCACTGAATGTCAACAATGTAAGTGACTTTAGAACTGGGGCCTCCAAAGTGAGGGTATATAATTAGTCAACCACAGAATGGGAAAATAGGTTATATCCTGCTTCACTTAAAAAAGCCACAATCATGGGCTTGCCTTCAATACCACCATGCATCCACCAGGCATCCCCTTCATAAACTATAGCTCAATATTAGCCCACTTTGCCTGCCCCCTGCCATACTAGCCTCTCAAAATGTTGGCCCTCAGGGTGGTTATAAACTAACCACTACTGAGATACTTGCAGTAACTAGGCATGTTTTTGCTTTGGAAAAAAAAAGGATTCAAGATTAAGCATGAAACTTTCAAATCTAATTTTATTATTTTCCTGCACTGATCAGAAGCATAGAATCTCAGAGCTTTTAAGGAATCCTAGAGGTTTAGCCACTAGTATTACAGTAGCTGGATTTTCTGTTGGTTTCTTCTTCCACTGTAAAAATTCAATACTTCATCTACATTATGGGGTAAATAGGCTACTCCACAAAACTTGTGTACCAAATCACCATTTATAATATTGTGGTTATGGGAAAATACATTCTGTGCATCCAAAAGCTGCCTTATGAACTCACTTTAGAGCATAAGATGTTTACAAGTTTGGGACATCTTAATGATTTATTTGGAACTGCTGCATGAATTTTCTTTTACTTTGTGTATTAGCCAATGCCACTGAGACAGCACAAAACAAATAGGATCAGTACAGTTTATTTATCAAGAGTGACATCCATTCTACCAGCAATGGACATATGTGACTTATAATTTGGCTGGTAATATTATATGTTACTTGAGACAAGGCTGTTCACAATATTGTGGCTACTTATACAAAGAAAAAAAGGTATGTTTGTTAAGGAGAATATACATCACTAGTTGCATAGAAAACAGAAAAAGAATGTGTCCTTGTTAGTATAGCTAGTTGCATTCAATCAAAGGGGATCATATATCACTTGTGAGACAAGATAAAGGAGAGGAGTGTGCGTCCTTGGGCTGTGGAAGACCTCTTCTAGCAATCAGGGAGGAAAGAAGACATTGAAGGAAACCAGCTGTTTTGAGCTGGTCCTGCAATTCTTATGCAGGGGGTCGTCATACAAGAGAAAAAAAATAACCAAAACAGAACAAAAATGGAATTATGCCAATTCTGAATAAGACCATTCTTTACTCTTGAAAATCCACTTTTAACAGAACAAATCAGTCTCTAACAATAGACAAAAAAAAAAGCTCAAATATAGGGGAACTATAATTTAAATTAGGAGTCTCAAAAAAATCCACAATTATAGTTTGTTCCACCCAAGTCCAAAAGTTGCTAATGTACTACTGAATGTCTAAAATTTGCACTGCATTTCCTATTTCCACTAATTTCTCAAACACAAGGTCAATATCCCCACTATTTGCTACAAAAACTACCTCTAGAGAACAGAGGTTTCCATAAAGCTAATGAATTCTTTACACCTGACTTTAGAGACATATGTATTTTTATAGTAGTCCTTTAAAGAATTATTCCTTAAAATCAACACCTTTATACCTCCAAGGAAAAGCCAAGGAGATTTGTAACTATAACTTAGGCAAAAACTTGGCTACAGAGGCCAGGTTTCTGTTCCCTTCCAGTAAAAAACAAAACAAAACAAAACACCCAAAAAATCCAGGATTCAGTACTCATTGAGCTTCCAGAGTTCTCCTAACCACTAAATAAGCCTATATGAATATTGACTTGGTAAAATAACTGTATGTTTCCATCTTTTAGATGAACAATTTTACCTTTTCAACATTTATTCTTTTGTTGGGGAATTTTTTTTTATTAGAATGTATTTAACTAGGAACTTAGGTTATAGAAAAAGATGTTTCTCTCTACTCAAGATTTCTTGAATATATTGGGAAGGTGGTGACTGGGAAGGAAGAGGAGGGGAGAGTCAATCTTCCATAAGATTTATATATTTCCTCCCTTAAAACAGTACTGATCCTTAAGTGTCTTATTTTTATCCAATATCTTAGGAAGTTTTCTTAATCAGAAAGAGAGGAAAATGGAAGTCTTCTTACTTAAAAGGTAACTTCTGCTACAATTGTATAAGGTAGAGATAATTAAAGATAAAAAACTGTGGATAATAGGATTATGTATATTGCTCTAGGTCTCAGTGTAAGTATCAGCTTCACAGAGTATCTCTCTCTAGGGCACTGTCCCAAGGAAAAGTCAGACAGGAAGGAAGAGGAAGTTCTCAAAAATGAAATTCTGAAGAAACAAAGAGAAAAAAATTCCAATAAAAAGAGAAAAGGGGAGTTGTCTGAAGAATTTGGATAAAAACAGAACTTGCCAACTAATGTAAATTATAAAAAAGACAAGATGGAAGCAAGGGCAGGAAATAGAGGAAGAGGCCTTTAAGAATACTGCTAGGAGTGCTAATAACACTCAGAATGAGCTGAGGCTGGCAAGGAAAGGTAAGGGGAATAAAAAGGTTTTTAAAAAAAATTACATTGGGGAAAAGAGTTAGGGAAAAAAGAGCAAGGTGGTTCAGTGGACAGAAGATCACTGGGTCAGGAGGACTCAGACATTAGCTGCATGACCTTGGGCAAGTCACTTAACTCAGTTTGCCTTAATACACTGGAGAAGGAAGTGGAAAACATCTACAGTATCTTTGCCAAGAAAACCCCATGACAGAATGGTCCACTGATCTTGATAGTCCAATGGACTGAAAGACAGAACAATAACAAAGAAAGGGAAGGACTGTCCCTGTCAGGCCACAGAAAGTCAAGTGGTGGCCAGAGTCAAGCTGTGACCACAGAGAAGACCAGAGCTGCTAAATTCTTTTTTTGCTTTTGTTTTTGCTGCTAAGGAAAATAGCCTTTGAACAGGAAAGACAAAAATGGCCAATAGGGAGTTGATATTCCATTAGATGGGGAGATTGCTGCAGAACATCCCTCACTCTTGGTAAAATTATCACCTGGTAGAGAACTATGCCCTTAGTTACTAAAAGAAATGATTTGTCTAGAGTCTCAACAAAAAGAATGAAAAATAAAGTAGGAAGGAAAGTGGCACAGCACTAGCAGATAAAATTATAAATTAGTAGCCATCAAAATTATTCAGTAGAACAGGCTAAATAAGTAAGAACCAGAAGTAATAAAAAATAAAAGCTTTTATACTTCATACAGTGCCAAATGGATAAATAATATGAATATAAAAGATTGCATTATTAAAAAATCAGAGTACTAAAGAAGTAGGTAGGCATCTCACACAATTATGGCTGGAGGGAAAGTTCTTAATCAAACAAAAGACAATTTTCATTACACAAAAGTTAAAAGCTTTTGCATGAATAAAACCAATGAAGACAGAAAATAAAGTCAAACAGGAAATCTTTACATCAAATATCAGTGATATCCAGAGAAGTAACACAAACATCTAAGACCAAGAGCCATTCCCCAGTAGAGGAGATGAAGGGTCAAATGATTTGAAGTTTTCAAAAGAAAAACAACTAAGTATAAATGATCATATGAAAAACATGTCCCAGATCAATAATAATTAGAGAATGGTATTAATAAAAATCATCAAGTTTTGCCTCACCAGCTTCAAGCTGGCAAAAATGACAAAAAACAAGACCAGTCAATAACTGATGCCTGTGGGAATAAAGGCAAAACAAGACACTGCCGGAAGTGTAAGTTGGCCCAACTGTTCCAGATATCAAATGTGAATTATGCAAGTAAAAATAACTAAACAGTTCATACCCTTTGACTAAGAGATCTTCCTCCTTTTCCTCACTGTCATCTTCTTTCTATTACCATTTATATTTACATAGAAGCACATTTATGTAAATATGTGTTCAAATGAAATACTGAAATACATTTGAGTTCATCAATTCAAGAGTGCTCTCCAATAACGCTGATCACCTTTTCATGCCTACCCATCTCCTGTGACTCTTGTCCATGTCCTCCTCTAAATTACCAATGGGTTCCATCCAATGTCAATAAGTCAACAAACATTTATTATTGCTGGCAGTCTTTTTTGATTTCTCCTAATACCTTGAAGGCACCAGTGGGGTACTCTAGCCATCTGTCATCTCCCCTTGTCATGTGACCAGACCATCTTCTTTTCCTATCATACAATTCCTTACTGATGTCCTTTACTGATGGCTTTTGTCGGAGTTCCTGATTGGTTACATGTTGCAGCCTGCTCACACCCACCATGCACCTCTCCATTGACCTCTGTGTGATACTTATTTTTAGTTTCTTGGAGGCAATAGTGTTCTCCACCTCAATGCCAAATAGCCACACTGGTAAAATGTTAGTACTGGAAGGTTGGGCCTTTCCTTTCACAGGAGACTTGGGGTTAGCAAAAAAGCTGTGTAGCTTCCCAAAAGCAATCTACTATACTTTTCTTTTCCTGTTCAACTATCGGCCAAACTCACTATCCATTCATGCCATTTATTCCAGATATAGGTAGGGCTGACTAAATTTTTATAGGGTGTATAGTCAAAGGGATGCTGAAATCTGGACGAGAGAAATTCTTTATCCACTTGGTCTTTCCTGCATGGATACGCCAAATTTCTTTAGGTTCATAGATCACAGATTTTTAGTCAGAAGGAGCCTTAGAATCTAGTCCCTTCATTTAACAGGTGAAGAAACTAAGGGACAAAGAAGTTAAGTGGCTTGCCCAATGTCACATAGCTAGTAAATATCTGAGGCAGGATTTAGACTCAGGTTTTTCTAATAACTACAAGGCCAGTGCCCTAATCACTATGCCAAACTTTGAATAATCACAGGTCTCTTCTAGGAGCCTCTGCAATTTTAGGGGCTTGAAGCAATAAGCCCTAGAAAACTAACTGTGTACAGGTAGCAGAGTTTATAAACTCATATTTTATTTATGAATTTATATCCAACCTGGTGTTGCCTTTTGCAGCCATTTCTCTCCATCTGACAAGTTAGGTGGTTACTGACTGAGGAGCACTCAACAGTGTCAATGAAATATCTGTTGTCCATTTCCCATTTTTATTTTCAAATACTTGGTTAAGTAATTCATGGTTAAGTTGTTTCAGTTGTACGTTCTATCTTTTTGCTCATTATTATTCTTTCTTCTCTTTTTTTTTAAAACAAATTATGATCTTAGATCTGATGAGCTGTTGGTCTGATTGTACACAGACAGCTGGCTTAGGGATAACTTCCAAATTAAAAACAATTTTTTCCCATGTGCTAAGTTAATAGAAAAAATAACTTCAACAGAAAAGATCACTAAAAGAAAGCTGAACTCTATGACTGACTGAAGAACTAATGATAATGAAAGTGGATGATAACTGAACCCAAGAAGGATGAGATAACCAAGAGAGAAAGCGTAGAGAGAAGAGAGGAGGGTCTAGGGCACAATATGCATATGAGGCAGGACACACATAATGATCAAGCAGATTAGACTGAGAAGCATTAGTTAGAATGTCAAAAAGAAAACCACACAAGAACAGTGTAATAAAACCCAGGGAAAGAGAATATCCAGAAGCAGGGAACAATCAACTGTGTCAAGCCCATCAGAGAGGTCAAGCAGGATGAGGACCAGATCAACCTCTTGGAACTTCAAAACCAAGCTATGAAACTGATGACTGATCAGTATTTTCCTGTGTTCTTTAAAGCTATGTGATTTATTGAGACTCTTTAGTTGGCTCAGGTATTTCCTTGGTTACCCATTCCATATCATTTCCTTCCTTTGTTTACCTTAGGCATTTCCACTGAGTTACTTACAAGTTTATTTTATTTCTTGTTTCTAATTCAGCTAGCTAGTAAGAAGATCTTCAGACTCATGTCCAAAGTAAACAAGTAAGATAAAATGGAATCTGTAAGAATAAATTAGGTTTAAACAATAAAACTAATAGTTTAAAGAAGGTTTTTGTTTAAAGATGGTATAATGATATGTTAGGCACTTTTGTCTAGTGGCTTTGTTAAGCCTGACTTATTAAGAGTAATAAAAATATAAGAAAGATCTTAATGGTAAACTGAATAATTTAATAAAGACTTGTAGAAAAATTTAATTATTGAAACACCAAATGTAAATGGACAGAAATCTCTAATGGATTTAAAAATGGAATCTAACAATATGCTGCTAAAAAAAACCACATTTGGTTCAGAAAGATTTATGTAGATTGGAACTGAAAATTGACATTGCTGTAAAATTTGTCATGTTTCTGCGAACAAAAATTGGAAATGGCACTGATGATAGCAAGGTCAAATTCAAAACAGAGAGGAGAGAGAGAGAGATAAAACAAGAATGTTGTACTACATTAAAAGGTTGTATTAAAAATGAGAAATTAGACAGTATGTCTGAAAGAAATGTAAAACCTGTTAGATTTTTACAAGAAAATTTGTTAATGGATCAATTGAGAATTCTTGGCTGTCAGTCACCAACATTTGCTAAGGGGTCATTGTTTGTAGAAGTAAGAACTGGTTAAGAATATAAATGAAGTCAAAGGCAAATTTTCTGCCATTATAGATCTTACCATTTAATTAGGGAAACAAAAAATGGTAAAAAGATAAAAGAAATATGAGTAAGGAAATAAGTCTTAATGCAAATACTGCTGGAACATTAGAATACAGTATTTATGTTATTTTGAGCATAGCACAGGTCATCATCATTTTTACCTCCTACTCACCCAATACTTATTTTTGTTGTTAATTCTGGACCTGCTCCATAGTCTGCTTCCATGAGACCTTTCCCTAATTCCTCTAGGTGAAAGTGATTTCTTTCCCTTCAAATTTCTCACAGCCTTTTGTTTTTTCATCTACCTTTATCACTTTTTGTGTCTCCAGTGCATAGCTCAGTGTTCTGAACAAGGGAGGCATTTAATTATTTTTTAATTAAAATGGTTCCTTCTTGGGAGTACAACTCTGATTTTATAATGAAGATCAATGAAAATACAGGGTTTGCATTAGTGCCGACTTTGCTGAAACATAAAGTTAGGAGCCATTATTTTTTAATTTTGGGCCAAAATTCACTCAATACATTAAGTCATAAACAGACCAAAGACTTTGGTCATTTAAAATTACTTTGCTTGTAATCTTTATCCGTAAGTTGTAGAGTGTCAACTAAAATTTTCTGCACATGTAATTTATTATTCTAAATCTCCTAGCAAGACTTTGATTAAAAAAAAAAAACCAACCCAAACTCCTACTACCTTATGAAGTCAAGACTGTTTCCCTCTCTATGTGCAAGTAGCCAAACCTCAGCTAAGCCAACAAGATGTTGAAAGCAATTATAGTGTATCTGCCCACTAATGACAAATGAGCAATTATGCTTAATGGCAGAAGTCTCTTCAAGAACTCCCTCAAAATGATACTAAGAATGATTAAAGCGAGATCATGGGTGTTTCAGTGCCTTGTCTGATCTTAAATTAATCTTGTAATTTCATTCCAAATAATGCTACGTTAAGGCATGTCTACTTTCCATGACAAAGCACTGTCCCTTGACCTTTAGCTTTCCTTGCCTTGGTAACGTATTTACCATTCAAAACATTAATGTGCATTATTTAATATTACCTTTGAAAGAACAACCTGCAGACATACCATATAAGTTATGCTCCTTACCATGTACTGGTGCTGGGAATCTTCTGAAACCCTAGTAGGAAAAGAACCCTTTCTGTCTATGTATGAAAGCTACACTGAAATCAGGTCTATTGATAATCTCTAAAAGTTACAGACTTAAAAAAACCCCAGTTTTTACTGTGATCTGATTTTTGAACATCACTCAGTTTGTGCTTTAGCAGAAGGTATAGTTAGAGGAGAGGCAACTGGGTGGCTGAGTAAAGCAGTAGGCTAGGAGTCAGGAAGACTTGAGTTCAAATCTGACCTTAGACACTTAGCTGTGTGACCCTGGGCAAGTCACTTAACCTCTGTTTGCATTGATGCACTGGAGAAGGAAATGACAAACCACTCCAATATCTTTACCAAGAAAACCTCATGGAGAGCATTAATGTGCTATGGTCCACCATGTCACAAAGAGTCTGATACAACAGAATGACCAAACAACATAGAGCATGATGTAAAAAAAAAAATCACTTTTTGATTTAGCAATACATACATATACACATGCACACATATATTTCTGTCCACATACATATATACACACAGACAGAAAGACAGATACACATAAAATAATAAGACCACGGACAAGCGCTTAACCTATTTGGGCTTCAGTTTCCTCGTTTGTAAAATGAAGTGACTCTAAATATATGATCCTATAATCATATTCTCATACATTACAGTATTTTGAGAATATTCAAGGGTTAGTGAGGTGGCACAGTGGATAGAGCAATGGGGGGGAGGGGCCCTGGAGTCAGGAGGATTGGAGTTCAAATCTGGCCTCAGACACTAGCTACATGACCATGGACAAGTCACTTAACCCCAAAAGCCTACCAAAAAAAATATTCAAGCTCCTTATTCTTATTCAATTTTCCCACTGGTTGAGATTAAGAGAAAAAGACTCTGGGATGAAGGATGACCTCGATAAACTCCACCTTAACATGGTACAGGAGAAAACTAATTTTTCCTCTGCTGATTTTTTATATATCTTTGAGTAAGTCATTTCACAGAACTGGAGAATCTCAAAGCTGGGGGTACTTCAGAGGTTAATCCAAACCTGACCAAAGAATCTTTTCTATTAACATCCCCAATACATGATTACTCAGTCTTCAATCAATTAACATCAAATTTATTAAGACACCAAGCAAGGGGGGTATGCGGTACTTTTAAGCTACCCATTTCACTTTTGGATGGTTCTACTTGTTACCAAGTTTTTTCTTAGGTCCTTTTACTTTTTCTTGAACTTTGGGTCCCTCATCTGTAAAACAAACATAATACTGAACCTTCTAAAGAGTTTATTTCTGGAGATCCACCACCAACAAAAATTTTATAGTTTAAAAAAAATCCAATTCAACAGTTTTGAATCTATGCCCAAAGGGCTATACAACTGTGCATAATCTTTGCCCTAGCAATACCTTACTAGGCTTGTATCCCAAAGAGATCAAAGAAAAAGGAAAAGGACTTATAAGTACAAAAATATTTACATCAGTTCTTCTTGAGGTAGCAAAGAATGGTAAATTGAGGGGATGCCCAATAATTAGCAAATGGCTGAAAAAATTGTGGTACATGACTGTGATGGAATACTATTGTGCTATTAGAAATGATGAAGGAGGTAGTTTTGGAAAACCTGGGAATATCTATTTGAAATGATATAAAGTGAAGTGGGCAGAACCAGGAGATGTGTTAAGAGTTACAGCAATATTATAACAATGAGCAATTGTGAAAAACTTGGCTACTCTGATCAATACTATAATCCAGGAGAATTTGGAAAGACTCATTATGAAAGATGTTTACCTCCAGAGAGAGAGAGCTGATGAACTCTTGAGTGTGAACTGAAATAGAATTTTTTCCACTTTCTTTATTTTTCCTGCTTTATTTGGCAACATGGCTAATATGGAAATGTTCTGCATGATTTCACATGTATAACTGACATCATACTGTGTGCCTTCCTAATGGCTAGAGGGAAAGAATTTGGAACTCAAAAATATTTTTAAATAAATGGTATAAATAATAAGTTTTAAAAAGTTAGTTCGAGAATATCATCTATGGTCCAATAACAAGTGATACAACTAGATGAGGACCCAAGATCCAGAATTCTATTCTTTTATATTTTTTCTTAATTCTCCATCCTAAGCTACTCTCAATTCTGTAGTCTAAAAGACCTTCTACTCTGCTGTGCTTTCAGGCATACAGCTTAGAACCATTACTGAAAACTGGCCAATTCACTACATAGACATACTATATAAAAAAAAAAAATCCACACTATTTTAAGATGTTTTCATTGTCACTGTCATCTATTTCCTATGCTGAAGCTAATGCTACTTTCGATTTAGTGTTCTGAGGGAGTTTTTAAAATGACTCTGCTAGTATTTAAGTCATATCTCTCAAAAGACATTTTTACTTCATTATGTCTTACAAAGTCAGTGGAGCTGCTGAAGAGAGCAGGACTGAATTCTTCTGCTAGTATTACTTTTTAAATTATCACCTTATTTCTTAACATAACAGTTTTACTTCCACTGCTCACTGTATAGAGCAAAAAATTGGCTCCATTTCTAGGTAGAGCTTATAGCACAACATTTTGATAAAGAAGTCCGACATTTAAATAAAAATATCTGAAGTTGTACTGACCACAGTATAAGCTTTTAAAAAAGTAACACACATATCCACTGCTTTAAAATTTCCAAAGCATTTTCTTCCTAACATCTCTTATAAGGTAGTTCTGTGCACTGAAAAGTGTATTCAAGTAAGAAGAAATGGATTTGAATTCTGGCTCTACTATCTGCTACTTCTGTGAACAAGGGTCAAAACTTACAACTCTGTCTTTATCTCTTCATCTGTAAAATGAGGCAGCAGTCCACAAGCATTTCCTAAGTGCTTACTGTGTGCTGGAGCTATGGGTGTTTAGCGTGGGCAGGACCCTCTAGCTCTGAATGTGGCTGCCAGAATGTGGCAGCAGGAGATAAATTTTATAAAGCATTCTAAAGTTTACATAGGGCTTCCATCACAATCACCCTAGAAGGCAGGCAGCGTGTTTACTATCACCTCCATTTTATAGAAGGAACTGATGTGCAGAGCCTTTAAGTGATTTAGGATCAGAGAATCTAGAGGTAAAAGAGCCCCATGTCATCTAGGCAATGCTCATGTAGAGAGAATTCACTAGGATAGAAATCACTATTTTTGTTGGCTTAAAAAATACATTTATTGACAATGCTTTACTTTACTTTGGCAGTCGTTTCTTCCTCTTTGGATTGATCCTATGTGACAAAGAAAACCTAAGTGCAAAGATCTCTGATACGAAGGCTGCACCTGATATTTCTGCACCCCACTCTCTGCTGTGAGGAGGGAGGATACTTCATTATTGCTCTTTGATCTTTATCCCAACTCTCTCATTTTACATATGAGGAAATCAAAAATGAGAGAAGTGAACTGAATGGCCTGTGCCATACAGATTGTAAATAGCAGAGCGAGATTCAAATCCAAGTCAGCTCCTCCAAATCCCTGCTTCTTATGTTACTTATATTTCTACAAGACACTCCAAGGAGTGAAACCTTCAGCACTGATCTTAGTGCTTTTCATGTCAAGACAGATTATGGGTCAAGAGTCAACATAGCTGCCTAGCTGCTACAATAAGCGTAGATCCGCTCTGGTTAAATGGCTTTCTGTAGGCTAACAACACTCTCTGAGTCAACGTTACCTTGTCCAAGAAAGTATTTCCATCCTTTAAAGCCCAGCCAGGAAGATTAGACAGCCTAGGACTGAAAAACAAATATAAAAGATTAAACTGACTTATGTACATTATAAATGCTCTGTGATTTCTTTCTAACTGCACTTTCTTAACAAAGTTGAAAACAATTTGTAATTACTGGTAAATCTATTCATCCAAATGGTGAAAAGAAATTGTTCGATGACAACCACAAGAATTTTGTAGTAATGAGAAGCAAAAGAACAAAAGGTGGCCACAGAGTTTTGAACTAGATTATGGAATCAACAGAATGACATTGAAAGTAACAAAGTAAAGAACGGAGTCTATCAGACAGAATCTTCAGAGTAAAAAGTCCTGGGTTCTATTTTTATCTACATTTTTGACTCACAACTTCATATTAGATTAATACTTACTCTTACTAGTCTAAATTTTCCACTCTTGTATAATGAGGGTGGTTTTTGGAGAGAGTAATATGGTAGAATAACTATAGATTTGGAATCAGAAAATCTGTGTGTAAGCCGAACTCAATCTTACATGCTGGGAAATTGAGTGTCTTAAGACCTAGGACACCTCAGTTTTCTCATTTATAGACTAGGGATAGTAACACCTGTACTAAAAGACAATGTGCTGTGTATAGAGAGCTGGCCTTGGAGTCAGGAAGATCTAGGTTCAAGTCCTACTTCAAATATTGACTATGCCTCAGGCAACTCTTCTGAGTTAAAGATGAAGAGCCAATCTGTATCACAGAACGGCATTTCCAAACTAGAAGTTTGGTTTTTGTGAGGAAAAGGCTTTGGAAACAGAAAAGTGCTGTATAAGTGTGGGTTATCAATACTACCTATCCACAATGTGACAGTGTAATAACACAAAATCTAACTAGTTAATTTTGGAGAAAAGCTATGACTTTAGCATTCTGGAAATCATTGTGTTCTAGAACCAAAGGGATTAAGAGTGTGAAATGGATGTTTAGAAGCATAAGACAAAATTTAATTAATGGAAAAAGGGACAAGGGAGGGAAGGTTTTAGAAAAGACAAGTACTGGTGAAAGGCAAACTTAAAGACTGAGGAGACAGGGGAAGAAAGAGCCTATCAGGCATAAGAGATTGATAGCAATAGGATTTCAGTTCTTCTGAGAAAAATTAAGGCCTGAGATTTGAAAATATAAAGTGGAGTTACAGATGTAGGACAAAAGGACTCTGTAGCCAGAAACCAAATAGTACTGTAATTCCCTCTGACATCGTAACTGGTGATTGATTGATATGAAATAGTCTGAGCAGTCACATAAATAACGTGAGTAAGTATGTCGCTCTTCTGGATAGACAGGGTAGCTTAAGAGCTTCCTGCTTTTTCATTTGCATGCTTATATTAAGTTTGAGCAAAACAGTGAGAGTACATCTATTTGGGGAAAATTGCTTGGGAGAAATGAATGAATGGAGTTGCTGTAAATGCTGTCTGCTGGAGAATTCTTTAACCATTTTGAGGGTTTTCTGTTCTCTTTAATATTTCAATGGCTCTATGATATCATGGATGTAGGTATTCCCAGCAATGACTCAAATCACAACATATTCATGAGTTCCAGAGCTGGAAAAGTCCTCAGAGTACAGCTAGTCCATTCTTCATTTACAGCTGAGGAAACTGAGGTTGTGGGAGGTTAGTGACTTGCCCAAGGTCACAAAGGCATTAACTGGCAGGTCCAGGATTTGGACTCAGGTTCTGTAACTCAAGAGCTGGGGCTCTTTCCACTGCCTTCCCTCCTGTAAGACTGTTGTCCCTGTCCTCACAAGGCAGTCCACCTTTGAGTTTACCTAATATTGCAAAGATATCAATGGAACACGTAGGCACTCCAAATTTTACTGCACCGAGAAAAAAAATCTGATACCTGCCTTTTCATTACTATTTTGCTTCCCATTTGTAACTACTCACGGTGTGTTTTTTTTTTTTAATTTGGGAAATGGAACTTTAAAACACATGACAGAGAGGACTGTGATAAACTAGAGAAGGCAAAGTCTAGATCATATGTATTTTAATTCCACAGTCCACATATGCATTTAAAAAAGGTAGATGGGATCAATTCTTTGAAACACCAGTGTGATCATGGATTCACTGAGGTAATGAAAAAGATTTTATATGATTAACTTCAGTAAGTAAGCAAAGCTACCTCGAAGGGGCATGCTACATATATTATTTCTGATATTCAGTATTTTTATCTCAAAGTGTTTATTCACATGAATAATTCATCACTTAAGTGTCTTTTAATAGCTGTTAGGTGTGACAATTTTAATTTCCTTACTTACTTGGTCATACTGCTATAAACAATAGTCAAATATAAAGTGAATGATGGCTATTTTGATACTTGGAAAGCAAAGCACGAAAGTTATAGCTCTTTTCCGCTAGTTATTAAACATCGATAGAGATGTATACAAGTGGTTTGGCTTTAAGAAAACCTAATATCTAAAACTCAAGTAACATATGTTTCACTGGCCTGGTATCACAAAGGAAATGAGACGATCCACCTGAGTGTTTTCAGTAATTGATGCTTACATTGTTAAGCACTCAAACTTTTTATTTATTTAATGATTTTGAGTGGAAATCTTCCTAACATTTATTAGTGAATAACTGGCCTTTCATAAGAGAATTTTAAAAGATCTGATACCGTGATATTATGTGTGGAAGGAACTTTACTCAGTGTAGATACTCTCTCGACAGATGAGAGGTTGACAACTTGCATGGCACTCAGAAACTTGAAGAGTTGCTTGGGGGTACTTAGAGGTTACTTGGTGACTTGTCTACAGTCACATAGCTAGTATGTATCAGATGGAGGGTTTAAAGCTTGATGTCCTGCCTTGAAGGCCACTTCTTTATTCACTATGCTATATGGTTTTTCAACTAGATTTGAATTATGCTTTTTCTATGCTTTCTTGACAATTGCAATTCCTGGACAGCTCCATAACAGAGCAGTGTATTCAGGGGCTGTGGAAGCATGCAGGGCTGTTGTCATTGTGCTTCCTTTAACAGTCTTCCCTACTTCTCATTATCTGCTGATTTTAACAGGGTGGGTTGAAAAACCAAATACCATGCTCGTTGGGATTGTGTGTAAAGCAAGAACAACAAAGCTCTGAGTAAGGCTTCTGTGCACGGACAGTGTGGCATTTATTTGGTTACTTGGTCCTTGCATATGCTATTCATAGCTGAAGTTGCTGGATAAGTTATCTCCATATAAGGGAGATCCTGTTGTGCTCATTTAGCAAATTGGCACACTGAATGGTTATCTGTAATTTACTTAGGTTTTTTTTTCCTTCTGAGGGAATTCACCTAGTTCCTTTAAACCTGTTTTAAAAAATACTTTGACAATAAATAAATAAAGTACTTTGACAACTATAATATAATTGATTTCCCTGGCAATCCTCTGTATTTTATTACATGCATTTAGAAACATTATTCTGAGGAATCTTTAGGTTCATCCAGACTGGCAAGGGGGTTTATGACACAAAAAAAGTTAAGAACCTCTACTTTACAGCTTTTTTTGTGGTGGCCAAGAATTGGAAATTGAGGGGATGTCCATCAACTGGGGAATGGCTGAACAAGTTGTGGCATATGAGTGTAATGGAATACTGTTGTGCTATAAGAAATGTTGAGCAGGCAGATTTCAAAAAAACCTGGAAAGATTTACATGAACTGATGCAAAGTGAAGTGAGCAGAACCACAGCACTGTACATAATAACAGCAATATTGTGAGGTGATCAGCTATGATTGACTTAGCTCTTCTCAGCAATGCAATGATCTAAGACAATTTTAAAAGACTCATGATGGAAAATGCTATCTACATCCAGAGAAATATGGAGGTGAATACAGATTGAAGCATATTTTCACTTTATTTGCTTCATGGCTTTTTCCTTTTACAAACTATATAACTTTTTTGCAACTCTTTCAATTTTGCAATTTCAACTTTGCAATTCTTTCACAACATGACTAATATGGAGATAGGTTTTATGTGACTGAACATATATAACCTGTATCAAATTGCTTACCATCTTAGGTGGGGTAGAGAGAGAGGGGGGAGAAAATGTGGAACTCAAAATTTTATAAAAACTGAATGTTAAAATTGTTTTTGTATGTAATTGGAAAAAATAAAATACTATTAAAAAAGAACCTCTGTTTTAGACAGTAAGATACACTAGTGTCCCGAAAATGATTTGGTAAATATATATGTACCTGTAGCTTTTCAGGTATACTATTAAATGCATCAATTAAGGCCAACTTGTATGTGTGACTACTCAAAGTGGTACTACAGGGATGGGCAGTGTGGCACATCCTGGCTGCTAGGCATTATTTCTGGAAGAAAATGTACTGATACACTGTGCCAACACTTACACGACTTCATTAGGTACTTTCTACTCCTCATATGCTTTGCACTATTTCTATTCTCTATCTTCTGTTCCTCCTCATTATAATCATAACAATAGCTAACATTTATATAAGTGGTTTAAGGTTTGCAAAGTACTTTATACATGTGATCTCATTTGGTCCTCACAACTCTGTGATGTAGATGCTCCTGTTAATCCCTATTTTCCAGATCAAGAAACTGAGGCACAGAGAGGTTCAGTGACTTGTCCAGGGTCACATACCTAGTAACTGGGGTAGGATTTGAACTCGTTTCTTCCACAGTCCAAGTCTTAGCACTCTGTCCACTGTGCCACCTAGT
Organism: Phalanger gymnotis; assembly: GCA_028646595.1. Lineage (NCBI taxonomy): Eukaryota > Metazoa > Chordata > Mammalia > Diprotodontia > Phalangeridae > Phalanger > Phalanger gymnotis. The sequence continues at coordinate 234,333,422 of CM053625.1, forward strand.
TTCCCCAATGCAAATCTGTCAAAGATGTTGTAGAAAGGATTCCTTTTGAGAGGCATTAAATGCCTATATTTCTTATAGCTATTCCCGGAATCCCAAAATACAGAAGGGTAAACTATCTAAGCCCCTAGAGCTGGAAGCATTCTGGGTTAAGCAGAAGTTTGTCAGCTTCTACTGCTTTTAATCCTTTTGTTCTTAATTCCTCTAATTTATTCTCTATAGTACAACTCTTTGCCTCCAACCTGCACAATACTCTCCCCTGCCTCCGTGGAAGAGTGGTTTGGGAAGATCTCACCATTGCTGCTTCTATGGGGTTGCAATTGTCTGCTATAAAGTGCCCTCTCCTCCAATTTTCCGAACATATTCTCAGAATCCTCTGTTCAGGGTAGCATAAGTCTTTTTTCAGTTTTGTTCAACTCTCCAAAACATAAGGTTTCTATCTTTTCATGTAGCAACTTAAACGCCAATCCCTAAAGGTTTTCATGCTCTGTATGCATGTATTCCTTCTACTGTCATCATTATCAGCGATGAATTAAGAGAAAGTCAGGAAGGCAGAGCGTCTAGTTCTATTTCTGTCATAATTTCATTTTTACAGTTGGGGAAAGTCACTTTCCTTGAGTTTACTTACTACAGTGTGAAGGATTTACATTAGTTATGAGGAAAGAGTTTCTGAAAGAGTCAGCAGAATTGCAAACATATGCCACTGGTAACAAAGGGATGGATTAAGAGTGTGGATAGCTTAGTATAAATGCTTCCCCACTATTGGGGTAAAGAAACATAATGCAGTGAACACATTTTCCTGATGCTAGATTAATAGGGTCAAGACCACGCAAGAAAAACAGCCTACTAGCCAAACACTGTGGAAGAGACTCCTACAATCAGAAAGGACCTCAGAGGTTGTCTAGACCTGAATGGGCATTCCTTCCACCACATCCTTGACACATAATCATTTGGCCTCTGTCTGAAGAGTTCAATAATAAAGCTTGTACTCTCTACCAAAGAATTCTATTCTACTCTGGGGAAGCTCTAGTTGTTAAGAAATTTTTCCTCATAATTTTTATGAGAAATGATAAAAGGATAATTGATGCTGAGCCCAAGAAATCACTTTCAGAATAAATTAGCTCCCTTATCAGAGACTAAAATTCCTTCTACCAGCCTAATTCTGTGTTCCTGTGGCTTCTCTCTAGTGTTCCCAGGTCTGCTCCCTGGGGATTAACTGAATAAGTATAATCCCTCTTCCACATAACCTTAGAATACTAGAAAGACAGTTAGGATGCCCATATCTTTGGCACCTTGTGTGCCAAATATACCTTTGTCTTTCTAATGATCAAGTTCCTCAAAGCCATTTTTAAAATGCAGAACTAAACACAACGCTCCTTGTATAGTTTGAGTAGGACTACGTATAAAAGCATTATCACTTTGTTTTCTACTCTATGACTGAGGGAAATGTGATGTGTTATAAAACATAACTGGTGAAAGATTCTCTTTTCCCTTCTCGTGCCTTTACCAAGAATGCTCTCAATATGTATGAAGATTATTCTCATAAAGACTTCGCAGAGATTGGAAAGTAGGCTTACGGCTCATTAATTAGCGATATTTACTTGATCAGCATTTTTGGTAATAAAGGGAGTAAGGACAGCTAGATGGTGCAGTGGATAGAGCACTGGGCCTGGAGTCAGGAAGATCCAAGTTCAAATCTAGCCTCAGACACTTACTAGCTGGCTGAATTTGGGCAAGTCACTTAAACTCTATCTGGCTCAGTTTCCTCATCTATAAAATGGGGATAATAATAGCACCTACCCCCCAGGATTGTTATTGAGATAATATTTGTAAAGTGCCTGGCACATATTAAGTACTATTATTATTATTATAAATAATGGTCGTAATTTTTTCATAAGCATTTGGTCTCTTCTCTTTCCTTAAAACTGTATTGTCTTCAACAGAGACCTCTTCCAAGCATACCTGGAAAGCAACAATATCAGTTGCTCTTACTGTCCTTGTTTTCTTTGGCGCCATTTATACTTCATCATCTGGCATTTTATAAAGATCATAGGATCATATACTGAGAGCTACAATGGCCTCACAGATTATCTAGTCCAATTCCCTTGTCTTAAAGATGAGGAAATTGAGGCCCAGCAAAATTAAATTATTTGCCTAAGGTTACACAGGTAGTAGGCACCAGAGGTAGAATTTTAACTGAAGTTCTTCAAAACAGTAACAATATGGCCTGTTATAGAATATAGCTTGCGAAAGCCTTCCTTTTCCTTATAATATCTTTAGCAAGGATGCCCCTAACTTGTGAATAGATGAGACTCATAAAGAGATACAGATGGGATTTAAAGAAGCACAGACACGCAGGACAGCTTTGAACACTACACTTTGAATTACGTACTTTAAAAGAAAAGCAAGCTGTACTTAACAGAGAAATGCAGTTCCATCTACAATCCTTTTTTTTCTGATCTACTATGTATAGCTTATCTTCATGAGTTCAAATCTGGCTTCAGATACCTATTAGCTGGGTGATCCTAGGCAAGTCAATAAACCTTGCTGGCCTCAGTTCCTCATCTGTAAAAGGAGCTGGAGAGAGAAATGGCAAATCTTTCTAGTATCTTTATGAAGAAAATCCCATATGGGGTCATGGAGAGCTGAACATGACTGAAAAACAACTTAACAACAACATGTTTATGGAAATGCCCATTTGTTTGATGTTTGTTAAGTTCAAAATAAAAGCAAATAAAAATAATCCTTCTTAAATTTTATTTTATTGTTCACATTTGTAAAGATTTTTTTTGGATATAGATTCTGCTGTTCAGTATGAGGCTAGGCAATCATACTATAATACCCTCACTAACTCACTCTTCCACACTCCACAGTGGCTCTTCCAAACCTTTTCATCCCTCCTTAAACTTCCCATGGCTCCAAGACCCCTCTTCCCTTCTCTCTACTGAGAGTCTTGCCTCATATTTTACAGAAAAAAAAAAAACTAAGGCCATTCTCTATGAGTTCCCTCTTCTCTTCTCTTCCTCATCTCCTATCACTCAGATGCCTTCTGCCAGTATCTCTTCTTTCACCCCTGTTTCACATGATGAGGAGAACTTATTCCTTACTATGCCATCTCACTCCATCCTGTCTCCTCCAACAGGCTGCCCCCTGTAACATATTTTTAATCTCTCCCTATCTACTGGCTCATTACCTGTTGCCTACAAATACACTCATATCTCTTTCTCCTCAAAATCTTCACTTGATCCCTCCATCCCCACTAATTATAGTTCTATGTCTCTTCTGACCATTATGGCTAAATTTGAAAAGGCCACCTACAATAAATGCTTCCACTGTCCTCTCACTCTCTTCTTAAACCCTTACAACTCAGCTTCTGACCTTATCATTCCACCAAAACTGATCCCTCCAAAGTTACCTATGGTTTCTTAATTGCCAAACACCATAAATGGCCTTTTCTCAATCCTCATTCTCCTTAACCACTCCTTATAGCCTTTGACATTGTTGATCACCCTCTCCTCCTTGACACCCTTCTTTCCAGGTTTTCTGGACAACACTCTCTCTTGGTTCCCTTCTTATCTCTCTGACCACTCCTTTTAAAAACTTTCTAAAAAATTTCCCCCATGATTACATTAAAACAATTCTTAAAATTTTTTCTTTCCCTTTTTTTTTTTGAAGGTTTGAGTTCCAAATTCTACCTCTCCCTCCTTCCTCCCCTACCCCTCCCTGAGAAGGCAAGCAATCTGATAAAAGTTATACATTGCAATCATATAAAACATTTCTATATTTTTGTACAAGAAGACTAGAGCAAGAAAGAAAAAAAGAGAAAAATAGTATGCTTCAGTCTATATTCAAACAATATCAGTTCTTCCTCTAGAGGCAGATAGCATGTTTCATCATGAGTCCTTTGGAACTGTCTTGAATCATTGCATTGCTAAGAATAGCTAAGTTATTCACAATTCTTCATCATACAATACTGCTATTACTGTGTACATGTATCTGGTTCAACTCGCTTCACTTTGTATCAGTGCATGTAAGTCCTTCCAGGTTTTTCTGAAATCTGCTTGTTATTTCTTATAGTCAAATAATATTCCATCACAATCATACACCACAACTTGTTGAGCCATTTCACAATTGATGGGCATTCTCTTGATTTCCAATTCTTAGCCACCACAAAAAGAGCTGCTGTAACTATTTTTGTACAAGTAGATCCTTTAAAAAAAAAAAAACCTTTTGGGATATGGACCTAGCACTGGTACTGCTGGATCAAAGAAGGGGTATACACAGTTTTATAGCCCTTTAGGCAGAGTTCCAAATTGTTCTCCATAATGGTTGGATCAGTTTACAACTCCAACAGTACACTGGTGTCCCAGTTTTCCCACATCCCCTCCAACATTTGTTATTTTCCTTTTTTTTGTCATATTAGCCAATCTTATAAGTGTGAAGTGGTACCCCAGAGATGTTTTAATTTGCATTTCTCTAATCAATAGTGATTTAAAACATTTTTTATATGACTTAAGACAGCATTGATATCTTTCTCTGAAAAGTGCTTGTTCGTATCCTTTGACCATTTCTCAACTGGGGAATGACTTGTATTCTTATAAATTTGATTCAGTTCTTTATATATTTGAGAAATGAGGCCTTTATCAGAGATACTTGCTGCAAAACTTTCCCTCAGTTTTCTGTTTCCTTCTAATCTTGGTTGCACTGGTTTTGTTTGTGCAAAACCTTTTTAATTTCATGTAATCAAAATGATCTACTTTGACCACTCCTTCTCAATCTCTTTTGCTGGATCCTCATCCGAGTCACACTCAATAACCATAGGTGTCCCACAGGGTTCTGTACTGGCTTGTCTTGTCTTATTCCTCTCTACTACTTCACTTGGTGATCTCACCAGCTCTCATGAATTTAATTACCATCTATATATTGATAATTCTCTTTCCTGCTCCAACCTCTCTGCTGACCTCCAATTTTCTATCTCCAACTGCCTTTCAAACATCTCAAACTAGCTATCTAGTAGACATCTTAAAATCAACATATCTAAAACAGAAATCATTATCTTTCCCTTTAAACCCTCCCCACCATGTATCTTCCATATTATTTATAGGACAACCCATCCTCTCAGATTCCTCACTACCTTTCAATTCACTTCCCCAATATCGCATCTGTTGCTAAGGCCTACTGATCTCACTTTTACAACATGTCTTGAATGTGTCCCTTTCTTTCCTCTGACACTGCCATCACTCTGGTGCAGGCCTTCCTCACCTCACACTTAAGACTATTACAATAGTCTGCTGGTGGTCTGCTTGCCTCAAGTCTCTCCCTACTCCAATCTATCCTCTATTCAGCTACCAAAGTGAGTTTCCTAAAGCACAGTTCCGAACATGTCGATCCCCTACTCAATAAACTCCAGTGGCTTCCTATCACCTCCAAGATCAGATTAAAAATCCTGTTTGGCATTCAAAATCCTTTATAACCTAGTCCCCTCCTACCTTTCCAGTTTTCTTACACCTTACTCCCTGACATGTACTCTTTGATTCAGTGACACTGGCCTCCTGGCTGTCCCTCAAACAAGATAATTCCATCTCTCAGCTCTGGGAGTTTTCTCTGGATGTCTCCCATGTATGCAATGCTCCTCTTCTCTCCCTACTACCTTCCCCGGTTTCCTTTAAGCCACAACTGAAACCCCACCTTCTACAAAAAGCCTTTCCTAACTCCTCTTAATCTTAGTGCCTTCCCTCTCTTAATTATTTCCTGTTTATCCTGTATACAGTTTATTTGTACTTTTTTTTTGCTTTTTGTCTCCCCCTTTGGAGTCTCCTCAAGGGCAGGGACTGTCTTTTGCCTCTTTTTGTATCCCCAGTGTTTAGCAAAGTGCCTGGCACACAGTAGGTGCTTAATACATATTTACTGACTGATGGTATCCTTCTTATCTTTGTGTCATCTGTAAATCTAAAAAGCATGACATCTGTTTCTCCATATGTCATTGATAAAAACGCTGAAAAGTCTGAGGACATGGGCAAACCTCTGGAGTAGTTGCTCCCTCTAATTTTTATTTAATCTCTTTTCTCCTTTCCCACTAATCAGAATTGGTGCTTCTCTGTCTCAATGATCTCTTTTATCAAGGATGGCTTAAAATACAGTCCTTCTGAAGTCAGGAATAGATTTATTGTTCAGTCATGTCCAATTCTATGTAACAAAGCCCAGGGGGTTTTCTTGGCAAAGGTACTGGAGTAGTTGCCATTTCCTTCTCCAGCACATGCCCATTTTACAGATTAGGAACTGAGGCAAATAAAGTTAAGTGACTTGGCTAGCATCACACTGCTAATAAAGTGTCTGAGGGCAGATGTGAACTCAGATCTTCCTGACTCCAGGCCTGGTGCTCTATCCACTGCACCAACAAAAAGACTCCTAAGTATTGATCCCTTTCACCTCATGTTTCCAGGACCTCTAAAGAAAACTGGTATCAAAATTTTGAAAAGATATTAATGCTCTAAAGGTCGAACTCTATGAATTCAAGTCCTTGAAAAGGGAGTTAATTATGGATTCTTGTGCTCAATATTACTTGTTTATTTATCAATTCTCATAAAAAATAGCAGGAAAGATGAAAGATACATGATCTCACTTATAATGAGCAGTTGTAGTAACTCTTTACTCAGAGTAAATTATGATAAATACTCTAAGCAATAAATCAATGTTTTTACTGATTACTTTAAACAAAGTTATTTTGATAAAGAGGACTTTCAGCAGACAAAACTGCTAAAACCTGTGGAATTGGTAAAATTTACACTCTACTACAATTTTTTAGCAGACCATTCTCCCCCATGTTTCTCAGGATCAATCAGAACATACCTCTGAACCAATGGTAAGGGAAGAAAATTGAGTGTTGAAGTCATATCCAGCCCACAATCTAACATGATGGTAGTAGACTTGAATTTGAGCACATTGCATGGTAGAGTTGGGTGTCCTGATAAGCAGTACTGGAAGGAAAATAAATAAAGTCAGTAATAAACCACTGGAAAATTCCAAACCATAAAACAATTTAATAGAAATTACTCACTCTTGTGGTAGTATCTTAAAGTACAGCCCAAAGGGTCACCAATGCCTGTGAAAGTCTTCCAACTCTGACAATTCTCTGTGACTCAGAAACTCGGAACACACAAGTCCTAGTACATGAAGTATATCTACAACTGTTCTAATGCTCCTTGGAGAAGACATACCTTTAAAAAGGTCATCATTTGAGATGAGATAGCAAAACTTTGTTTAACTATCTCATGTCTTCTCTGGAATTTCCAGAAACTTAATATAGTTGCTATAAAGTGCTACACAAGGATTCTTTGAGAATTTTCAATTTGTGTTCTAAACCTAGCCTTTGGATTGTGACATCCATATTAGGTTTAATTTCTCCTTTTGTGAAATGATGGGAAAAATAATTTTCCTTAATGATATATCTCCTAAAGAGACCCTCCTTAAGGTTCATTAAAGAGGAGATTAAGCTACCCTGTGGGTGGGTAGGTTAATTAGCAAACACCAATAAAGGATTATGTCTTAACATTCTTCATAAAAATGATTCGGAAGGACAAATGTCTTCTTGTGAACTACTGATATCAAGGAGGAGAGAGCATGAGTTGCTTACACTTTGACAAGAGCAAGCAGAAGTCACTTGTCTGTGGAAGACAGAACACAAAAGGAAATGAGACATTTAAAGTCTATATCCTAAAGGCCATAATTATAGACAAAGGACAATGATGATGCAAACAACACGCTAATCTAAAACATTTCTTTAGTGCACTGTGCATGACAGTTCAAAAAGATCATTTTTTAATTTAATTTTATTTTATTTTGTGAATAACACCTTCCCTTACTTACAGGTTTTCTTATTTTGGAGACTGGTAGAACTGATATGTATAGAGCACCTTATGGTTTGCAAGGCCCTTGCATGTGAGAGAGGAATAAAAAACTTCTCCTGCCCCTGGGTTGCTCAGCATAGAAAGCTGAAGAGTTTATTCTCTTGTTCTCTTTACAAATACATACATTCATTTTGATTAAAGCACAAGTATATCATGAATAAAAATAACGGCATATCAATGTCTAGCTTCATATGCCAACAGTACGCTGCGCTAAGGTTTCCTAGTTATTTGTTATTGTGTTTTGCCATTAATAAGAAAATCTCCACTTTTCTTTGGTAGCTATTAAAAACTTTGTAAAGCAAAAATGAAAGATCCAGAAACTAAGAAGGCATAAAGAAGGTATGCTTTACAGCCTCCCTATTTCCCAAACAAGCTAATTATTTAAGTAATCATCAGAATTTGGAGATGCCCTACTAATAACTTTTCCACAGTCAGGTGGCTCAATGGATAGAGCACTGGACTTGCAGTCATGAAGACCTGAGTTCAAATCCTACCTCTGACACATACTAGTTGTGTGAAACTGAGCAAGTCACTTAACTTCTCTCCGCCTCAGTTTCTTCATCTATAAGACAGGAATAGCATCTATCTCTCACGGTTGGTATGAGAATAAATGGAGATAATATTTGAAAAGTGCTTTGTGAACCTTCAAGTATTTCTATGAATATGAGCTATTAAGTTGTTAATCTCTGTATTTTAGTTTTCTGTCCTCTTGCTCTGATTTATACATTCTCCTTTAAACTGAAGAAAAGTCATTATGCACACCCCAAAGAGACAGATGATTATTGGGTTAATGAAAATCTTCACTGTTTATGCCTAAAATTTGTCACATTTATTGTCAAAATTCCTTAAGTCATTTGGTTTTTTCATCTGTGATGGGAGTTGGACTAGATGGCATCTAAGGTCCCTTACGGTGCTAAATCTAAGATCTTTTGATTACTATTCCTGACTATTACAGTAAAGTCTTGGTTAAAGGACTATATTTCATAAGCTGCTGGTGAACCAAAAAGTCCTAAAGACCCCAAGATCTGCTCATCAGAGTTGCCTGTGTACAGTTTTTGAGTTGAGAAGTCAGTTCAAAAGGCTATGCATAACAGTTTATGTTTGTATACCATTATATAGTCATACAATGCTTTTACACATATTATTTTTACCTGATGTTCAAAAACTTGTCGGGACTATAGTGTTATTATCTTTAATGAAGGTAAACTGAAGAAACTGAAGGTCCCTAAGAATAAGCCCTGCCTAAAGTTACACTCAACCAGTAAGTGGCAGAATTAAACCTGGATAAAAAAGTATAGTGCTATTTCCAATTACAGGACTACTTCTATGTTTTAAGAGTCATCTAGGAATGCAGGTGAGAAATCTACAGTCTAGGTCAATTGTAATTCAATAAATGCTTATCAAATACTTACTTTCTGTAGGGAAAGGGAGTATGGTATAGTGGCTAAGGAACTTGTTTCAAAGCAAGACCTGCGTTCAAGTTCTGCTTCTGTGATTTAGGGCAAGTCACTTAAACTTTCAGGACTCTAGGCAATTCTTTGAGACTATTAAGTTGAAAAGAACACCTGACCTTACATTGTTGTTATCGTTCAATCATGTTTGACTCTTTCTGAACCATTTGGGGTTTTCTTGGCAAAGACACTGGAGTGGTTTGCCAATTCCTTCTCCAGCTCATTTTACAGATGAGGCAACTGAGGCAAACAAGGTTAAGTGACTTGTCCAGGGTCACACAGCTCTGAAGTATCTGAGGTCACATTTGAACTCCCAGGTCTGGCACTTTGGCCACTGTGACACCCAGCTCAACAGAGGTAGAGGTAATTTCCCTACCTGGGATTTCTCCATACTGAGGAAATTAAAGATCCAGTCTGTATATCTACTTTATGTAACGAACTGTGCTAAGCAATGCAAGGCATGGAATTAAGTATAAGACCTGATTCTTGTCTTCATATAACTTGGTTAGAGAAAAGACATAAATATGTAAAAAGTTAAACTATATATGGTAGATGTTTTTAAAAAACTGGAAACTTAAAGCACTTTTAGTCAAAAAGAACATAATTATATTATAAACTCACATCACTCCAAACTCTTTTCTAATCTTGATAATGAATACATAGTATGTACACACAATTATAATTATCCTTATGCTGTTTTTAACCTTCACAAATATACAAGCATTTCCATGTATTATCATAATTTACATAACTAATTTTTCATAGTTGTAATGTACCTCATTAGGTTAACACAACATAGTTTCCTTGGCTGCTTTCCTATTGTTAAAATCTGAAATGTGATTTTTAAAATAATATTGTTATGAACTTTACTTTCCTTTTGAATACATCGTAGGGATATATTCAAGTGGAGTTAATGGCTCAAAGAGTATGTGCAATTTTTCGGCTCTTGGCACACAGAGACAGACAGACACACACACCCATACTGTTTTCCAGAAAGATTAAACCAATTTATTGTGTTATAACACATAAATATATATATATACATGTGTATGTGTTTCTCTACTGCCAGCCCTGACAAAGCTAAGTTTAATAATTGTAACTTAGTAGTTTAATAAGTATGTAACAGTATCTTTAAGTCACTTTAATTCAAATTTCTTTAAATACTCGTAAGGGCATGTCTTTAAAATTTTTCTTTTATTGGGAATATAATCTAAAAGCACAAATATTTCAATATACAAAGAATAAACACTAAAAAAGAAATTATAAACATCTTCTACATAATCTTAAAAAAATCTATCATCGAAATGGCCACATGATTGACACATAAAGGGTAATGCCATAAGGAAATTAGGAAAGCAAGTAATAGTTTTCCTGTCAGAACTATAGAGAAGGGAAGAATTTGTGGTCAAACAAGGGACAGAAAACATGACTAGATGAAAAAGTTTTTACAGAAACAAAACCAATGCAACCAAGATTAAAGGTAAGGCAGAAAGCTGGTAAACAATTTTTACAGCAAGTGTCTCTGATAAAGGCCTTATTTCTCAAATATATAGAGAAATGAATCAAATTTATAAGAATACAAGTCATTCCTCAAATGTTACATAGCCAAAAAATACAAAAGATACAAAGAAATCAAAGTGATCTATAGTCATATGGGAAAAAAATAAATCACTATTGATGAGAAAAATGCAAATTAAAACAACTCTGAGGTACCACCTCACACCTATCAGATTGGCTAATATGACAGAAAAGGAAAATAATAAACATTGGAGGGGATATGGGAAAACTGAGATACTAATGCATTGTTCATGGAATTGTGAACTGATCCAACCATTCTGGAGAGCAATTTGGAACTATGGCCCAAGGCCTATAAAACTATATATACATTTTGATCCAGCAATACCACTATGAGGTATTTATCCTACAGACTAAAAAAAAAAAAAAACAAAAAGGAAAAGGACCTGTATGTACAAAAATATTTATAGCAACTTTTTTTGTAGTGGTGGCAAAGAATTGGGAATTGAGGGGATGACCATCAATTGGGGGATGGCTAAGCTGTGGTAGGTGATTATAATGTAATTTTAATATGGAATAAAAAATGATGAGCAGGCTGATTTCAGAAAAACCTGGAAGGACTTTTATGAACTGAGGCAAAGGGAAGTGAGGAGAGCCAAGAGAACACTGGATACAGTGACAGCAATACTATATGATGACCAACTGTGAATAGTTCAGCTCTTCTCAGGAACAAAATGATTCAAGACAATCCTGAAGGACTCATGATGAAAAATGCAGAGAAAGAACTGATGGAATCTGAATGCAGATCAAAGCATACTATTTTTTATTTTCTGTATTTTTTTTTTGTTCTTTTTCTTTGGGTCTGTGTCTTCTTTCACAACATGACTAATATTGCAATATGCTTCATATGCTGGAACATGTATAAACTATATTAAATTGGTTACTCTTTCAGGGCGTGGGGGTGAGGGGGAAAGAGAGAGAAAATTTAGAACTCAAAGTTTTTAAAAAATGAATTTTTTTTATATGTAACTGGGGAAAATATTATTAAAATATGTCACAAATTTAACAAGACAGTAACAAATTTTGTATCTTCTCCTGTACTTTTCTTATTTTTTTTCTTATTTTAATTTTTTTTATTATTTAATATATTTAGTTTTCGGCGTTTATTTTCACAGGAGTTTTAACTACAAATTTTCTCCCCATTTCTACACTCCCACCCACTCCAAGATTTTCTGGTTGTCCTGTTCCCCAGTCAGCCCTCCCTTCTGTCACCCCACTCCCCTCCCATCCCCTTTTCCCTTTCTTTCTTGTAGGGCACGATAAATTTCTATGCCTCATTGTCTATGTATCTTATTTTCTAGTTGCATGCAAAAACTTTTTTGTTTTTGAACATCTATTTTTTAAACCTTTGAGTTCCAAATTCTCTCCCTCTTCCCTTCCCACCCACCCTCCCTATGAAGTCAAACAATTCAACATGAGCCACATGCGTATCATTATGTATAACCCTTCCACAACACTCATGTTGTGAAAGACTAACTATATTTTGCTTCTTCCTAACCTATCCCCCTTTATTGAATTTTCTCCCTTGACCTTGTCCCTTTTTGAAAGTGTTTGTTT
>CM053625.1:234346408-234361895 GCA_028646595.1 Phalanger gymnotis
TTTTGGGTCTCCTTTAGCAAGTCATTGACTTGTTTTTCATGGTTTTCTCGCACCCTTCTCATTTCTCTTCCCAAATTTTCCTCTACTTCTCTAACTTGCTTTTCCAAATCCTTTTTGAGCTCTTCCATGGCCTGAGACTATGTTCATGTTTTTCTTGGAGGCTTTTGTTGTAGGCTCTTTGACTTTGTTGACTTCTTCTGGCTGTATGTTTTGGTCTTCTTTGTCACCAAAGAAGGATTCCAAAGTCTGAGACTGAATCTGGGTATGTTTTCGCTGCCTGGCCATGTTCCCAGCCAACTCAGTTGACCCTTGAGTTTTTCAGCGGGGTATGACTGCTTGTAGACTAAAGAGTTCAATGTTCCAAGCTTGGGGGGGATGCGCCAGCTCTGCTACACCAGCGCTCCTCCTTCCCCAAGAACCCCCAACCAGGACTTTACTTAGACCTTCAGCAGGCTCTGCACTCCTGCTCTGATCCTCCACTTAATTCCTCCCACCAGGTGGGCCTGGGGCCAGAAGCAACTGAAGCTGTAGTTCTAAAGCTAACCCACTTCTGCTGCCCCCGGGGTGGTGGCCAAACCGCAAACTCTATCCCAGTCCCCAGCAGCTTTTCCCACTAACCTACTCTGTTGTCCTTGGTATTTGTGGGTTGAGAAGTCTGGTAACTGCTGCAGCTCACTGATTCAGGGCGCTAGGGCATGCTCTGCCTGGCTCCTGGTCTGGTTGGTCTGTGCTGCCCAAGCTGGGCTCTGCTCCGCTCTCAGCTCCGTGCGGTATAGACCTTACCCAGAGACCATCCAGGCTGTCCTGGGCTAGAGCCCTGCTTCCCTGTGCTATTTTGTGGGTTCTGTAGTTCTAGAATTGGTTCAGAGCCATTTTTTATAGGTTTTTGGAGGGACTTGGCGGGGAGCTCATGCTAGTCCCTGCTTTTCAGCCGCCATGTTGGCTCTGCCCCCTTCTATTTATTTTTTTAAATGTTTTATTTATACTTTGTGCACATCTGTCACTACCCACTAACCTACCTTATTCTCAAACACCAAACAGAAGCCTTTTTTTTTATAACAAGAATGTACTGGCAAGCAAAACAAAGCAACTCACTGTCCTTGTCTCATTCAGTACCTCTAATCCAAGGGTTCTTAATCTAAACCTTTTTGGTGCAATGGGCATTCTTAGAAGTTTGGGGAAGCTTATGGACCCTTTCTTAAAATAATGTTTTAAATACTTAAGATAAGGATTTTATCATTAGTCTTTTGAAGTCACTGGTTGCTGCTTTGGTCAGTTTTGAGGTCTTTCACAGTTGTTTCCCCTTAAATTATTGTTGTGTTCATAATATCAATTATTCTCCTACTTGTATTTATTTTACTCTGCTGCAGTTCATAAAAGTTTCTCCATATTTCTGCTTCTATCATAAGAAGTATGCATTTTTTTTCACGTAACGATTACTTGCATTAACTCTTATTTGAATTAGGCTGTTTTTTCCTCATGTGGAAATGGCTCATCATCTCTGATCTAGCAAATGGAATCTGATAATTTAAGCAATTCTTTATATATTTTGAATAATAGTTTCAGTGGTAGTATCTGTCATCTCTTTTTGTGATGTTGCTCTCTTCTTTTTGATATTTATTATATTTGTTTTTTTAACTTGTATTTGAACACATCCATCTTTGATACTATTTTCAAATCTTTTCAATTATTACAAATTTACCCCTCTACAAACAGGAAAATAAGCTATTCTACCCATCTGATTTGAAAATTGAGTTTCATAATATTTAACTCTTCTTTTTCATATTGCTACTCCAAAATTCCAATACTTGGTGACCTGTCAAGTAATTTATAGAATAAAGGAATATGACCACACTGGGGTCTGTCTGGGTTGAGTGGGGGGTGGGTAGCCCTGCCCAGCTCTTTGGATACTCACTGGGCAAGACTATGGTGGTAGCAAGCAGGGTGTAATGCTTCAAATATACTTTAATAAGGTACAGAGGCAGATGGCATTGGGATGGGGATCATCAGTCAATGGAGGAAGGCAGGCAGCAAGGGGGAGAACAGGAAAGGGGAGAGTTGCTTACATAATTGTGCATTGGAGTTGGGAGCACTAAGGCAGCATGGACCCTTAGGAGGCAGAATACTTGAGGGACAGGAGTTTTGGGGTCTCAGTTTTTATAGGACTTTGTTGGGAAACAGACTTATCTGTGCTACCTCAGGGTTAGCTCATTAACCTATCCACATTATCTCAAAGTTATCAGCAAAGTCGGGTGTTCTTCTGGTCTTACTACAGATGTCTGAAACCTATCCGAAGCTTACACACATCACAGGCAGTTAGCAGGACCAAAGGGTCCTTAGAGTAAGTAAGGCCTGGCTGGTTTCCCCTGATCTAGCACAGAGTCTCAAGATGTGGCTTTTGGTAAATTTATGAGAAAATTTGCAAGTAACCATTATGCTCCTTAATTTATAGGAGAATCTGTGACTTCTTTTCTGCTTTGCAATCTTACTTCCTGATACTTTTACTTTACACTGGTTACTTACTATATACTAACTAGAACAGGGGAGTGTGATAGACAGGGTGACTGGAACAAGATATAATTTTAACACACTTGGGTACTCTAATAGATCCATGATTTCACTGGTGTAGGAGCATCCTATAGATATAGGTCACAATTCTTCACAATCATAAGGTGTCCTTCCTGTTTTTCTAAGAACCCTCCATAAACAACCTACCTAGTGTGCTATGTCTTCCTCCTTTATTTTTGTGCCTTGGAAGTTATCAGTATACTAGCTGGGCTATTTGTATCTGATTCTCACTATATAAGCAGTCACCTACTTCTCCAGTTATTTATGTTCTTGATAATAGCTTGTATGTAGCTTCTCACATGAAATCAATGGACCAAAAAGCATTTATTAAGCATCAGCTATGAGTCAGGCCCTATGATGAAAATAGTCCCTGACTTTAAGAAGTTTACATTCTATCAGAGGAGAGACCATGTGCATATATACACATACATATATACATATATATGTACATACACACACACACAAAACAAATATCAAGTAATTTAGAGAAAGCAGTATCAGCCAGGCGGGAGTCAGGAAAGGTCCCATGTAGGAAGTGATGGTTGGGCTGAGCTTTAAATAAAACTAGGGATTTTAAGTTGGGGGTAGGGAGGTTACAGAGCGAGTATATCATGCAAGAAATGACAAAAGAGAGTGATGATAAGAAGTTACTATTGGGAATGTACTGCGATATGCTTAAACTCACCATGTGGCTTTACACTTCCCCTTAGGTTATCTGTAATTTTAATTCATCCAAGACAACAGAATATCACCAGGAGAATACAGGACTTAAAGGAGATGAATTTTCATAGCAATAGGCAGTTTGTTGAGCAGCTTCCTAAATGGAATTCATCCTGATCCCTTCCTTCTATTCAATTCCATACCTAGTTCATCACTCATCTGTAAAGACTGTTGAAGATAGATATACTGTGGACTAATTCAATGGGCTGTCCATCCAGCTGAACATCATAATCTATCGTAAGCAGTGATTTTTTTACTTACTATGTTTCAACAGTATGGAATGACCAATTTGTGTATCATTCTTGTGACTATCACTGAGAAAATTTTATAGGGTTCCTGAGTTTGATGCTTAGACTCTAAGATGCCTTCCACTTCTAGATCTTTGATCCTGTTATTTGCAAGTAGGAGCTTTGAAAAACTTATGATCAAGAAATTATTGTATTTGGAAATTATGGAGGTTGTCTATGACACTCCCTATGCCTAATCCAATAGCAGTGTCTGTATCTTTGGAAACTGTATCCCCCCATGTAATATCTCATTTGATTGCAAAACTCAGTGGATCACTGAATAAATTTCTCTCTGTTCTTACATGCTATATAGTCTCATAGCATCTCTCTCCAATCTGAAAGTTGAATTTAATTGTATTGTGAAGGTTATAATATAATAGGCTCACTAACAATTACTTTTGGTTGTAATAGCTGCTGCTTGATATAAGTGAAATGCTGCCTTGAACTAAGAAATTGTTTTGTTATAAAGAGATTTGTGTTGTGTTATTCGAGGCAACTCGATTTGAGCCGTCCAGCTTTCTCTCCATCAGTTTCTTCTTGATGTACCTGGAAAAATTATTTCTATTTTCAAAGGAAATCTTGCAACTTTTTTCTTAGGTCATAAATGAACTTTGCTGTTAGCATTTTGGCACTCAGTAAGCTTCTATGGTTGCACTCTGAATTATGGAAAATTTTCTATAATGTCAGAAAACAACATGCAGCATATGATTGATTGGTTGGGAGCAAACAATGCAATACAAATAGATACTTCCTTTTGTAAAATGATTTAATTTTGGCATTATGAAAGAAATTTTACTTCCTTAGCACTGGAAAATTTTTGGAGCAAAGAAGAAGCTGTTAATAGTAAGTTTAAAAAATATATAACTTTTAATTGGATATTGATGGCAAATGTACATATTTCAGCACAGTAAAATGCAACCAGTGTTTTTCAAACAAAGGTTTCCCAATGAAATCTAAAACTTATTGAAGGCACTGCTGAAATTTCCATTGAAAATAATATTTTGATAATTTCTTAAATATCTTTATATAGTCAAATCTCATTTCTATTTTTAATCATTTACACATGCTTCTCAAGATTACCACAAGAAGATCATAGACTTTTAGATTCAAGGATTAAAGGAACCTCAGAGGCTAATCAAATCCCATCTCATTTTACAGCTGAGGGAACTGAGGCATAGAAATTAGGTAACTTGCCTAAGGTCACATAGGTACTAAGTGGTGGAGCTGAGGTTTGAACACAGGTTGTCTGACTCTAAATCCATCATTCTTTCTAATATGCCATGCTATCTTGAAATAGGAAAGCCTATTAAGCAAACACAGTTAAATATGCTTCCCCCTGCCTTGTTCCTAACCATAAGAAATGGAAAAATACAGAAGGATAATATGCTTATTAAGTAAATAAAATATATAATGCAACAGATAAAGTAGAAGTGACATGGAACAGACAGAAGGGAAGAGATGAGCAAGTTAGCTTTTACTTCAGCTGGGTCTTCACAGTGTGGCTCATTATTTTAATTGCAGTATGAATTAACATTAGGTTTATTTAAAAAATATAAAGACATTCGAATGAAACAATAATTTTTGGCTTTTTTTTTTTGGCATTTTTGATCATCTGCTTCACTGCTATATTCAATTAATGTTAATAATTAAGAATAAATTGTTCCTCAAACGGTAAATAGGATTCATTTCTCTCCTACAAATTTCCTCCCTGAACATTATTAGATTACTTATACTGAAGTAATCTAGAGCTTATTCAGCTGCGGTTTCAGTAAATAAAAATATATCAGATGAAGTTAAGACCTCCAAGTTATTTCCTATATAAATTCTAAATGTTAAGATGTCAAATTGAGTAAATCAAAAGTATTTTTTCTCCTTCCTCTTCCCTTCCCTTCTTTTTAGCTATTCCTTCTCTCTTTGTGCTCCTGTTTCCATTCCCATGTTTCTCTTTGTATTAATACAGCACCCACTTAGACCAGGTAAGCGTATACCTGGCCCATATGGCGGTTCCTAAAATTCTATGTACTTCTTTCTATTCTGGCCTTATTTTCCTTTTGAGGGCTTAGTACAAACAATTCTGTAGTATTCACATTTGCCCCAGCTACTTTCACCTTGCTTAATTCCTTTGTGATATCAGCTAAAAGCAGCAGCGGAAAAAAACAAGTTTACAGAAAGCTTGGTGAATGACTCTGTGGAGGTAGGCCATCTCAAGAACATTTATGGATAAAACTGCAAGGATGACAAACAGGCAAAACTGGAAGTGATTGGTCGAGATTCTTGTAATAAATTACCTTCCCTATTAATCACAGTGAACCTATTATGTCTAGACTCTAACATCACACCAGCCACCAACATATTGCATGAGAAAGGAATGATGGCACCAAAGTAGTAAAGTTGTCACAGTCGTGGAGGAAGTTCAGCACAAAGTTTAAGTGGAAGAGGAACTACTTATAAATAGTAAAGGTCTCCAGATGCTCCTGTCTGTAAATATAATGTGATGATTGCATTGAGCCTTGAAACACTGTCTCTTAAATAAGATCCAAAATCACATAGAAGCGTTTAACTATCCATAAAGGGAAAACTAAGTGAATAAAGACTACCTATTTTTTAGGATCATCTTTCTAACATTACTCGTCTTCTGCTGAAGCCCTATAACTATAAAATACGGAACACCATAATCTCTGAAGAATTAAAGCATGGTGGGTATGAGTAAGCCACAGGATACTGCAAAAGAATTATTCAAGACAATCACCAGAGAAACGGATGAGACAAAGAGGTGAGTTGGTCATACAACAAAAGCAAGGAATACCCGATAGCTCACGTATTCCATGGTTACTCACACAAATCTTCACGTGTATACTTATCCATTTACATGTTTTACTTATCTGGTAGACTATAAGCTCTTCGTGGACAGGCTGTTTTTCATTTTGTCTTTGTATTTCCAGCACAGTAATTTATATAGAGTAGGTACCTATGAAAAGCTTGGTGTATTAGCGTAGAAGAGATACAGAAAGGAAGTCTGTGAATGACTTTTCAAAAAAAATATTTTTATAGCTGTAATTCAATATAATTGGTTTCCCTTGTAATTAATTCTATGTATTTTATGCATCTAAAACATTATTCTGAGGAGCCATAAGTTTCACCAAACTGCCAAAGGAGTATGTGACAATCTGCTCATCCTCTCCCCACCCCCCACAATGGATAAGAACCCCTAATTGAGAGGAAGGCCCCTGGTGTATTAAATAAACAACATCCAAACCCTCTCCCCAGCCTGCAAAGGATGTTCATGAGAGAATGGACACGAAACACAGCAAGATGAAAAAGTATGGTTGAATTATAATCTATACAGCTGGAGGGAGTACTTATCTTGATAAGAACAAAAATCCAATGGTAATATTTTTATTGCTATATATCATTATTCACCTACAATTCAAAGCATCACACAGAGCAGGGCTGTCCAAACTTAGGTTTTTATTGAAACAATAGAAAATATATCTTGATTTGCCATTTTAGTGAGAGCTCTGCAGTAGCTCGGCTTCATTTACTATAGCATTCACGTAAATTTCTATGCTTGTAGGCAGCCACATAAATCACACTGTGGCTGCATTTTGGATAGCCCTGACATAGAGACATCTATCGCTTTTTGAAAATACTTATGATCCCACATTAATATTTAAACATGGATGGTTCTTGTTCAAATACTATAGCCTATAATATTAACTTAAGGGGGAAGATGGAATCAGAGACCTACTGAGGAGGTGCCAAATCAATACTCCAAGCAAGACATGTTCAGACCTCAGGTGATGGTTTCAGCAGCAAGTGTGAAGAGAAAGGGGGCAAATAAAAGACACATACTATGTAGCTGAAAGTATTAGGACTAGGCAGTGCTCTATGAGATTAACTAATAAAGAGAATCAATCATCACCCTAAAAAAGGTGACTCTGCTACATGGAATTTCAGGGAATAATGAAAACCTCCTGGAGACTTAAGGAGAAAGTCAGGGAAGGGAGAAGGATTTGAAGGTCAATTTGTGGTTGGTTTTCAACATAGTTTTGAGAGGTCAAGAAGTAAGCTTTTCAAATGAGATTTTATGATCACACTGCACTCCTAAACTATGACAAGTTGTTTTATAAATACTGCTGATCCCAAGGGTAAGGGAGAGAAAGAGAAAGAGAAAGAGAGAAAGAGAGAAAGAGAGAAAGAGAGAGAGAGAGAGAGAGAGAGAGAGAGAGAGAGAGAGAGAGAGTGCAAGTACACGTTGATGGCCTGGTGCAATCTCATCACTACTGCTAGAAAAACTACTTATAAAACATACATTTTGCATGACTGATGTCTGCACTTTTTGTGGTAAGGATAGAGTATTTGACAAAATCTTACTCATCTTACTTTGATGAATTTTTTGATTAGAATGGAAATTTGTTGAACTTGAAATTTGTTGTTATTAAATACTTAATGAAAAATTAAGGGTAGCACTCTTTCTTACCCAAATTAAGTACTGAACTAAATTTAATTTTTTTTTTTGGAGGGGGAATAATTTAACATTTTATTATACCTCCTGGTCTTTATTATAAACATCAGATCTTATTGTATAGTATGATAGAAGGTATAAAGTAGAGGTGACCAAACTAGTCCTTGACAATGTGGAGTTCTCTAGAGACTGAAGTGTGAAGGAAAAAAAACGCTCTTATGAAGTGTATTGATACTGTGATAAAATTAATGCTATAACCAAAGATCTAAACTATCACAAAGCAGACACATGAGGGCACTCTAACCAACCTGAATATACTGTGCAAAGATGACAGTAAAACATACATTACACACATTTTGTCTCATTTTCTAGCAGTGGTTTAGGGACCAAGGGAGATTTTCACAAAAGATTCAGACAAACTAGTAATGTTTAAAGTAACAGGCTGTTATTATGGTATTTTAACTCACAGAAGGCAAAGCTTAAGGTTAAATTTGAATCAATTGGGGGTAGGGTCCTGGGTAATCAAAGAATATAACTACAGGAGACTGCCAGAATCTCAGGTGCAATGTTCTTCAAAAAGAATGAGAAAGGAGGTGGGGAAAGAGGGAATGGTGTTAATAACTGTCATAAGATAGGCTCTTGAAACTTCGAATACCCAGGGTCTACCAAGCTTTTGTCACTCCTATTAATCGAAGTGTAGGACAATGGAGAAGCAGTATTTTGTAGAAGGAAGCATGCTAGATTTGTAGGCAGAAGACATGGGCTTAAAATCTGGCTTTATTACTCCTAGTGTGGTTTTGGGGAAGTCATTTAACTGTGGAATTCAGTTTCCTCAGGGTTAGACTACATCAGAGATGTCAGACTCAGCCCTGCCTGGTGGCCTGACCCAGATTAAAACTAGGAATTGCTTAAGAAAATAAATAAAAATATAACACAGCATAGATAATGTTAATTTGTGGCTTTCTAGGTCAATATGTGGCCTACAGGGATCCATTTCTATTTGAGTTTGACACCAATGAACTAGATAACCTCTGAGGTTTCATCTACCTATAAATCTGATTCTTCTCTGTTACCTATATCCTAGAGCAGTTTGATGACAAAGGGAAGAGCCATGGGTTTTAAAAACAGGAGAAAGGTTCTTGCTTAGGCGCATGTGACTGGTTTCTAATTGCACGGGAGGGAAATACTGAGGATTGTCAATTAAGTACTGACTGCACAAGGTCAGGCCTCAGAAGTTTCCAGAAACAGACAAGAGGAGGGCGTACCTTTTTGGATTAGAGGTAACATGTAATAAATAAGCTCTCTGGGTCTGAGAGATGCTTTAAAACACAAGGACTTTTTTTTTTTCTGATGATCACATTTGCTAATCAGACAATACTATTATGAAAGAGTAATTAAACATTAACAAGACTGGTATTTGGAAGTTATTGTTGCAATTTCTTGAATTCATAATAGAAATTCCAGGAAGGCTATAATTTTGTGCACAATATACAAATTAGAAAGTACTTTCTGCCTCAGTGGAGATCAGTTCTAAATGAAACGTTAGTTGACTTTACATGAAAGCTGATGAGAATTCTCAAACATAATTCAGTGTTGGCTGGACAGTTTCTACCTCTTCTCATAGAGGTCCTTGTTTCAGTTTGATGTTCATTTGTTCTCCTCATCAATACTATCCACAAGCATTTATTAAATGCTTACTCTGTGACAGGTACTTTGCTAAGTGAGGGGGATCAAAGAAAAAGTAAAAAAAGGAATCTCGGACCTCAGAGACCAGAAGCATTCTAACGAAGGAGACAACAAGTACATTATATGAGACATATACAATGGAGACAAAATGGATTTCAAAGTAGAACGTTAAACCTCAACTCTATTTTAATACCTCTATGACCTTAAGTCACTTAAACCCTCTGTGCTTCCTTTACCTAATCCAACCCCTGCCTGGTCTGGATAAGTCATTTAAATGTCTGGGCCTCAGTCTTCTTATTTGTACAAAAATGAAGGAGTTTGACTGATGAAGGCCATCAGTTCCCGTTCAAGAGTCTATCAAAAATCTATTGTACAACATATCTGATAAGCAGCCAACTATCTGTTTGAGGGGGAATACAGTATGTCCCAAGGCACCTGATTCCTAGGAGTGTACAGTAGGAGCAGGGTACTGGACTTAGAATCAAGAAGAGCTGGGATCAATAACTGACACTCAAGCTGTATGACTATCAGCAAGTCACCTAACCACTGATCCTCAGTTAATTCATCTGAAAAAGGGGGTAATAGCTGTAGTATCTACATCACAGAGCTAATGCTAGGCTCAGATAAGACGAAATGCTTTGCAAACTTGAAAGTATAATATTAATGTTACTTATTAGTTATTGCAATGATTAAATTTCCATTATTAGATATGGCTCAAAGAATCCTCTAGACTGTCAAGATCTTTTTGAATCATCATTGTTATCTAATGTGTTAGAAATTCCTCTCAGATTTGTCTTATTTCCAAAATTGATAAGGATACCATCTATGCCTTTATCCAAGGCACTGATAAAAAACAAACTCAAAAAACTGAACAGCACAAAGCCAAGGACACATCATTAGTGCATTACTCCAGAAACCTTCTTCCAAGCTGACATAAGAACTGTTAATGACCACTCTGCCACCCAAATAATTCTGAATCCATCTAATTGCATGACTGTGCAACCCACAACTCTCCACCTCTCCACAGGAATAGCCTGACACTTTACCAAATGTTTTGCTAAAATTAGGTGGACTATATTCAATTCAACAAATATTTATTAAGTAGCTATCTTATACTAAGATATTCCCTTAATTTACTAGTCTAGTAACATTATAAAAACAAATGAAGTTTCTCTTGCATCAACTTTTTGACTGAAAAATATTATTGATATAGGACACAACAAACGCTCAAATAAATCCCTTACAAAGTACATTTGAGGCAATACAGAGAGTTTACTGATGACTGTCATAAAGTAAGGGGATATCATTTAGCATTGACAGGACAGTACTAACATTGATCAATGAGCTTTTTTGCCTTTCAACATTCACTTTTGTTGCAGTCATTAATATATATTGTTCTTACGGTATCCCATCCTTTTTCTTCACTGTTCGTCACTTCTTATATTTTTTCCTCATATTACTCTGAAGTCTTCATATTCATCATTTATTAAAGCACAACAGTCCATTTTATTTGCATACCATTTGTTCAGCCATTTTCCAACTGTTGGACACAGATTTGTTTTCAATTTTTTTATTATCACAAATAATGCTGGCATGAAATTTCTGCACTGTGGTTCCTTTCTTCCAACTAATAACTTCTTTGGGTTTGGACAATTTAGCAACTTTTTTTGCTTAATTCCAAAATTTTTTTCAACGATGCCCTAACCAATTCTCAGCTTTTCAGCAGAAATAAGCAGGCTTGCCTTCACCAAAGTCCCTACAAGTTGGTTGCCAGCTTGAAGAATGTGAGGTGGTATTTCAAGGCTACTTTAGTTTGCTTCATGCTGGTTTTTTGTGAGCGCTGCTTCCTTTTCTAGATGTTTACTTACCATCCTTGTAATAATCTGCTCTAGAATATTGGAGTCAAAGTCAAACACACTAATGTGAGTTTGCAGACTACATTCTCTTCCATTTTTTCATTCTCTGTACTATGGAGGTTGAATTAGATGATTTCTTAGGTTTCCTCTGCATCTATATCCAATAATTTTCCTATTCTGTTAGCATAATAATGAAGGCATTGTAGCTGAGTTTCAAGGACAAATAGGGAGCATAGCCGTCAAAAGTCCTGAGGATTTCATTAGTCTTTTTGCCACACTGGGGATTTTTGTATGTAGAGTATAAAAGTTTGGAAAAGCTAGGTTTTCACTGATGATGAACCCAATCTGGCTGTGGTTTGTCCACAGACAAAAAACTTAAAATCCAACACCATATCTGAATTTGAAGCCTTTTCCAGATTAACAAGCCCTGTTAGTGCTTTTGAGGATTATAATAAATATAATTTTGAAAATCATTCATGTATGAATGAATAAATGAAGAACAAATATATTATTTCTGTTCTCCACATCTAATGAAGCATTAAAATTCTGAGCAAAAATTCCAAAACTTATAATTTCATCCTTGTGAGGAATTTTAAGTATAGAAACTTCCTCCAGTGGCCCAGATCAGGGATCATTCCTCTTTAATTTACACTTTTTAATCTACAATTTTTAATCTAATGTTAGAAAGCTGTCTGGGGGCAATTTGAGCTTAAGTGACTTGATCAAGGTCACACAGCTAGTATGTGAGAAGCTGGATTTGGGGGCCATGCTTTACTGATTGATGGCAATTCACTATACATACTGGGGTAAGAGGGCTAAGACTTGTCACCCTGCCCTTTGGTCATCTTCTTTCCATACCTCCAGGCTTATCTGTACCTTTCCAATCTTTATGGTGAGAACAGCAAGTAAATCAATGCTACTATTACCAGAAAGGGTATACCAGTTCGTTGCCCTATCATCTTTGTGATATCACAGACTGAAATAACCTTATCCAATGCCCCACAAAAAAATGCCTTTTCCTATTAGAATGTAAGCTCCTTGAGGGCAAAGACTATTTTGTATGTGTATCCCCAGCACTTTGCATAGTGACTGGCACACTGAAAATGCTTAAAGCATTCTTTTTCATTACTTCAGTTATTAATTCCTGAGTCCATCCACTATGTGCCATAAGATGTCTCTGCTTGTTTCCATAATGATAATGACTACTAACATTTAATTTATACAATATTTCCTATGCTAGGTACCATGCTAAGAACTTTGAAAATAGCTCATTTGATCCTCTGAACATTTCTGGAAAGTACTATTATTACCCTCACTTTCACAGTTGAAGAACAGTTAAGCAGAAGTTAAGTAACCTGTCCAAAGTCACAAAGCCAGTCAGTATCTGAGGCCAGATTTGAACTCAATAAGCCTTCCTGACTCTGGGCCCACTGCTCTATACACCAGGTCATGTAGCTGCCTTTCTTTTGAAAGTAAATTAAAAAAAAAAAATAAGCGGGTTACTTGAAGGTCCTAACGCACTAGGTTCAATTAATAAAAATTCAACTGTATTGTACTACAGCAGCAGATAATAATACCATCAGAGTAGATAATTTCTTCAAGGAAAACATATTATAATAGGACCACTCACAAAAAACTGTATGTGTTTGGGAAAGAGCTACAAAAAAAAAAAAAAAGGGGGTGGGGTGGGAGAATCAATAGATGACCAATAACAGAAGCCAAACCTGGATCGGAGAAAAACTTGTTTTAGCAATGAGATACAAAGATTTGACTGGGGAACAAATTCTCAAACCAAATATTCCATAAAAATATCCTTTGGCTTTTAAACCTAATAAAATGCCTTTAAAATACCTCATTTTCATTTCCTCCCACAGTCAATACAACAATATAGCCCTTTCAGGATATAAAAATACTTTCCTCCAATAATTCTGTGAAGGAGGTGGTCAATAAATATTTATTAAGTGCCTATTATGTGCTAAATCGTAGGTATACAAAAAGAGGCAAAAGACTGTACCTATCCTCAAGGAACTTACAATATAATGGGGGAGTTAACAAGCAAAAAAATACATACAAATATCATATATACAGGAAAAATAGGAAATAATTTAAAAAGGGAAGGCACTAGATGAGGGACTAGGGAAGGCTTCCTATAGAAGTTGGGATTTTAGTTGTGACTTAAAGGAAGTCAGGGTTGTCAGTAGGAGATTAGGAAGGAGAGACTTCCAGGACTGGGGGGCAGCCAGATAAAATGTCCAAAGCTGACAGATGGAATGTCTTGCTTGACTAACAGCCAGGAAGCTGGTGTTACTACTAAGGTATAAGAAGAAAGACAGGGGAGGTAGGGTTATGTTACGAAGGGCTTTGAATGCCAAGCAGAGGATTTTGTATTTGGTCCTGGAGATGATAGGGTCTTACTGGAATTTATTGAGTAGGGTAGTAATGGGGTCAGATGAAGTGATATGGCCACTTTACCATGTGATATGGGGTGAAGGGGGAGATAGCAGCAGAAGACATTGAAGTAAGAGGGGATAAGGAAGAGGAGAGAAAAGGGAACTCACAGAGAATGGCCTCAATTTTGTCTACTGAACATTAGGCAAGGTTCTTAGCTGAAAGGATGGGGATGGGGAGTCACAAGAGGTTTGGGGGATGAAAAGGTTTGGAAGAACTGCCGTGGAAAGTGGAATAATGCACTGCTAAGGGAAATATAAAAGGCTTGCCAGGAGGCAGTGAGGGCTCAGTTGAGGTTGTTTAACATACATCTGTAGTGGACTCAGAATGTCTGTGTGATTTTCATCACCTACATTCATAATTATGTGTAACTATGAGGGACAGTGGTGAGATGGTGGGCTGAGGCTTGGCAGGGCACAATTAGAGATATAAGGGGACCGGAGACTCAAGAGGGCAGTGTCTAGTTGTACTGCTTCACCAAGGAGTCAAGATGGGGAACAGAGGAAAGAGTAGCTAGTGCAGGAGACATGGCTGGGAGAGAACCAAGGGCTTAAGGGATTCGAGATCATGGTGTATACAAACAGTAGTTTGGCAAGGGAAGGAAGAGAGAAGCATAAAGCCAATAGGCTATGGTCAGATAAGGAGATTCAGAATTCCTGAATATGGAGAAGGTTCATTTGTGGATGAGGTCAAAACCAAAGATCATAAGATCTTTTGTGTGTGGCTATGGTACTGTGGAGGTAGGTCATGAGAAATCAGTGGGTTGAGGAACTGAGCAATTAGGGTATTTGAGGGACAGTCAATATGTATATTGAAGTCTCCTAGCATGAGAGTGGGAGTTGAGGAGGAGAGAAAAATTCTGAACCAGGTACCAAATTCATTGAAGAAGAAAAGGGAGTGACCTGGATACCTACAGACAAGAGCTACCAGGATTTTGACTGGGTGGTAGATAAGAACAGCAAATGATCTTAAAAGAGAAATTTACTGGGGCGGAGCCAAGATGGCGACTGGAAAGCAGTAACTGGCGTGAGCTCCCCACCAAGTCCCTCCAAAAACCTATAAAAAAATGGCTCTGAACCAATTCTAGAACTGCAGAACCCACAAAGTGGCAGAGGGAAGCAGGGCTCCAGCCCAGGATAGCCTGGATGGTCTCAGGGTAAGGTCTGTATCGAACAGAACTCCCAGCCCCCAGCTGAGGGGAGCGGAGCTGAGCCAAGCAGAGCCTAGCGCAGACTGCGGACCCACGAGACCAGGAGTGGAGCGGAGAGTGCCCTAGCATGCTGAATTACTGAGCTGTGGCATGTACCAGACCTCACAACCCACAAACAGCAAAGACAGCACAGAAGGTTAGTGGGAAAAGCTGCGGGACGGAATGGAGTTTGCGGTTCGACTACCACCCCTGAGGCAAGGGAGGCGGAGTAGCTTTAGAAATTCAGCTGCAGTTGCTTCTGGCCCCA
>CM053625.1:234362395-234414180 GCA_028646595.1 Phalanger gymnotis
AAATGGGGAGAAAATCTGTAATTCAAACGCATGTGAAAATCAATGCTGAAAACTAAACATATTAAAAATAAATTAAAAAAAAAATGAAAAAAAAAAAGAGAAATTTACTGAGTGATGGAGGTAAGGAGAGAACCTGAAAGTAGCAATCGGGAGTTAGGAGTACCCTAGCTCCCTATCTCGACCAGTGAGCAGAGAATGACTGAAGGTACAGCCAGTATCAGAAAGAGTGTCTAGGGAACCCATAATCAGTAGGTTTCAGTGATTCCTAGAAGATAGGAAGAGTGGAAGAAAAGATTTAGGATAAAGGTAACTTTGTCACTATGGCCCTACTATTCCATACGGCTCAGTAAATGAGGATGTGGAAGAGGTGAGTAGCATTTGTTTGGGACTTTGGGATAAGAAGGCTAAAGGGGACAGGAATAAGGAATTAAGAGCAAGGGGATGGGGAATGGGGTTGGGTTCAGAATCCTTGGTATGTATAAGATATGAACCAAGTGTGAGACTTCATTATTAAATACAAAGTGCCACTTTTCTTTAAAGAAGAGGCTGGAGATTAGGCAGAAGACAAGTAAAGTATGAGATGGAAGGCCCATGGTCAGATGGGAGGAGGAGAGGACCTTTGTTTAACCACTCCTCTTCCTTCTGAAGGCTAGAGGTTAGGTAGGAGATGGTGAACTGCAGAAGATTGAAGTTGGGCTTTCCACTGACTGTTTTTCCTCCTCCTTCACAGGACAGGCATAGCAGGCAATGAAAGGCATGAGATCAACAGGAAGATTGCTTCTCTATGCACCACAGGCTCTCCACATCACTAGCAAGAAATCAGGGAGGCAGCAGAAGGTAAAAGTTGCCTTGTAGTGGCTCAGATGGAAGTTGTTTTGCCAGCCCCTAGTTGCCTTCCCTCAGGGGACATGAAGCCTGAGATGCAAACCACGCAATCAGAGAAAGGTCTCACTCCTCTTCTAACTTAAGACTGCAGATCAGACAGGTGCAGCAGGAGGTGGAAGTCTAAGGATGGGGGAGTTGTTACAGGGCAGATAGCAGTTAGGTCAGCCCATAGCAGCCTTCCCTCAGGAAACATATGTCTCTTTCTTTTTCACATAGTGAAAGTACTATCTCCCATCTTATAGACCAGAAGAGGCTCAGTGAAAATCAGTGTCTGGCTCAAGGTCACACAGGCTGCAAACTTGAGGAGACAGGATTAGAACCTAACTTCCACTCCAGGACTCGATCACATCATGCCTCTCAATACTTGCAAGTTTACTTTGTCCTCAACTATAATAACGCCTTTATAATAACTTCTCTTTATATTATTCCCTCTAATTTCTTAATCCCATGGTCTTCTCTCCTTTAGTCCCAATAATGCTCTAGAGCAGAGGAATCAAACTCAAATAGAAAGAGATCCCTGAGGGATGCATATTGACTTAGAAAATCAGATTAATATTATGTTTTTATTGCAACTTAATTTTTGTTAAATTTACTTTCTCCATCACATTTTAATCTGGGTCAGGCTCAGAAGTTTTGTGGTGTTGGCCTGCAGTGGCAAGTGTAACATCTGTACTCTAGAACCCATTTTAATATCTGGGCTCTAGACCTACTTCTTTGTTTCATTATGTAAAACAGAGTTTACTTCCATCCTAATACACAATATTTACGCAGATAACTGGTAGCCTAAGGCCTGCAGGTAAACTTTTTTTGAAGAAAAGAGGTGCCTAAGAAGTGGAATTTCATGTTTTTCAAACCCTGCTCTTTTGCTTATATAAATTCTTTCATACTAATACTTGTAAAAAACAAAAAGCATCAATTTGGAGATAAGAAGGCTAAGACAACAGGGAAGAAAATTTCGGGAAACATTTCCCCTACAATGGTAGTTTTGTCCTCCCAGAAAAAAAAACCCACAAAGAACAAAAATCCAAGCAAAAAAAAGCTTCCCTGAAACCTGCCATTCTTACTTCTAAACATATCCAATATGATTTCATGAGCAAAGCCATATATAACATGGTCAAATCCATTTAGATTTCTTTGAAAATGAGTTGTTCTAAATGAGTTTTTCAGTGGGTTTATCACTTTCAAGTATATTTTATTTTACTTAATTATTTTGGATGGAAATCTTTCTAAAATGTAGTAACCATTCTTCTGCCTTTCTGAAAGGGCACAATGAATTTAGTATAACATTTTCTTGATGACTCAGGGTTTTTGTTATACTTAAATGGATTTGTGATCTCATTCATATGGATGTTCTTTCCAAAAATGCAGACCATCCATGCCTGCTCATTCTATGGAACTCTTGTCCATGTCATCTCATAATTTCCAGAGGGGGCAGTCACAGTAATATGCTGGAGGCTTTGATTTTTTTCCTAATTCAGGTTATATTCTCCTAGGAAATTGAGGCTCAAAATATCAAAAATGAGCCATTTTAAAGGGTTGTTAGACTGGTATTATACTTTCATCTTGGCTCTGCATTGTCCAATCAAATCTCTTCATCAAGGCTTAGAGGTTCTTCCTTCATCTGTGGTCCAATAAGGATGTACTTGCAGAACACTCCTATTATTGCCAGTCAGCTCCAACTGAGGGACCTAGGAGCACCAAATCTCTAACACAAAAGGCTGGACACATCATCTCAGGCTTGACACTTGGTCACCTATGCTCACAGAAGGAATATAAAATAGAAGAGATAGCCAGAGGTCTAAGCTCAGGCTTGCTTAAGTCAATATATGTACTTTAGCTGCCCTATACTCACAGACACAATGCTGCTGAGGTGCAGGGAAAGGTGAGCTGCCCTTTTCTCACCCCTCCAGGGAAAAATTAAAAGAGGCCTTTTATATCTGGCAGTTGAGAAGAGAGAGCCAGAGGATGCAGTCACTTTTTCTAAGGTCTATTTCTCCTAGGTGGACCATTTTTCCTGGATGAGAGGTCTTACTTGATTCAGACACCCTTTGCTGTCATCATGGGATCAAGGGACCAACAGAGGGATTGTTTCTTCATTCTAAGATGCCCAAGTCCTTCAACCATGAGCTTCACTTGGGCTGCAAGAATCAGCCTGGGTATCTCCACACATGCTTCATGAGATATATTCCAAACCAACTCCTAATACACCAATGCAAGAAATAATCTTCTTAATATTGCCAACTCTTAATAATGTGTGAATGTATAAACATATACATATAATGTGTGAATGTATAAATATAAATACACACACACACACACACACACACACACACACACACCCCTGCGGAGTGCTGGGCCTGGAGTCATGAAGGCTCATCTTTCTGAGTTCAAATATGGCCTCAGACACTTACAAACTTTGTGACCCTGAGCAAGTCACTTAACATTGTTTCTTTGCCTCAGTTCCTCATTTGTAAATGAGGAACAACAAAATGTATGTGTATATACACACACACACACACACACACAAAATTGTTTTGACTTTAAAACATTCGCTTCTGAGATAAAAGCATTTCCTGTACCAGTGATTTGGTCTCCTAATTCCCTTAAAAGCCACATATAATTTAATTTCTTTAGTTATCAGTGTTATCTTCCTCCTCTAATAGTTATGCATCTTTTTGCACGTTCCAATTAAAGGGACATTTTTATTTTGTCTTTGTGTCTCTGGCACCTAGTATAGTGACTTGTACATTTCTTGTAGTTTAGTCATTTCCAGTCGTGCCCAACTTTTCATGACTCCTTCTTGGAGTTTTCTTGGTAAAGATACTGGAGTGGTTTGCCATTTCCTTCTCCAGCAAACTTTACACATAAGGAAACTGAGGTAAACTGGATTAAATGACTTGCCCAGGTCATACAACTAGTGTCTTTGGCCAAATTGGATCCAGGTGTTCCTGAGTCCAGGCCTGGTCATGAGTTGCCTAGGGCACTGAGGGTTAAGCAACTTGCCCTGAGTGACACAGCAGGTATTTGTCTGGGCAGGACTTGAACCCAGGGTTTCCTGGTTCTGAAACTAGCTCTCTATCCACTAAGTCATTCTGCCTCTGGAATTGTACAAGCTGAATGATTAATAAATTCTTATTGGAGGGGAATGGACACTCCTTCTAGTTGTCATGCCATTGCTAATGATGTTCCTCTAATAAAGAAAGCATAGCCTACTTGCTTGTTACATTTGGTTCAAATCCTATTAGTTCAGCGTCCACTCTCTTCCTCCTCTGAGATGCGGATCTTTCCTTTGCCTAGCACCAACGCCCTGTTTTTTGTACCTCCATCCTGACTCTTTAACAAAACTATGAGCTCCTGGAATGCAGGAACTTTTTTTTTTTTTTGAAACCTTCCACAACGCAGCTCAGGGTTGCACACATAGTAATTCCTAAGCAATATACTGCTTGGTAACAGGTACCTCCTCAATGTGATGGCTAGGACACTCGTGTAAGATCTAGAAGGGATCGAAGACATTGGTTACTCCAAAGATTCTTATCCTAGGGTTCATGGATTAGATTTTTAAAATATTTGGATAACTATAGCCTTATAATTGGTTTATTTTTTTTTAAAACCTGCGTGTTTTTATTTTAAAAATTTTGAAAAAATAAGAGATTTCACCAGAGTGCCAAGTTAAGTCGGGTCAATAAAGCATTTATGAAGGGCCTACTATGTGCCAAAGGTCCATAACGCAAAAAGTTAAGTACTGCCGATCTAGTTCCTTTCTTTCATTTCATAAAAGAGAAACTGAAGTCCAGCAAATTACTCGTCCCAAAGTCAGAAAGATAGGTGGGAGTGGGAATTTGAATCCAGGTTGCTATGATCTCCAAATCGGGGTTCTTTTCAACGCATTACAGGCAGGATAATGAAAACGGCATACCCGAACCACGCTTGTTAGACGTGGCTTGGTGAAGGCCTTGGCAGAGGCCCCTGGTAAAGGCCCAGCGACCCCTGCAAGGGGCGACAGAGTTAAGCCCCACGGGCACGCGAAGGCTGGAGACCGCTACCCTCTCCCACATGAATGCCCTCCTCCCAGCATGCTTTTCTGCACCACCAATTCCCCCCTCGTCCCTCCTGTTGCCTTTCCACATAAGAAGCCGTCGGACAGCTTTCAAAACCTATGCACCACCCTCGCCCTCTGGCCCGCGAGGGGAGACTCACCAGCTTCATATTGAAATCTTCGCAGTTAAATGTGTACTGCTGGACTCCCTCACTCCCTGAGAGGGACTTCCGGTTAAAACGCCGCCGCCAAACGTCTTAGAGCATGACGGAATAGCGAGTCTTTTCCCGTACTCTTACTCCCTCTGCCAGTCCCGCTCGTTCCCAGAGCATCACGGGAACTGTAGTACGTCCGCGGCTTCATGATGGGAACTGTGGTCATTCTTCTTCCTTTTCCTCTCAGAACTCCTCCCTCTGTCGGCTACGATTTATCCCTATAGCCTCCTTTTTCACCTCTCCACACCCCAAGATGATATCATGTCCCCTCACCGGACCCGATGCCCGCGGTATTGTGGGACCTGTAGTCCCGGTTGGTGCTGAGTCTCCCTTTCCCTCCTCCCTATGGGGAAGAGGAAGGGCGCGTGCTTTGCCGGGAGCTGTAGTTCCCAGGGGCCGCTTGGTGCTGCGGCCCGTGCTTTTACCCCAGGGATCAGGGAACTACAACTCCCAGAGCCGCCCGGCGGCAGCAGGTGGGAGCGGGGCTGTTGATATCAATATGGCGGTTGTCAGCCAGACAAAGACAGTCAGTCTGATGTGATTGAGACAAGGGAGGTTTTCAGGGGGAGACTGGGAGATAGGGGCCTCCCCTCCCCCTTCCCCTCCTCCCACGTCGGCCTCCACCCCCTTCCCCAGCCCCCCTCCCGACGGGGACCCCGTGCGGAAGACACCCCTCCCCCCTACCTCAGCCCTTCTTCTTGGGACGTTGGGGAGGGGGTTGCCCGCGAGGCAGAGAGAGAACTCAGCCAGGCTCCTGAGGTGAGTGGAGCGATTTTCTCCAGCCGGACACCCCGAGCCTCTCCCCCTCTGTACTTTCCTGGAGGGCTGGGGGGTGGGGGGCTTGGGGGTGGCAGCGGCAACGAGGTGTCCGAAAGGGGCGTCTGGCTGGGTGACCCGACTCCGGGGTGGGGCAGGGTTATTTTTTGGGGGGGGTGGCGGGTAACTCAAAGGCACCAGCTGCCCCCACCGCGTCCCTTCTAACTCTGCCGCCCTTGCCTGCGGGAGGAAGATGGGGGAGCTCGCGGGGTGAGGGTCCCTCGGCTGGAGTTTGAGAAACTGTGAGGCGGCGATTCGAGGGGTGTCGGCGTGCGCGCGTGCGTTTCGTTTTCTCAAGTGTCCTTAACTTTGTGGGGGGGGGCGCGAGGTGTGCCCCGGAGCGGAGGAGGCGAGTGCCCGGCTAGGTGGAGGCGCGCGCGGGGACCGGGGGGCAGAGCAGGGCCTGGGCTGCCGAGCGGGTTCCGGGCGCTCTCCCCGCGCCCGCCCCACAGTGGGGCCGGCAGTGGGCTCGAGGGGCGACCGGGAACTAGGACCCCAAAGGCAGGCGCGGATCGACGCTGCGCCGCCGAGATGGGAAACGAGAAAGTGCCCCGCGTCTTCTCGTCCGAAACCGTGTTCCGGTGACACCGTCGGGGCTCCTCCGAAAGGCGTCCGCCTTCACCCCAAAACAGTAGGTGGGGTGCCTCCTCTCGAGGTGAAAACAGCTTTTAATAACTTGAGTCTGGTTTTGTTGGTGGTGGTGTTTGTAAATATTGTTGTCTTTTTTTTCTTTTAAAGAATGTGCGGGGCATTTTTGGTAGAGAGGGCATTGTAAAGGTGGGAGGGGGCTTAGGTGTAAACAGTTAAGAAAACACCAGCTGACTGACTGCCCGTCCTGTGGTATAGAACTACAGTAATTGGGTTGGTAGTAGGATATTCAGTCGGAAGTATTGCTTGGGGGCAAGTTAAAGATGCTGCTTGTCTTTTCCCTCTACCCCACCCTGTTCCACCTCCACTGTTGCTGGAAATCGGGATGTGAGAGAGCAAGGAAGAAGAATGCTGTTTTGTTTTTTTTTAAAGGAGAGATTCTGTATTAAATAAAGTTGACTGTTACAAACAGATTGTATTGTTGATTTACACCAGGGGTTAAAAGTCCAGGAGTGTCTGGCTAGGCTCTGTGTGATGTGACTAGCCAATTTCTGCCGGGGTCCTTCAGGTGCCAAAAACATTACCCTCCCTTGGGTCTTTTCTTTTTGCTTATCTTCTTTCCTTTCTTCTTCTATCTGCTTTTGGTGCTGCTGACCTTTCTTGGGTGTTAAGAATACCATCTGTGCCTTATTTGTTTTTTTTTAATTTGTATTTTTTTTTTTATCCTGATATGGTTGCATGTTGTTTGGCTTTGCTATTCCCTGCATCATTAGAGAGGAATAATCTGCATCATTTTTTCTGCCAACTCTGTCACAGGTAATTATCACTTTAGCATTGCGGTTTCCTGCATTAAATTTCTGTATTCTTATTCTTTAAAGCCCAGTTATTTCATCTATTTGAATTATGTGTATGAATCAAAACTCTGGAAAAATAATCTTAACTATTTTTTTAAAGTTTTGATTACTATTATGGGAGGATAACATTTAAAAAATTATAGCTTCAATCACATTAACATTTCTAACAGTTCTTAAGGTTACAGTAAATGATGGAAACTGAGTGTTGAACACTTTGTTCCTTTCCCCAAGTGAAGTTCTTTCTCGAACCTTTGCTTATGGGGACAGTTTGCTTGTTTTCCTATGAGAGGGACTCTTGAATAGAGGAGTTGATATAATTTTTTCAGGTGTTTGGAAATTAAGGCATTCGACTTGCATTTATCTGCAATTTTCTAGTTCATGATACTCATTGTTAGCTGTCATCCTGGGATATTGGAAGCAACAAAAATCTGAATTCCCATAGGTACTGTACATAACTTGTGGTGTGTTCTATTATCTTTGATATGGAAATCAGACTTTCTGGAATTGGTCATTCACACCAATAAACAGGCTGGTAACTGCAAATGTGAGAGATAACAAGTGTATATTTAGGTTGACCTACATAGAAACAGTTGATGTGTTTTCTAAATCTGAACTTTATATATTTGAGTGTTTTGATCCCCTCCAAGATCATCATTATAGTTGTGAGATACTTAGATTTTTAAAGTTATTTGCTTGTATCTTATTAATGTTCACTAGATTTATTTTTAAAATGAAGTAAAGCCCTTTTGAGAAAAGATATTATATAATTGTAGAATATAAAGTATGTATAGAAACTTCAGTGTCAGGGAATTAAATTATTTAGAATGCAAAAGCAAAATGTAAGTGAAAAGATAAATATCAAGGAACATCTCTTCACCCATCTACTTCCCATTGCCCAGTTTTTCAATTAACATTTATTGATTTACTGCTTTGATGTTTCTTTTGAAATGAGAACCATGTATTTTAGGAAAAAACCTACCGACTTTCCTATCCCTGTGCAATATTTGAGTTGAAATCTTGATTTGTAATCCATGCTTATCTGACTAAAATGTTTACTGTTGCATTTTAAGCACTGGTTATTGGATTGCTGGAACATTGTAAAATCTTCATTGCAGGTTACAGCCTTTATAAAACACTCTCAGCATGTGGAAGTCATATGGTCTGCAAAAAGAAGTGGAAAATCAGGGCATTGGTTGCCTGGCCAACTTAAAATTTCATCCTGTAACTGTGAAAGACACATTTATTTTCATGTGATCTCATCTAAAAATGTTTCCTGTAATATGTGAATTTGAAAATCTGTACTGTTTTAACCCAATCTGTTGCTTGTTTAATGCAATGCATTTAATGAACTTTATCTGCAAACTAGCATTAAGAAGCCTTTAGAGATCAACTTTAAAGTGTACGTGTGTGTGCGCATGTGTGTCTGTGTGTGCATGTGTGTTAATCTTAGAGTTGCAAGATGATTGTTGGTAGTCTTCTAATCCAGTTCCCTCATTTTTCAGATGAGAAAACTAATACTCAGAAAGGTTTAGTAATTTACCCAAGGTCACCCAACTAGTTAATGACAGAACTCACATCTCCTGATTCTCAATCCAGTGTTCTTTCCATTCTCTTTTGGTGAGTCTTCAGTTTTTAGTATTGTACATAGTTCCACGTTCAACTTTAATTTTTCCCAAATTAGATGTAATAGTATAATGAATGCATACTTATTTGCTCAACAAAAAGCTTATAAGATGAATTCACCTTTGGTCAGTCACAGAGGTGACAGCCACGTAGCTGTACAGTTGATTTGAACTCAGGTCTCCTCCAAATCTCATGTTTTCCCCCAAGATGTCTTTGAAATAAATCTTCATCATTATTGCAGTCTTATGACCACGAATATGTCAATTTATGACAATTTTATAAGTATTAATGTAACTCATTTGTATTTAGTAACTACAAAATCAGTGCAGATTTGCAAGTTTAATTTGTCCAATTAAGTCCCTTGTGTATCCTTTATTTGCCATACTTTTAGAATTATTTAAACTAAATTTCCTGTAAGTCTGCTTGTTCTGTTTCTATGCATTTGATTTCATACTCTTTCTCTTAGCAAATTTTTAATCCAAATACTGTTTAAACTTAATTATTGTTTTTTGGAATTAGAAACTGCACAAAGTAAGACCTTTTACTCTTACTTCCCCTTCCATTGCTTCTACTCAAGGGGAAAACTTATAGATAAATGTAAAAGTGATGAGCAAGGTTCTGTACGGATTCACGTATCATGATGTTTTACCAGATTCTATATTTTATTCTACTTTTGAAAAAAATGTATTTGATGGGTTAGTTACTTTGCCATTTCTTCAAAATTTTCCTTTGTTTATTTTATTTTTTTTTTTTTGCTCCTAGATTTGGTAGATTTTTTTTAAAATGTATGTAAGTAGAAAATACTTTTAGGATGTAGAAAAATACAGATAGTAGATATGCAAAAGTGCTACATACCAGTATATTTGTAGATGAATGGAGTGGGTCTCTGGGAATCTGATGTACCATAAGAAGTCAGAATCACAAATAGTAGACTATGTGAACAGTGATTGCTTCCACGAATCGTAAAACAGAAATTACATGACACTCAAATAACTACTGGGAAGGAAATTTTTTAATATTGTAAACTTTAAGAAATTAGCTTTTTATCATGAACCTTAGTTATCAGTAAAAATCTCAATATGCAAATGAAAAGGATTTTACATAAACTCATCAACTTCTTTTATCTATTCTTTAAAAATGTATTTTAAGTTTAACAGGAGAGTAACAGAATTGGCATTTGTCTACACTTCTGAACTTTTGTTGTCTTTTTGTATATTTTAAAATTTTTTCTTGATATTTTTTTAAAAACACCTTTAGCACTGCCCATTAGTTTATGCCCATCCCAATTGACAACATCCCCCTAACTAATATAGTTAAGCAAAACAGATAAACAACTTGGCTGTTTCTGGAAAAAGAATAATGTTGTATTCTGTATCTTTAGTCCATCCCCTCTCTGCCAAGAGGCAGGAGGCATCATTGTTAGTCTTCTAAAGTCATGAGTGTCCACCACATTGTCCAGAGTCCTGAAGTCTTGAAGAGTTTAAACCTTAATTTTTAATTGATTATGCCATAACATATCTATTATCACTTTGAAAATGGGAAGTGTCTACTGAAATTCCTTTCTAAATTACCTGTAATATCTCTAAGTTAAGTTTATAGGCGTAATAATAACTACCACCCAGATAGTTCCTGTAGGACAGGACTTAGGAGCTTCCAGGCACATAATTGTTTTTTTGAATTATGGAAAGAAGGGAATTTCTTTTTCATAATTTTTAGTGGGAGATAAAGATTTAAACTTCAGTCACTGCTTCAGATAATTTGTTTTCTTCACTTTAAATAAAACACATGGCAAACTCACTATAGCACTACCTTGGACGATGTCCAAGAGCATTTAGTTACTGGAAGGACCTGGCTACAGCCTGCTTTTTTAAAAATAATTTCACACCATGAATCCTAAGTTTAGTGTTAGAGTAAGTTTCTTAAAGTATGTAGGCCCAAGGAAAAAAGTCTTGGACTGGGACTATAAATATTTTAACTGCTTTCTCCCCCCTCACAAAAAGCATTTATTTTATAAATTAAAAGAAAACCAAGAGTTTTTATTTGGAGCTATCTAGCATTTTTTTGGGTTGTGTATCAAGTTTAGTCAGCCTCTTCTTTATCAGTGATATTGTGATGTACCAAATCAGGGGAAAGGGATGGAAAGGAGAGGGAAGAGAAAGGGAATAAAAATTTCTGTAGCGCTTATAAGCTTATAGCCAGGCACTGTGCTACAACCATTTGAGGTAGGTATTCTTACTATCCCCATTTTACAGTTGAGGAAACCGAGGCAAACTGATTAAGTGACTTGCTAGGGTCACAAACCTAGTAAGTATCTAAGGCAGGATGTCTTCTTGGCTCCAGGCTTAGCTGTCTATCTTGCCATCTAGGTGCCTCAATTTAGGTGAAAAGAAGCATTTAGCTCTTAAGCTACAAGTCCAGCCTCAGATATGAATGTATTATTGATGTGCTGGATATCTTTTCATGATAATAAGCTTCTCTTACTCATAATATTTTCCTTTTGTTATTGTCTGTGTTTGGTTTTATTGGAATTAAAAAAAAATACTGAACTTTAAACATCAAAAAAATTACATATAAAAAGTAGAACAGAAAAAGAAAATTATCTATGAATTTGTGAATCTTTTATTATGTTCCTCATGCTTCTTAATAAAAAATTAAATTATCCAACATGTTACTTTAAAAACTGTCCTACTTGTCTATTTACTTCTGAATGGCCTATTCATTTTAAAAAATACTTTTAGTACATTTTTATTTTCTGTTTTTTTTTTTTTTACAATGCTATCACTGGCTTCCCTCTCAAACACCACCCTCCAATGACTCTCTCCAAAATGAGAGGGAAAAAATCCTTGTAAAAAAGATAAAAGTAGTGATTACACAGGCATTGTGATAAGTACTGGGGATGAAATATAAGCATGGAAGAGTCTCTACCTTCAAGAAGCTTATGTTCTAATGGAGAAAGACCGCCTATAAAGGAGAGCAGGAAAGTTGGTGGGGAAAGAGAGGTGGAGGTAGAGGGGTTCCTGATATTAGGTGGCAGGCTGCTTGCTCCAGCAAGATAAGATAAAAGCTGGCTTATTGGAGCTGAGAGACCTGTGGGTTGAGGTCTGTGTTAGTAATGAGAGAGGTAGCATGGTGTTTGGAGAAGGAAGGAAGTGTGGAGGCCTGGGGCCCTTAGAAGAGAAGGCAAAATAAACTCTTACACAAAGCAAATCTACTCACTTTCTTTGGCCCCAAAGTAAGCCTCATTCTGCACCTTGAATTCATCAACCCTCTGTCAGGAGGTGAGTAGTGTGTTTGATCATTCATTATTGAAATAATTTCTTACTCTTCTAGTTATTTTAACAATTAGCACAGTACTCCACATGGCAGGAGCTTTTTATGTATGTATGTATGTATGTAACCAATTTTTTCACAGGGGAAAAATATAAATACCTTAGGTGCAACTGCAGAGAATATGATCTGAGACTGAACTTTTCTGCTTTAAACTGGTAAAATCTAGTAGCTAAGATTTGAGAGTTAGAGATTCAGGATCCTTTAGTTTCATTAACCCAAGATGGGTATTCTAAGCCAAGGGTTCACAAAATACTGTCTGGGGACTACTAGTGCTTCATGAGGGGTCTCAAGGGAGTCTTCTTGCTGGTTTCTTGTAGCATTGCCACTCCCTTGCGCCCTCCCTCCACCACCATGTTTAATAAAAAAAACTGACTTATTTCGTGTGTAGCTCATTAAAATCAGAGCCCTTTAGTCAGATTTTTCCTTCTTTTAGAATTTGTTTTTCTTTCAGCATTCCAATGAATGGTTCTACTTTGTGAAGTTCTTCTTTAAGATCCTTTGAAGATACTGTATAAACGTGTGCAAGTGACTTTTGGAAAATAGTGACTGACAAGCCAGTCTGGTGTGTAACTATGAAAAATGAAGTTTATGAGCAAAAGCTTTGGACTGATGAATCTGAATGAGCTGTGGATGACAACAGGCTCATCAGAGAGCAAGGGAAACCACTAGCTAAGGGATAAATTTCAGATATGCTTAGAGTGGAAAAAAGTGTAGGTAGCTTTTTCAGCCTTATTCAAATGTTTCATAATTATTAGTGCCATACTTTGAATAACTATATTCAAAGGATAAATTATATTAAAATGATACATTAAAGTATATGTAAGGACACAAGGATAAATTATGATTAAAAAGGATATAAGGATAATTATATTTTTTAAAAATGAAAGTTGCAGAACTTGAAATGATGCTCAGTACTGTTCTACTGAGTTCTTTTCCCCACAAATGGTACATTTTTTTCTTTTTGTTATAAGATGATCTTGGAATATGTTCAGGTATAGTGAGAATGAAGAAAAAAATAGCTAGAGGAAGGTGTAATGTAGACAGTTTTAATAATTTATCTTTCCATAATATGTCTAATTCTGCTTTGGTGAACTGTTGCCCAACACTAGCAACAATGTAGCTTTTTTTTTCTGTTTGGCAGTTTGGCTAGTCACCATAGACCTTTAAAACATTTCCTTTTTAGATAATTGGCTTTCTTTACATGAAACTTCGCTTAACTTCATTGAGTTCTGTGATCTCATAAATGGAGGTATTTTCTCTAGCAATACAGATTATAACCATAATAATAATGTCTAGCATTTATAAATTTAGATTATAAACATACTAATAATGTCTTGCATTTATAAATTAAGATTGTAACCATAACAATAATAATAGCTATAATTTATATGACATTTTAAGTTTTGGAAAGTACTTTACAAATATTTTATTCCTACAACCTTATGAAGTAAGTGCTATCAGCCCCATTTTACAGACTTGCCTGAGGTCAAACAGTTTAAGTGTCTGAAACACAATTTGAACTCAGGTTTTTAATCAGTCATTAGGCATTTAATAAGTACCTACTATGTGCCAGACTCTGTTCTGAGGGCTGGGGATACAAAAAGAGGCAAAAGACCATCCTACCATCCTTGACCTCAAGGAGTTAGCAATCCAATATCTTTCTTATTTTAGGTCCATTGTTCCATCCACTGTGCCACTTAGCTCCATATAGTATCATAGGATCACAACTCTAAAGCTGAAATGACCCTGAAAATACATTTAATCAAATCCTCTTATTTTACAGATGGGGCAGCTAGAGTTTGGAAAGGTTAAAGGACTTACCCAAAGTCATGCAACTGCAAAGTATATAGCAAAACTGGGATTTGAATGCATTTCCTCTGATTCCATTGTGCTGCCTTGTAACACATTTATGGCCTTTCATCCTCTTCTCATAATTTTCTGTAGGAAATCCATTCAATGTAATGGGGGCCTTCCTATAGATAAGGTGAATTGCCAGTTAATTTATGGAATTATGAATTGATTTATTATGACCCAAATAAAAGGAAAAAAAATCTCCTGGAAGGAGACACAGGGTTCAGCTACACACCCTTACTTTCTATTCAGGAATTCATTAGCCTTTGCTCATTTAAGGGTAGGGGTGGCTCTGAATAGCATATAGTTTTAGTCTTGGTGCTTCCAGTTTATGACTGTGGGAATGGGATGACTAAGAAAGCTCTCTAGATCAAGGGGAGGGGCAGACATGCCCAGTTTTTTGGAAACCTGCAGGGAAAGACCATGATG
This sequence comes from Phalanger gymnotis, assembly GCA_028646595.1. Taxonomy (NCBI): domain Eukaryota; kingdom Metazoa; phylum Chordata; class Mammalia; order Diprotodontia; family Phalangeridae; genus Phalanger; species Phalanger gymnotis. The sequence continues at coordinate 234,377,023 of CM053625.1, forward strand.
GCAGCAAGCATGGAGTGATACTTCATTCACTCTTAATAAGGCATAGAGAGTACAGAGGCCAGTGGCACAGAAAGAATAGAGGTAAATGGATATGAAAGCAGATGACATGGGAACAGGGGATGGGGTGGTAGAGGGAGGCAAGCAGAGTAAGGAAAGAGAAAGGAGAGGAAGGGGGACACAGTCACTTTTGTAATCTTGGAGATACCTTGGAAGCACTTGGTTAGCGTGGACCTGTAGCAGGTAGACGTGCAGAAGTGGGTGACATAAGAATTTGGGATCTCATTTTATAGGTTTTTGGTGGAGTGGGACAGACTAACACTTATCTATGCCATGTTGGCTTATTAACATGTCCACATCATCTCAAAGTTTCAGGGTTAGTTCATTAACATAGCACCTTGCTGGTTCTACTGCATGTGTCTGAGCTTATCTGAAGCCTATAGATCAAGGACAGTTAGCAGGACTGATAGCTGTTACATTAAGGCCTAGAGGGCTTCCCCTAATTTAGCAGATAGTCTTAGGATGTGTGTCCTTAGTTTTATAAGACAGTTTAAAGTGGTTCCAAGCTCCCCTAATTTATAAGACTTTCCAAGTAATTGTTGCTCCCTTAATTTATGGAATACTCTGTAAGTGACTTCTAGGTTCTCCTTTGCAATCTTATTTCCTGCTGTTGTTACTTTATTCTGTCTACTTGTAAACTTATTATACCAGATAAAAGGAGGAGGATTGTGTTCAGGGGGACTAGAATCAAATACAGTTTTAACACATAATGGATCCTTAATCCTGGTGAAGTTCTGATTAAGCTTGTGGATACTTTCAGAATAATGTATTTAAATGTATAAAATAAAATGTACAGGATAAGAAAGGAAACTAATTATTCTGAAATACATTTATCAAAATATTTAAAGAAGAATTATGTGGACCCAAGGTTAAGAACTCCTGCTCTAGATCTTTTTTAACATTATTTGAATACTGGTGCCCATGCAGACTATTGATTAGTTATCCTGTAATCTTGGGAAACTGCAGTTGTGGGAAATTGGTATTGCATTGTGCTCTTGGAGACAGTAGGACAATCATTAAGTCATCTTATTTTCGTACTGCTACTCATACTTGAAGCTGAATTGAATAGAAAGTTCCATAAAATGATTAGATGCTAGAGAAAAGAATACCTTTTGCTTGTCTTTATGGTTTTGTTGGAAAACCTCAAAGAATTCGAAAAAACATTCTTATAACTCCAGCATAATAGTCCTGTGACGACTACTAGTATAGCCTTGTTTTTCCAAACTGAGGCGTATAAAGGCAAATTATTTGCTTAAGACTATTGCTGGGATAGTGAAGAAAAGAACTATGTCCTGCAAGAATCTGGAAAGAAATTGTGCGATAGAAGTAGTTGCAGCTGTCTGTCTTATATTCCCCTAGTGACCGATCATAATTTCTGTTTGGGGAAATATGGGAAACAATACTATATGTGCTCTGTGAAACATCTTTATGAGCTTGATTAAAAAATCATTGGTGACCCATGAAATACAGTCATTTCTGGGGTGAAAGCCAATGTCATACTACGTACAGTAGTAACTATAGTACACTTGGGGACAAAAACTGTAGTAAACATAATTTTTGATCAGAATACTGATGTGGGACTAGGGTGGCCTGGCTTGTAATATATATTTTTATGTCCCATTCTTTTCCATTCTTCTCCCCCCTCCCTGCTCTCAGTGTTACCTCTGCAAGCCCTTTTGGTCATACCCTTTGGTTAAAATTTTCAGTAAGATGAGACAAGTTTATCACAGGAATTTTGAGAGTCTTCAGGTAAAATGTGAAATTCTTTCAACATTAAAACAAAGTAATATTCTTTAAAAAATCATACCTGAAATTAGGATCTGGTAAGACACAAGTAGCATGTTTTTCCTTTCTTAACTATGAGAATCCTTTACTGCTAAATTATTGCTTGCACTGATTTTTAAATGTTTCGTGGATTGCCCCTGACCAAAGAACTCAGTAGGTTGTGACCCACTTATTGGTGATGAGCTTCTCCATTCTTATTTGGGTTTGTCCTTGGATGGCAAATATGGTTTGTTATTGGAACTTTCCAGCCTGATAGTTTCTGCTTGAATTTGAGTTCTGTCCCTTTGAGAGCCGAAGTTGTTACCACATCACAATGAGGCATCAGATTAGGACTTTTCTTTATAAACAGTGAAGTCCTCCAGAATCTTGTGTTTGGGATAATATTGTGTTAAATATATCCATTGCCTAAAGACTACAGGAATGCCTCAACAAAATTCATGACTACTCAAAAAATTGTCCTTGCAATCAGTCAATCCAAAGTGTTCTCAGACTTCGATACAGAATTGGATGGATATTGAGTTAGTTCATTAGGACATGTACTTTGAACTGATACTATTAGTTGAAAATTAGTTGGGTCCAGAATTGACTAGGAGAAAGAAAGTGGACTAGATTGCATTTTGGACTCTTAATAATCTCAAGTTGTTTTCCAACAGCAACTTGTTATTTTAACACCATATTTCTGGTGGTATGTAGCATTACATTTTAGTGATTCTCTATACCCGGAAATCATGGAACACCACAACCTCCAAAGAATCCAAACTGAATGATCCAGAGATCAATGGAGAGATGCATGATGGGTATAAGTAGATTGCAGCATACTATTGCTTTTGATTTGCATGTAAAAACTGGCATAAGACTCAATCTGGAAATACATAATTGGAAGAGGAAGTAGGATAGTCATGGGGCAAGAAATAAGAGATCATGATGGATAGCCTAAATACTGCCCCCATGAAATATTAAAAGATTTTGAGCAAAGACATGTAGTAACTTGGGTAAATCTTCTATGGAGAATTTATGGGAGGACATGGACATGGATAGTATAGAATTCAAATTTTTCCAATAGAGGGAGTACCTGAGTCAATGATAATAGAAATCTGTTGAAGTATATCAAAATAAGTTCTTTGAATTAAGATTCTTAGTAAACTACATGCTAAATTAGGAGATAAGAGACTTGGTTCTAGTCTTGGCTCTGCCATTGTCCAGATGTGTGACCTCAAGTGAATCATTTTTCCTTTCTGGGCTAGCTATAAAATGTGACAGTTGGACCTCGGTGACCATTGTGATCTCTTTAACCTCTATAATTCACTGTTTCTATGATTTTGTTAATGCTATGCACTTGGCAGAGAAGCATCAATTATTATTATTATTATTATTTTATCAATACTCCACTCTTTTTCTCTCATGTAGCACTTTAGGCTCATCCTGATATTTTTTACTTTTAAAATTCCCTATTAAGTAACGTTATGAAAATAAAATTTAGGTGGGTTCAACTTAAACATAAATTATTACGTTAACATCCGATTCAACTTTAGCCATATGTCAAATTGGGAAAAATCAGAAATTAATTTAGAATGGTTACTTTTGTAAAAAACCATCACATGTGTACCTTCGAAGATACCTCAAAGCATATTTCTTTATATAATGATAATAATGATATATCTCTTGCTAAAGGAAAGCCTCATCTGCCCTTTTTCAAGATGGGCAGGAATATCACTGTTGTCAGATTAGTTTGCAAACAGTTACAGAATCATAGGAACATGTGATATTAGTCGTATAAAGGACTTGAAAGGTAATCTGCTGTGGCCCAAACTCATTTTCAAAGGGAAGAAAAGGAGGCTCAGAGAGGAAGTGATATGCCAAAATCACATAGTGGGTTAGTTATAGAGCCAGAATTAAATTAGGGATCCTGTCACCCAGGCCAATGCTTACAGCACACTATAGTTGAAAACTAATCTTTACAAGTAGTTTCTTGGAGGGGGCTGATGAATGATCCCTCATTTCATGAACATAATTATGTTAAGTAGTGGCATTTTTCCTTGGATTGTCATTACTTTTTTGTTCATCTACTTGTAGAAGTAAATGTGATTTACATTATCTGATTCCAGTTTCCATTGGGGGTATGTTTTGCCTTCTTACCAGTATTCATTTTCTGTACATTGAGGTATGTATTCAGAAGGGGTGTGGGTGTGGGTATGGGTGTGGTTGTGTTGTGGGGAGGAAGGGGGTCTGGAAAGTACTTGTAATACTTTTCCATATTTTGGGCCAAGACAGTTGTTGAGTTGAAATCAGTCATCTGAAGAAAATACAAAATGTGTAGCCTCAGCATTATTATACTTAGATTATACTTAGAACAGCAAGATTATACTTAGAATTAACTTTATATGTACATCACCTTTGAAAACTCTGAAATAAACATTTATTGTATATATACTGTATTTAAAGTATTTTGTCAGGGATATAAAAATGAAAAGTGACATAGTTCCTTAGTTAAAGACCATACCATAAAACAAACCTTTATATCAAGTATCTGATAAGGTTATCCAAGATATATGAACAAATAAGAGATATAGATAACACTAAAAGCTATTCAACAAAAAGAGAAATGGTCAAAGTGATTCAAAGAAATTGTTTTCAAATTAATTGAAAACTGTTGACAACCAAAGGAGAGAATGCTCCAAATAACTAATAAGAGAAATGGGTGGCAAAACTACCGGAGGTTTCACCTCACACTTAGTAAACTGGCAAAAAAAAATTTTTTTATAAAGGAATAGTCAATGTCATAAGAGTTGCGGAACTCTTGAGTTTACAGTTTAAAGGAGAACAGAGATTAGATTTGTCTCTCTGGCCTCAGTTGCAGAGAACTAAGAGTAGCGGATGGAGATTGCAGAGGGACGTTTTCTGGCTGAATGAGAGAGAAAACTACTAATTAATCTAACCTAGAGTTGGATTGACTAACTTTGAAGGAATAGACTTGCCCTCATTAGAAATTTACCCTTTCAAAAAATAGATTTCATTGACCTTTATTATTTTATATCACTTATCTGACTTATCTGGCTATTTTCCAAAAAGGAAGATGAGGGGAAAATTTTTCAGTAAAATTGATCTACACGTAGAAAAAAAATCTAGTGGTATATGCAGTGTTCCACACCGTTTGTTTCCGAGCTGAAAAAGGAGCTGGAGAAATTATCTTCTTATTTCTCCTTTGGGCCCAACGTTGGTCTTTATAATTTCATATCATTTTTTTAATTGTTTTGAGTTGGTGTCCTTTCTGTTTACATTGTTGTGGCATATTGTTTTCCTGGCTCTGCTAATTTCATTTTGCATCAACTTATTCAAGTCTTCACATGTTTCACTGTATTCATCACATTCGTTATTTCTTACAACACAATAATATTCCATTATATTCACGTACCATAATTTGTTTAGCCGTTCCTCAGTCAGTTGGCATATACTTTGTTTCAGGTTTTTTGTGACCTCAAAAAGTGCTGTTACAAATATTTTGGTGTATATAGAACCCTTTTTTTTTTTCATTGGGGATCTATGCCTAGGAGTGGAATCTCAGGGTCAAAAGGTGTGGATATTTTTTTCACTTTATTTGCAAGATTCTAAATAATTTTACACAATGGTTGTACTAATTCACAGCTTCACCAGCAATGCATTGTAGACCCTGTTTTTCCGCAACTCTTATGACGTTGACTATTCCTTTATAAAAAAATTTTTTTTTGCCAGTTTACTAAGTGTGAGGTGAAACCTCTGGTAGTTTTGCTACCCATATCTCTTATGATTAGTTATATGGGGCATTCTTTCCTTTGGTTGTCAACAGTTTTCAATTAATTTGAAAACAATTTCTTTGAATCCCTTTGACCATTTCTCTTTTGTTGAACAGCTTTTGGTCTTATCTATATCTCTTATTTGTTCATGTATCTTGGAAAACCTTATCAGATACTTGATATAAAGGTTTGTTTTATGGTATGGTCTTTAATTTTTAGGTCATATATCCATTTAAAATTTATTGTGAAATATTGTGTAGGATATTGGTCTAAATCTAATTCTTGTCAGGTTGCTTTATTGGGTATTTTTAAGTGGAGGCTGGAACCCATTTATTGGATGTGGGAGGAAAGATGTAGAAGAGATTCTTAACTCAGGTGTGAGTTGAACAAGATGATTTCTATATATCATAAGCTCAGAAATCTAGAGTTTGGGGGACCTCAGAAGCCATGTAATCCAATGGCTTCATTTAATAGTAGACAAAACTGAGGACCAGAAAGATTTAATGAATAGTTTAAGGTCATTCAGGGGATAAACACTAGAGGTGCGACTTGAACCTTGCTTGGTTCTCTGACTCAGGAGTCAGTGCTCTTTTCATTCTAACACACACTTCTTTTTTTTTTTTTAATTCAGTGTTATTTTCACTTCTGAATTCTTTCCCTCTCACCTCCTCTAACCTTCACCTATTGAGAAAACAAGAAAAACAAAACCATTATAAATATGTATAGGCAAGTGAAACAAATTCCCACATTAGTTCCCCTCTCCTCAAGATATGCTTCAATCTGCAGATGGATAACATGTTTCACTAAGAGTCCTCTGGAACTGTGGTCAGTTCCATTGTGTTGATCAGAATTTCTGAGTCTTTTGAAGTTCTTTATCTTTGCAGTATTGTTATTCTAGAAGTTAGTTCTGCTTCTGCTCACTTCTGTTTGTATCAGTTCATATGAGTCTTCCCAGGTTTTTCTAAAACCATCCCCTTCATCATTTCTTATAACAGTGGTCTAATGTTAACATACATATACCATAACTTATTCAGCCATTCCTTAAGCAATGGGCACTCTCAGTTTCTAATTCTTTGCCATCACAGAAAGAACTGCTGTGAATATTTTTGTACATATAAGTACTTTTCCTGTTTCTTTGATCTCTTTGGACTATAGACCTAGTAACAGTATCAATGGTTCAATATGTATGCACAGTTTGATAGCTTTTAGAGCAGAATTCCAAATTCCTTTCCAGAGTGGTTGGACCAGTTCAAAATTCTACCAGTAGTACATTAATTTACTTGTTTTCCTATAACCCCTCCAGATTTTTTCATTTTTCATTTTTGTCAACTTTGCAAATCCAGTGGTGATAAGGTAGTACTTTTGAGATGTTTTAATTTGCATTTCTCCAATTATGAGTTATTTAGAACTTTTTTTTTCATATGGCCACATACCCCTTACAGTTTCCTTCCTACTTTTGAGATTCTGTAAGAAACTCCATTGTTCAAACTTGCATAGCACTTTATACCTCTATTTCTGAATGTTTCACATTCTACCTTTTATAGCAGTTATTTTTACGTGTCTGTTTTTTCTACTAGACTATCAGATCCTTGAAGAACCTCCCTCTTCCCTCTCAACCTCACATTGCTTTGTATAAATAAGCATTCTGTTCATGTGGAAAAATGAATAAGTGAGAACAGTGAAAATTGCCAGGGCTTAAGGGAAGAGAACATAACTGAAAAGAAGATTTTGTTGGGGCAGAAGACATATATATGCTATTCTACAATGCTCTAGTCACTTGAGACACTAATGCATTGTTGGTAGAGTTGTGAACTGATCCAACCATTCTGGAGAGCAATTTAGAACCATGCCCAAAGGGCAATCAAATATATATACTCTTCGATCCTGTACAAATCTACTGTGACGGGGATGTATTTAGATGCCATGCTTTAAGTTGTCTATTTGCTTCTTCAGAAGTGTGTCTCTTAGTGGTTAGTATGTTAATTCTTCACATCTCCCTCACACTAAGCAACATGCCACTGATAGGACCACCTCTGTTACTGTTATGAAGAACCAGAAGAAATAGCCTGAGTTCTTTGTTCCTCATCAGAGAATAGACTCGGATCCCCCAAAATATGGTTCTATTTCCCTCCCCCCCTCCATTGTTGGCATATTTCTTGCTATGATGCATTCCAGTTACTTTCTGGGCCACCCATTGGTACAGTTCCTAGTAGATACGTTGGGTAGCTAGGTGGTACAGTGGATAAAGTGCTTCCATCTGCATTCAAACTCTGTCCTTTCTTTGGAAGTGAATAGCATTTTTTATGTCCTTTGGAATTGTCTTGGATCATTGTATTGCTGAGAATAGCTAAGTCATTCATAGTTGGTCATTGTACAGTATTGCTATTAATGTGTTCACTGTTCTGGTTCTGCTTACTTCACTTTGTGTTAGGCCATATAAGTCTTTCCAGGTTTTTCTGAAAGCCTGTGCCTTGTCATTTCTTATAGCACAATAGTATTCCATTATATTCATATACTACAACTTGTTCAGCTATTCCCCAGTTGATGATAATCTCAATTTCCAATTCTTTGCCACCACAAAAAAGAGCTGCTATAAATATTTTTTTAAGAGTAGGTCCTGCCACCCCACTTTAAAAATTTCTTTGGTTTATAGACCTTATAGTGGTATTGCTGGATCAAAGGGTATACACAGTTTGATTGACCTTTGGGCATGATTCTGAATTGCTCTCCAGAATGGTTGGATCAGTTCACAACTCTACCAGCAGTGCATTACTGTCCCAATTTTCCCACATTCCCTTCAACATTTAACCTCTTCCTTTTCTGTCATATTGAAGCCTTATTTTTTTTTTGAGCTTGTTCAGATAGAGGAAGGCAGGATTAGGATCATTGGCATTTTGATTTCGTGAACATGTTTCTAGTAGCTCAAGCCTGTTTTTGAATATCCATTCTCTTAATCTCTTGTTTGACTTTTGACTATTGACCTTGTTTTCCACCTAGATCCTGTTGCTACCACCTTGCAGAACTGTTTGTTTGGTCCCTATTGGGGTTTCTTGTTTCTGGCTCATTTGCCTGGTTTTTTAGGATAACTTACCCTTTTGCTCCAGATCATAGACTTAGTTCTCTTAGCCCCTCATTAACTGAGATGTCATTTAAGATTGTCTCACTTAGACCAGATTGGTCTGCTAATGCTTCTGTGCCTGGAGGTTTTGGCCCAATCCCTAGCTAGGGAAGCACAGAAAAAATGTAGGGGTGACATGTCATCAGCTCGCTTTGGCTTTCTCCCAACTTTTTCCAGAGGGAATGAAAAATGTAAGTATGTGCACATATATACAGTTGGGAAAGGAGAAGCAATTAGCTCCTATACAAATTTAGTTAAACTAAAATAAATAGAACCATTGTGGAGGGATCTTACTTTCTATACCCTTATGAAGCATTCCTCTTTAATTCTTGCCTATCTCTTTCCCCCAAGGTGACATCACAAAGTTGCAAGACTAGGGTTTGAGGCATCACTTCTGGTGGAAAGTCTAAAGAGAAATATTAGAGAAGTGGGATTTTCTTTTTTGAAACCTCTGTCTTTGGCTTGGGGGACTTTTAGTTCCCTAGGCATTGGCTTTCAAAACTCTAGAATGGTTCAAGAAAAGTATAACCTTGTCTTTCTCCTTTTAGGATGGGTATATTCCCTCTGTGACTACTTTTAGGACTTTTTAGGACTAAGTTTCTCATGCAAAGTAATTATCTATTAGATTGTCATATTTGATTTTGAGCTAAAATTTGCCTAATCAATGTATAGCTTAATGCTGTGTGTTCAGTAAATAGATACCTCTCATTTCCAAGTAGAAACCTGTGTGTATTACTAGGTATAGTTTGTCAGTATGCACTCTTGCCAGGGTCAAAAGATCTTTCTTTGCCTAAAAGAACATGGAAGAGATGCAAAGGAAACAGGGGAGGTACAAGGACAGTGTACCCCTTCCAGACTAGGGCAAGATATTGGACCTCCCTGTCAACCCCCCCAGCCTAGGAGAGACATCATCAGATAGGAAGAAAAAGCAAAGAAGGAATACAACCAGAGAATCTTGATCACACAGCACTCTTTGTGTCATGTCAAGAGGGAAAGGTCCCTAATTCTTTTTCAAGACACTCTCTCAGAGTGTCTCAGCTCAGGGAAGCTGAACAGGACCAAATGTTTATGAGATACATGGTTTTCTCAGGCTTTTATGATTGGTTTTCTACCTCTGGTGTCACGGAGGGAAGGTTCTGAATGGGGAATTTCCAAGCATAGAAGATTGCAGATACAAGGAGCTTTTGAAAAAGGAGTAGAGGGTATGGAATGGCTAGGGCGAGAGAGCCTGCCAGATGGTGAAAGAATAGTTCTCCCAATCAGATGTTTTGGGAGGGACCACAACACTACCCATGTGACCTTGTACAAATCATTGCCCCTATCGGGCCTTCAGTTCCCTCATCTCCAAAAGGGACTAAATGACCTACGTGATTCCAGCTCTTGAACCTATGCCTTTTTGGTAGGAGAAAGCTACTGAAGACTTCTTAGTAGGATAGTTATAGGATCAGAGCTTTGTTACCCATAAAGCTTAGGAATAGACATGCCACACACATTCTAGTGCCTGGTGTCAATCAGGTAATAGGTATTAGGTGCTTATTGTGTTCCAGACATCGTGATAGGCAGTGTAGATACAAAGAAAAATGGAATTCCTTGCCTTCCAGGTGGTTATATTAGTGAGATTAGCAAGATTAGGCACAGACTACCATACATGGCAGGGAGTCCTTGGGAGGAATGGAGTCAAGAAACTGCAACAGCAGTGATCACTTACTACTGAAGACCTGTGCATCTCATGACTTCTTCGTCACCAGCACTGTCTTCCATTTACCTAACACAACCATGGATGTATGCTTGCAGAAAACATTGACATGTAATAGACTGTGTCATTGTAAGGAGAACAGACAGAATGCTGGACTGATCATAGACTTATCCTCTTCAAGTTAAACATTCACATTCAACAAAAGCTGTGTCCCCAAGGCAAAACAACTACCTGAAGACAATTAATGTCAACAGATTAGAGTGCTTGTCTGAGCAGCAGTTCCTTGCTATCTTAGAGGGAAAGTAAGTCAACACACAGTTGGCAACAGTGGAGAAGAAAAGGAGTGGGCAGCTTTCAGAGATTTGGCCTACAGCACTGCGTTTATTCATCTGGACCAGAACACTTGCAAACATGAAGATTGGTTTGATGAAAATGACGGAGAAATTCAGAAGCTGCTAAATGAAAAACAAGAACTCCATAGAGTTTACCAGCAGAATAGTTTATGTATGCCTAAGAAGGCAGCATTTAACTTCAAAAATAAATTGGAAGCAAAGTTTGGAGAGATGCAGGATACTAGGCTCAGTAAGAAGGCAGAAGAAATTCAGTTTTGTGCTGATAGTAACAATAGCAGTTTTTGTGATGCCTTGAAGGCTTTTTGTGCATCTCAGCTACTCACTGCTGATAAAGCCATATTGATTGGTGATAAAGACATGATCTTGGAGAGATGGATTGAAAACTTCCATAGTGTTCTCAACAGACTGTCATCAACCAATGCTTGAAGCCATTGACCGCTTACCTCAGGTTGAAGTCAATCCCCCTCTAGCTGAACCTCCAAATGAAGAGAAGGTTTTGAATGCCATAATGCTCTTCTCATGGCAAAGCACCTGGTGCTGATTCTATTTCAGCTGAGATTTACAAGGCAAGTGGTACACTGCTTATACAAAAGCTGACTCAAATAGTCTGGGTTATATGGAAAGAGGAGGTTATTCCCCAGGAGTTCAAGGATGTCCCTCTCTATAAAGTAAAGGAAATAGATTGTCCTCTGACAGTCATATGGGGTCTCTTTCTCTAAGTCATTGCTGACATGATTCTTACCAGAGTCCTCCTGAATAGACTTAGCCTTTACCTGGAAGAAAGTCACCTATCCGAGAGCCAGTGTGCCTTTCAGTAAGGTCCAGGAATGGTTGATATGGTGTTTGCTGCCCAACAACTCCAAGGAAAATTCCAGGACAGAACAGCGGGCTGTACACAGTGTTCATCGATTTGACTGAGACCTTTGATACTGTCAGTTGTGAGGGTTTGCTGAAAACTATGGCAAAATTTGATTGCCTGGAGAAGTTTATCAGTGTTGTACATTAGTTTCATGATGGTGTGATCGCATTGGTTCTGGATAATGGACAATGCTCTTGTGCTTTCCCAGTCACCAGTGGAATGAAGCAAGGTTGTGTGATTGTTCCCATGCTTTTTCAGCGGTGTTGTCTGATGGCTTCAATGAGGATGAAAATAGCATCAAGGTCAGCTGCCACACTGATGGCAAATGATTTAATTTAGTCTACAAACCAGGACTAAAGTGGAGGGAGAATTGGTACCTGGGTTTGTTGGGTTTTTTTTGATAGATGATTGTGTACTCAGTGCAGCCTGTGAGGTTGAGATGAAACAAAATATGAATCAGTTCTCTGCTGCTCGTGCTAATTTTGGCCTACAATCAACACCAAGAAAACATAGGTTTTCCACTGGCCAACACCACACCATCCATATGTGGAACCATCAGTTACAACAAATGGACAAAGTTTTAGATACTGTAGATAACTTCACTTACCTTGGCAATATACTTTCCAAGTATGTCCACATAGATGAAGAGGTTGATGCATGCATTGCCAGAGCTATCTCAGTGTTTGAGAGGCTCTGGTTAGATTGCCTACTATACTGAAGGTCTACAGAGCCATTGTGCTGACCTCATTATGGTATCCCTGTGAAACCTGGACAGTCTACTAGTGCCAGGCAAGGAAACTGAATTGCTTCCATTTTAATTCTTAGGAAGATTCTGAAAATCACCCGGTGTGATAAGGTACAGGACACTGACATCCTTTCTCAAGCTGAGTTGCCAAGCATTCAAACTCTACCACACAGAGGGTAATTCTGATGGGCCATCCATGTTGTTCAAATGCCAAATGTATGTTTGCCTAAAAGACCATTTTACAGAGAACTCACACAAGGCAAGCACTGATGTGGAGGAAAGAAGAAGTGATACAAGGACACTCTCAAGGCCTCCCTGAAGAACATTGGAATTGATTGTGAGACATGGGAGTCACTGGCACAGGACTACCTAGCATGGCATTCCCGCAACAAGGCTCTGTGCTTTGTGAGCAAAGCAGAATTTGCAATAACTCAAAAGAAATGCGAGATGTGCAAATTTAGAGCCATCTCCATCCCAAATCTTCAAATGGACTATTTATGGTTGACCTGTGGTAGAACCTTCCCAGCTTGTATTTGTCTGATCAACCACAATTGGACACACTGTACCTTGACCCCAAAACTGTGAAGTCATTTTAATCCTCTTCAAGAGTGAAGTAGCATGTCATGAATATTATCCATCTATTTATCTAAACTTTTAAAAATCTATTAATTCATCCTTTATTCAGCCCAAGGTAAGATGATTGCAGCAACCTCCTTATTGTAGTTATTTTTTCTTATAGTAACACGTGACACATAGGGTTACTAGAATAATCTTTTTCTAACACTTTTCATTACGTCATTTCCATAATTCCTTTACCTTTTGAGGATGGGGCATGATGGACTGTGATACATTGTTGTTTTTCGATATTTTCAGTTACATCCAACTCTTGGAGACCCATTGTGGAGTTTTCTTGTCAAAGATACTGAAGTGGCTTGTCATTCCTTTCTCTAGCTCATTTTGTATAAGAGGAAACTGAGGCAAACAGGGTTAAGTGACTTGCCCAGGGTCACACAGCTAGTAGGTGTCTGAGACCAGATTTGAACTCAGGAAGATGAGTTTTCCTGACTCTGGGCCTGGCACTCTATCCATTGTGCCATGTGATGCCAAAATTATTTTATTTTCTTCAGTGTAGCCCATAATAAATCAAAGATTCCCTCATTCCTTCTTTAATACTATTATTTGTGACCTATCGTATATTTAGAACATTCCAAATAAGCAATTATAATCTAATTGGGAGACATTTTTAAAAAGTTATCAGATTACCTATTGAGGTTCAATTCCTTCCATTATTGTATAAGCAGGTCACTCTACTACATACACTCTACTTCGTGGCACATAATAGGTGATTAATAATTTCTTGTTGGTAGATTAATTAACTACTTGTATCCCTTGTTCTAAGAACACTAACTTGCTTGCTGTCTTTTATATTTTCTCATTTGAAACTTTGCATCTTGACTAAATAAATGTATAAAACTTGATTCCAATACATTACCAATCCCCATGCCATTAATGTACCTATTTTTTGCTAGAATGATTACATATGTGTATATTTATGTCCATATTCCTGTTCCATCTCACTGTCCTTCACTCATCAGCATCCATGTGATGCTCACTGGATTTACCTTGGAGGTCTGTTGTGGGTCCTGTTCTCTTTTCTTTCTATACTTTCTCACTTGATGACCTCATCTGCTTCTATGGTTTGATTACAGTTTCTATGTAGATGATGCCATATCTATATATCCAACCCTAGTCTCTTTCCTTATTTCCAGTCTCACATCACTGACTACCTTTTAGATACCTCAAGGAGGATGCCCTACAGGTATCTCAAACCTAATACGTTCAAAAAAAACTTCATCATTTTCTCTGTACCTTCCCTTCTTCCTAGTTTTCCTGTTATTGAGTACAGCACTGCCTCCTGGTCACCCAAGGTCACAATCTCAGTGTCATCCTCAGCTTCTCACACTCATCCCACTTAACCAGTCTGTTGTTAAATCATGTCATTTCTACCTTTACAATATCTCTCGTACATGTCCTTTTATTTCCACTCACACAGCTACTTCCCCAAGTCAGGCCCTTATCATTCTCTCTTCTGGACTGTTGGCATTAGCCTCCTGATTGTTCTTCCAATGTCAAGCCTTTTTCCATACCATTTCATCTTCCACGTAGCTGCCAAAGTTATTTTCTTAGAAAACAGGTCACATCACCCTCCTTCCAAATTCATTAAGTTTTAAGGGCTCTCTATTACCTCTGAAATCATGTATAAATTCTTATGTTTGAGATTTAATTCTCTTCACCATCAGACCCCCTTCCTATCTTTTTATTATGTACTGTTGGACATCATCCCCTACATACACTCTTCAGTCTAGTCAAGCTGGACTACTTGTTGCTGTGCACCCAGGGTGCTTCATCTATTGTCTTTGTTTTGTGCTAGTAAAGACTGTTGCCCCTTGTTCTTTGTATCTTCAGCATATTGCTTAATAAATGACTCTGATTTTATGGGAACTGATGAGAGAAAGTTATGGAAACCAGCATTTCTAACAGCCTAGTAAGTTTTCTAGTAACTAGTACCCAGTGGCAAAGCTAACTAGAATAGAAGCTAACCCTTCCTGTTGTTGTGGAAAAGATCAGTCTTCATCATATCCTTTTCTGCTAGCAGCAATGACTTACATATTAGGAAGAACAATAAGGAAAACAGTGATGTAGGTACCTGGAGCAACATGAATTAACGTTTCCACTCAAACCTTCCAAGTCTGTTTTACATGCTGAATAACAAAGCCTTTACTATATTTATTATATGAGATTAATTTTATTATTCTTACTTTTGTGGCTCTCCCTCAAAATTTTCTTCCTAATGTGTTTTCTAGGCCTACCCAAGATAATGTTATATCTGTATTCATTTGACAAAGATTTATTAAACTCATTTTTTGTGCCAGCCACTGTGCTAGGCTTTATAAATATAAATATAAAAACAAGATGGACCCTTAAGAAGCTTATATTTTACTCAAATGTTTCTTGATAATAGTGCTTGTGAATTGTTTTTATAAAATCTTTAGGGGAAGAGTGACAATGTCTCGTTTCTTCATTTCATTAAAATTGGAAGAAGGAAATTCAAACTGAGTCATAAGATCAATTTAGCTGTATTTCTCCAACAAATACCTATTGAGCATCTAAAATATGCAGGGCATATATGTATATGCTAAGCAACCGTGAGAATATAAAAATGAAACAGCCTCTACCCTCATGGATCTCATAATCTAGTGTCCTGTCTATTCAAAATACTTAAATGATTAGTCAGACTGCAATATTCCCTGAAAAAAGACTATTCCTGTTTCTCAATAGAACTTTAATATATATATTTTTTTCAGAATTGAGATATAAAAAGATACAATAACTCTTTTAGAGCATTGATAAGGGAGTGTTAATTTTGTAGTTAACAGTTAAAAAATCTACTCTGGGAATTTTATAGCTGAAAGATAGCAGAGATTGTTGATTTTAGCTGCCTTGTTTTACAGAAGAGGATACTAATGCCCAGAGAGCTGGGTGACTTGCACGAAGTCCTATTTAGTTAGTCACAGAACAAGAATTATAACTCCGGTCTTCTGAAGCCCAGACCAGTCTTCATTCTACAATATCATGTTTTGCCAGTTATTTGAAACAGATACTTACAAAGTTTTTGAGTGTTGGAAGTAGTTTAGTGAATGAATTGATATTATTCAGAGATATTATTTTTGTATCTTATTGAAGAAACAATAGCTACCATAAAAATAACATATTTAATTTGTTTTTCATACAAACAAGATGCTTATGTATTGAGAAGATAAGCAGAACTTGACTTGAAATACTCAACATAAGAATGATTCACATTCTGCCAAACTACCTTTGTCATTACTTATAATACTTACTGTTAATAACACAAATTATAACCTCAGAATGGTAAGCTTGTTTATTGGTTGTAATTCTTTTATAGCCATCCTCTGGTTCTAGCTTCTGCAATTCTTCCTCATGTAGACACTGCTGTCTTTCCAGTTCCTAACTTTAGGAAAAAGCCCTCACAGTTCATTGAATGATTTCATATTGTACTGTTTTAATTACAGAGTCACAGAATATTAAAGTTGAAATCTACCTTAGAAGCCATCTAGTTCAACCTTTACCTTACTAAGATCCCTCTCTACAATTCCACAGTGGTCCTTCATCCTTCCACGGTTTGTGGAAGAAATCTTATTGCTTTACCTCCCAGGACAGCAAATTATTTTTTTTATAGGCAGTTATTTCTTGCATGGGCCTAAATCTTCCTTTCTGTTACTTCTGTCCACTGTTCTTATTTGGCCTCTGGAGCCAAGAGAACAAGTCTAATCCTACTTCTACATACAAGATGGCAGAGTCACTGGCAGTGATAGTTGAAAGATTGTAGATAACTGAGACCAGAGACAGGTAAGTGGAAGGGGAAGGGGAAAAAAATGGAGCTCTCAAATTTTAGACCAGTGAGCTTGACTTCAATTTTTGGCAGAATTCTAAAATTTAACTGTTACTGAACATCTGAAAGAAGGAAGTGTTGATCACAAAGAGTACCTTACTGCCTTTTTTGATAGTAGAATTATTGTACTTGTAGACCACAGGAATGTGATCTAGATTTCTACCAACATGTTTGATAAAGTGTCTTGTGCTATTCTTGTAGAAAATGTGGAGGGATATGAGTAGTTATTTAACTTCCGTTTTGTTGGCCACCATGCCAATTGTAGAGGGAATACAAAGAAATATAGAAATAGCCCCTGCCTTCAAGGAGCTTACATTCTACTAGAGGGAAACAACACATAAACAGATAACAAGATATACAACATAAGCATCAATAACTGGTGGGATCAGGAAGAGCCTCATGAAGAAGGTGACTCCTGAGTTTTGTGATGAAGGAAGATAGGGATTCTAATAGGCAAGGAGAGGTGGGAGAAAAGCCTATGCAAAAGCATGAAGGGAAGAGGTAAAATGTGTATGGGGAACAAGAAGTCCGTTAGGATGAACCATAAAGTGCTTGAGGTGAAATGATGCATATATCCTCAGCTTGGAAAGACAAGTTAGAGCTAGATTGTGAAGGATTTTAAATGCCAGGCAGAGGAGATTGTGTTTTATTCTAGAAGCAATAGGGAGCCACCAAAGCTGTTTGAGAAGGGAATAGCATGATTAGAAGTATACTTCAGGAATATGATTTTGTTAGCAGTATGAAACATAGATTGGAGAGGGAAGAGATTGTCTGCAGGCTTACCAGTTAGGAGGCTATTTCATTAGTCCAGGCAAGAGATTGTAAGAGCCTAAACTAGGGTGGTGTCTTCATGAGTGGAGAAAAGGATGTTGTGGCAGTGAAATCCACAGGATTTCATAACTGAGATTCAGGGTGTGTGAGAGAGCAAAGACTCTTAATTCAAAGTCTGAAGTTATAAGTCTGAGCAACTGGAATCATGGTGGTACCATTGGCAGAAATGGGAAAAGTCTCAAAAAGGAGTAGGCTTAGTCAGGGAAGATAATAAGTTTTACTTTGGACATACTGAATTTGAGATATGGGACATTCAGCTGGAGATGTCCAGTAAGCATTTGCTTTGCATCATTGAAGCTCAGTAGAGAGATGAGAATTTGGGAGTCTTCACTCATAGAGATGATAATTGAGCCCATGAGAGCTGATGAGATCACAAAGAAAGAGAGGTTAAGAAGAGAGAAGGTGGCTCAGGGCAGAGACCTGAAGTAGACTGCTGCAGGGAGACAGAGCCTGGATGATGATCCAGCAAAGGAGACCTAAGATGAATTTCCCGATATGTAGTAGGAGAACCAGTAAAGGACAGTGGCCTCTCTCCATTGTCAAAAGATGAAGATCCTGGTATGGAGGGAGAGAAAGAGTGTCCAGGAAGAAGTAGTCTATGATGCCAAGAGCTGCAGAGAAATCATAGATGAGGATAGAGAAAATATAATGGGGTTTAATAGATAGTTGCTAACCTTGGTTGACTAGTAGGGCTTGGAAGCCAAATTATAAGGGCCAGAGAAGTGAGTGGGAGGTAAATTGAAGACATTGAGTGTAAGCAGCTGTTTCTAAGAGTTTGTCAAAAGGGAAGAGAGATAGTAGGATAATAGCTTGAGGAGATGACAGGGTTGATTAAAGGATTTTTAATAATAGGACAGATCTGGGCATATTTTTGGATAGTACTCAAGAAACCAGTGGATAAAACCATTGATGTTTTATAATTAAATCAAGCTTCTAGATAGTATAATGTATATAGCATTGGACCTGGAAAGTAAGGAACACTTGAGCTCAAAACCAAACTGGGACACTCTGTGACCTTGGGCAAGTCATATAAGCTCTGTTTGCCTCAGTTTCTTCATCTGCAAAATGCGGATAATAATCGCACCAATCTTCCGGGGTTACTGCGAAGATAAAATGAGATAATATTAGTATTTTGCAAATCTCAAAGTGCCAAATGTTAGCTATTATAATTACAGAGAAGACATAATTGAAGGGGCTCCCAGAAGAGTTGGAAGGGGAGGATAGAACCAAGGGCACACATAAAGAGGTTGACTTTAGCAAAGAGAAAAGTATCATTTCCTCCTTAAAAGCTGTGGCACAGGAGGAGGAAAGGGAGGATGATCTTGAGGGGATATGAGGTGTAGAAGTGGGGGAGAAATGGGACCCACATAATGAATGGCATCTATTTTCTCAAAGATGTGATTCTCAGAAGTGGGAGAAAAGAAGGCAGATAGTAGGGAAAGTCAAAAGCTAGGGTTTGAAAAGGCCTGAGTGGAAGTAGGACAAAAAGGCATGGAATTGGAGGGGATTCTTTTTCAAGTATGAGTTCGTTTAGATGCTTTTGAAGTCAAGATCATACATTTTACATACGAAGACACTGAAACTCAGTTTACATAAATTGAATTCAGGTCCCCTGAATACTGGTGTTGAATACTTAAAGACTACTATAACTTCTGTCTTCATACCATGTAACAACAGTTCAGCTAGCAGCTGTTGTGGGGTGTAAGACCCAATAAGACCAGCAACAAGAGCTGCCAGCACTGGTTCTTCGATCTACTTTGCTAAAGGAAGTAACTTCAGGGGGTTAACAATCTCACTTTAATCCAACATACAAATATCATTCACTTAGTTCAAGAGGAAAAGCCAGCAACTTGAACTTCAGAGCAAATGCAAATAAATTACAAAGATCAACAGATAGATCATGTCTGATTCAGATCTCAATGCATAGTTACCAGGGTTTAACAAAGTCCCAACATCTGGGTTTACAAGCTGGGGGACTCTTAACAATGGCTGCCCAGAGTCTCTTCAAGTCACCCACCACTTTTCCAGTGAGTGAGAGCCCCAGACAGCATGCTAACCTTTGAGTTTTTATACCCTGTCTGAAGGATTCATAGCTAATTAGCAAAAGGGTGTGAGCCTGGGGCTTAGCACCTAGTAAGACGTAATCAAATGCACTTGATTGCTTTAGCATTCAAAAAGAGAAAACAGTGAAGTCCCACCTTTTCTCTTAAGTTAATAATCTTTAAGCCCTTTAGCTGATTATTCTAGAGGCACTATCTTAAGGTTCTTCATCTTCCTCTTTGCCTTCCTTGGTATGCTCTCTAGTTCATCAGTATCTTCTCTAATACATACGCAGGATTAAACACAATATTCCAGATGTCTCATAAAGGTAGACTATAGGAGAACTAAGATCTGTCTCATTCTGGACATTGTTCTCCTTTAATGCAGTCTATGGATATTACCTTTTTTGGCTGCCAAGTTATATTGCTGGCTAATAATGAGCTTGTAATTCTTGCAGTTCCAAATTGTTTTCAGACAGACTGCTGCTATGTAGTCATGTCTCCCTTATCTTGTATTTTTTAAGTTAACTTTTTGAACTTAAGCACATTTATTCATATTAGGTTTCATCCTACTGTGTTCACCTTAGTGTTCTAAACTGTCAAGGACTTTTCAGAGCCTGTTTTCTAACATGTTAGCTGTCCCCACCTAGCTTTGTGTTATTCACAAATTTGATAAGCATACTATCTATGCCTTTAAGTCTTCATTGTAAACGTTAAGCAGGATGTGGTCAATTGGTTTATATGTACTTTTAGAGATTTTATGTGTATCACTTAAAGTTGGCTAATTATTCTAGTGACTCTTTCCACAAAAAATTGGGCATTAAGAACATGATACTCATTTTAACCCAGGAAAAGATTAATAAAGATTTCTTGAATTATATCCCTAAGTAAATAGAATTAGAGGGATTAATTTTTAAAATCTTTTTCACCTTTAGTTTTTAGGCAAGAAAGTAGAGACTAATGGAAATGACACTTTAAATAATATAAATGTGGTATAGTTATGGAGTAATAGACAATTGACCAAGAGTATAAGAATGAGATAATGAAGTTAATCGGGCTTCTGGGAAGCAGAAATTGTAATTAACAATGGGGAAGCTTTGACTTAACTAAAACCAAGGCAGGATAGGAAAGTAAAATTGTTGGATCGGACAAATGCTTCACTCCTGAAACAGTTTTACAACTGAGTGGAAAAGAAAATACACTGGATCTGGCCCTTGGAGATAAATAGGAATGGTATATCAGGTGCCCCTGGGTGAACTACTATGTAATATCAATTCCCCTTAGGCTATGGTGGGAAAGAGAAACACTAAAACAGTCCATTAGGTGGTTCAGTTTTACTTGTGGGAAGCAAATGCTTGAAATATACAGAAAGTCTACAGCAGGGCTGGGGAACCTGTGGCCTGGAGGCCACATGTGACTCTCTAGGTCCTCAAGTGTGGCCCTTTGACTGAATCTAAACTTCACAAAATGAATCTTCGTTTGGATTCAAAGGGCTGCACTTGAGGACCTAGAGGGTCATATGTGGCCTTAACACTGCAGGTTCCCCACCCCTGCTCTAGAGTCTTTCCCAAAGAGAACATATTGGCAATTGGAGGACAGAGGGTTAGAGTAGGGCAAAAACTTACTGGATTAAAAAAAAAGCTGAAGGGGCAGGGGTAGAACATTACACCTCATTGGTTAGATAGAACATTGCTGAAAGGAGGAATTAATTCATCTTGTTCTAGAAATTAGGAAGACAACTAAAGAAGACTGTAAGCTAATAGTGTTTTTAAATATATGAGAGATGAAGACTTGCAAAATATATAGAAACACTTGTTCCGTGTTGCAGAACATAGATGCTAAGGGTTGAAAAAAAGGTAAAGAAGACATTTTTAATGAGATTTTTTAAAATGGAGATCCTTATTCTCAATCATTTTAAGCAGATTGTATCTAGTACATAAAATAATAGCAACTATACAAAATGACTAATCGTCAAAATAAAAGGTGAGAAATAATTGAGATTTTCTATGATAAATAGTAATTTAAAGGAACTTGAGAATGAAACTGTGAAAATGTTAGCTTAAATAAGTAACCAATTCAGGCATATGGAAAAACTTAATGTAACATGTCATTAGTTAAAATTAAAAGTTAACAACCTTTAAAATTAACTTGAATTAAGTTAAAGGTTGTATATGTATATATATATGTATATATGTATATGTATATATATATATATATATATATATATAGATGGATAGATCTGTTTCTAGGTAGTAAAATGGAGTTAAATGGAGAAGAACTAGTTGACTTGGTTAAGTTTATGAGGGATGTGTGAAACAAAGAATTAATTGCCAGTTTTCGTTTTCAGATGTAATAAGTTTCTTAACTCCACAGATCTTCCTTAGTCAGAAACAATCTTTATTTCTATGCACTCACATAGCTCTTTATACTAGTTAAGCACTTGTGTTCCATTTTAATGATCATCATTTGCTTATGTGTCCTTCTTAATAGATTATAAACTTGAGACCCAGCATTGACTTTAACTTTGTTATGAACCTCTCTTCTCTGTGGTTTTCTTGATAGAATGTCTGTTTGCCCAAAGACTAGCCTAGCTAAGTATTGAAAAAGAAATTACCAAACAGCCAGTATTTTAAATTTTTTGGTTCTGGCAACCTATGAGGGAGGAGGAAGAGGCTAAGTGACCCCAAATAATGACGTTAAAGAGGTAGAGGAAAGATTGTATACTAAAAATCACGTAGTTATTAGATCATCTGCAAACGTCAATTTAACTGTCATTGTTGATATACTGCTTTTGGCTTATCTGAATGGTGTCCATATTGACATTCCCATTGTAACCTAGTGTTAGATAAACCCAAAGATCCCAGCTACTGGGGCAAAAATTCACTATTTGACAAAATCTACTGCCAAAAATTAGAAGGAAACATGAAAATGGGGGGAAATTTATAGTATGTTTCTCTGATAAAGGTCTCATTTCTCAAATATGCAGGCATACCTTACTTCATTGCGCTTCATTTTATCATGCTTTGCAGATACTGCATTTTTTGTTTTTGTTTTTTCTTTTACAAATTGAAGGTTTCTGGCAATCCTGCATCAAGTCTATCAGCACCATTTTTCCAACAGCATGTGCCTGTCACATCATGTGTTTGTATTATATTTTGGTAATTATTGCAGTATTTCAAACTTTTTCATTATTACTGTGATGTGTGTTATGGTGATCTTTAATCGGTGATCTTTGATGTTACTGTTGTAATTGTTTTGGTGTACCATGAACTGTACCCGTAAGGCAGCAAGTTTAATCAATACATGTTGCGTGTGTTCTGACTGCTCCATTATTGCCCATCTCTCTCCCTCTTCTCAGGCTTCCCTGTTCCCTGAGATACAATAATATTGAAATTAGGCCAGTTAACCCTAGAATCGCCTCTATGTGTTCAACTGAAAGGAAGAGTCCATTGAAGGCAGCAAACTTCATTGTTGTCCTATTTTAAGAAATTGCCACAGCCACTCCAGCCTTCAGCAACCACCTCTTTGATCAGTTGGCAGCTGTCAATATTGAGGCAAGCCTCCCCCCCCCCAACAAAAAGATTACAGATTGCTGAGGGCTTAGATTATGGTTAGTATTTTTGAGCAATAAAGTATTTTTAATTAATGTATATAAATTTTTTTAGACATAATACTATTGCACACTTCATAAAATACAGTAACTTTTTATGTGCACTGGAAAACAAAAAAAATTTATGTAACTCTTTTTATTGCAGTATTCACTTTATTGCAGCAGTCTGGAACTGAACCCACAATATCTCTGAGGTATGCCTGTAGAGGGAACTGAGCCAAATTTATAAAATAAGAGCCATTCCCCAATTGAATACATGACCAAAGGACATGAACAGGCAGTTTTCAGAAGAAGACATCAAAGCCATCAAGAACCATATGAAAATATTCTCTAAATAATTAGAGGTGTGCAAATTAAAATAACTAAGGTACCACCTTCATACCCAATAGATTGGCTAATGTGAGAAAAAAGGAAAATGACAATAAAGGAAAATGACCAATTCTGGAATTGATATGAAATAAAAAAGGGAAACCAATTCACTTTGTTGAGTATATGTTCAGTATTGATATCGCTTCATTGTCTATGGTACCTCTTAGCAAATTGTAATTTCCCGGATTAACTCTTTTAATTAGGTCTATTTTTGTTTTGCTTCTTCTGAAATCATCATTGCTAACTTCATCTGAGGTATAATAGCTCCAGTCCATTATTTTACCTTGCTGTGTGGCTTTCTCTTTGCATTGCCTCTCTCTTGTAAACAACATATACTGTTGGATTTTGGTTTTTAATCCATTCTGCTCTCCTCTTCTGTTTTAAGAGTGAGTTCATCCTATTTGTACACACAGTTGTAATTTTGACTGCGTATTTCCCTTCATCCTGTTCTCTTCTATTTGGTCTTTCTCTTCTTTTAACTTGTCTCCTCCTCAGAAATCTGTTTAGTTTTTGATTATTGTCCTCCTTAATCTACCCTCTCTCTTATCATCACCCCCACCCCCCTTTTTCTTATCCCCTTCCCTTCCTACTTTCCTGTTTGGTAGGATGAATTTCTATAAGCAGCTGCGTGTGTGTGTGTGTATGTGTGTGTGTGTACACTGCTCCATCTTTGAACCACTTCAGGTGAGAGATTCATGCGTGGCCCTCCACTGCAAAACTTTTTCCTTGCACACCTCTTTTATATGAGACAATTCTCTCCCTTCCTTTCCCTTCTCCCTTCTTTCAGTATTCTGCATCGCTCTTTCTTACCCTCTCATTTTTTTTAAAAGATCATCCCAGCATAATTGATTCACATCTATGCCTTCTTTCTAAGTAGACTCCTAACTGCTCTAGTAATGATAAAGTTCTTAGGAGTTCCGTGTATCATCTTCCCATATAGGAATGTAAATGGTTTAACTTTATTAATATGCCTATTACGATTTCTCATTTATGTTTACCTTATACTTCTCTTGAGTCTTGTGTTGGAATGTCAGATTTCCTATTCTAGTCTTATCTCTTCATCAGGAATGCTTGAAAGTCCTCTGTTTCATTAAATATCCATTTTTTCCACTCTAGGATTATACTCAGTTTTCTGGGTAGGTTATTCTTGGTTGTAATCCTAGCTCCTTTGCCTTCTGGACTATCATATTCCAAGCCTTCCACTCCTTTAACATGGTAGCATGTGTGATTCAGACTCTTACTCCATGGTATTTAAATGGTTTCTTGTTTTCTTGACATGTTTTCTCCTTGACTTGGGAGCTCTGGAATTTGGCTGCAGTATTCTAGGGAGTTTTCATTTTGGGATCTCTTTCAGAAGAGGAAGTGATTGATGGATTCTTTCAGTTTCTGTTTTGCCTTCTAGTTCCATGATAACTGTGCAGTTTTCAATTTTTCGATTTCTTGAAACATGATGTCAAGACTAATTTTTTTTTATTATGGCTTTTAGGTAGTCCAATAATCCTTGAACTATTTCTCCTTGACCTATTTTCTAAGTCAGTTGTTTTTCCAATGAGATATTTTGTGTTTTCTTCTATTTCTTTAATTCTTTTGACTTTTATTGTTTCTTGATGGCTCATTGAGTCATTATATTCAGCTTGGCTAATTTTAATTTTTTTGGAGTTATTTTCTTCAGTGAGATTATGTACCTGTTTTACCAAGCTGTTAATTTTCTTTTCATAATTTTCTTGCATTGCTCTCATTTCTTTTCCCCATTTTTCTAATACCACTCTTATTCAGTTTATAAAATCAGCTTTTTTACTCTTTTAGAAAAATCTCTTTACCTCTTCCAGGTATTTTTGTTGGGCTTATTTCCAATCTGCGTTTTTCTTTGAGGTTTTGCTTGTAGATGCTTTCAAGTCATTGTCTTTCTTCTGACTTTGTGCCTTGAGCTTCCCTGTCATCATGGAAGTCACCTCAGGCTCCCTTGTTTGTTGTTTGCTCATTTTTCTAGCCTATTTCTTGACTTTGGACTTTATGTTAGAGTTGAGCTCTGCTTTTGGGCAGCTAGGTGACACAGTGGGTAGAGTGTCAGGCCTTGAGTTGGGAATACTCATCTTCACTAGTTCAATTCTGGTCTCAGACACTTACTAGCTGTGTGACCTGGGCAAGTCAATTAACCTTATTTGCCTCAGTTTTCTCATCTGTAAAATGAGCTAGAGAAGGAAATGGCAAACTTCTTCCAGAATCTTTGCCAAGAAAACTCCAAATGGGGTCATGAAGAGTTGGACACAGCTGCAAAACAACAACAATGAGCTCTGCTTACCTCTAGGGCTAGGGGTGTGGTGGCAGGTGGGATGGTTGGTCTGAACTTTTGTACCTTGGTCTGGGTACCTGCAGGTTTTCAGTGCTTCCAAAGTGGTTTGATACCAGGAGAGGTCTGGGCACTGCCAGTATGTTTTTACTTGTCAAGAGTGGCATTTAACAGAAGGGTAAACTGAGGCATGTGTCTCTGGGCAAGGTTACCAGTTGTTTACTAGTTGGGCTGCTACCAGCCAATAAAACAGGTCAATGGTGTGCCTCAATTTCCAGCCCAATATCTAGAAATGAAGATGCAGAAATCTTATTATTGGTTATGGAATTGGCAACATCGTAGGGTTGAGGGATCATGATTGGTTACATTAAAGAAAGTGGGCGTAGGATACATGTAAGATGAAGACCACCTCTCTCTTGTCTCTAAGGAAAGCTTTGTGAGTTTATGGGCTCCGGCTGCATCTCCAGATCATTGACAGGGACCCAGCAAAGTAGACTCACTGGTGCCTAGGGATTAGATTAGACCACCTTTTTAATTGACAAGAATGAGGCTAAACATGAGACAAAGTCAGCTAGTCTGCTTCTTAAGGAAAACACACAAATGC
Source organism: Phalanger gymnotis (assembly GCA_028646595.1). NCBI lineage: Eukaryota > Metazoa > Chordata > Mammalia > Diprotodontia > Phalangeridae > Phalanger > Phalanger gymnotis. The sequence continues at coordinate 234,403,623 of CM053625.1, forward strand.
CTCAGAAGCTGTAGTTCTCCTAGATAACAACAAACTGTGCAGGTGGTGCTCAGATGACAGAGTTTATCTTTAACTAACAGTGGTTGTGGGAAAACTTCAACCTTTACATTTAACTTCAGAGAGGGAGGCTGAACTTTTGAACTCATGATCTTCTATACTCAGAGACAAAGAAGAGGCTTAGGCTTGTTACTAGAATACAGAATATAGTTACAGAATAAAGTCACTTGCAGAACGAAATCAAGTATAAAATTACAAGATCAATAGTTAAGCCTGGGTTGTAGAGTATGTAGAAGAGAGTTAAATGGAAAAAGACTAGGAAGGGGGCCAGGTTATGAAAGGCTTTAAAAGTCAAATTCAGGATTTTAATTTTTGTTCCTTGAGGTAATAGAAAGCCATTAAAGTTTATTTAATAGAAGACCTATGCTTTAGGATGATCCCTTTGATAGCAGAAAGGAGAATGGACTGGTGTGAGGAGATTTGAGGCAGTCCAACCTACTAGCAGTCTTGCAGGCATGGGGTGATGAGGGCCTGCACCATTGCAGCATAAGAGGAGAGAAGAGAGCTTATGTGAGAGATGTAGAAAAGGTAAAATCAGCAGGCCTTGGCAATAGATTAGCTATAGGGGAAGGGAAGTAAGAGATAGTGAGAAATCCAGGATGACTCCTAGGTTGTGAACCTGGCTAACAGAGAGGATGGTGATACCCTTAACAGCAATAGGGAAGGTAGGGAGAGGGAAAGGTTTAGGGAGAAAGACAATAGCAGTGGCTATGTAGTAAGCAATAAATGCTTGTTGATTGAATGTTGATGTTCATTCCATTTACATTGGGGTGTGTGTATGTGTGTAGATTGGTAGTTTTCCTGGTTCTCGATACTTCTTTGCATCAAATCTTTAACCTGTCTATATTCTTTATAGCCTTTGTGTCTTCCACTGCAGTAGTATTACATTTCCATTCTTATACCACAATTTCTTTGAGCATTTCCAAATTAATAGGCATCAACTTTGTTTCTGGTTCTTTGCTACCATATAAGTATTGCTGTTAATATTTGGTAACTATGGGACTTTTCTTTTTGTTACTGGCCTCGAGATATTTGCTGAGCAGAGAAATATCTGAGTCATAGGATATGGACATTTTAGTCATTTTCTTAATGTAATTCCAACTCGTGTTCAATATCAATTCAGAGCTTTACCAGCAGTATATTTAGTGTGCTTGTTTTCTGAAACTCCTTTACCATTGATTGTTAACATCTTTTGTCAACATTGCCCATTTTCAAGGTATGGGATAAAACTTTAAAGATATTTTGGTTTGTATTTCTCTTATTAATGATGTTGAAAAATTATTCATGTGGTTCACAATTTACAGTTCTTTTTTTGAAAACTGTTCTTTGGAAAACATCTTGCATATAAGAAGTGGATCCAAGATAGTTGTTAAATAGTTTGTTTTCCCAGTTGATACGTTTCCATCTTATCATAGCTGCATTAATTTCATTAGTGTAAAAATCTTTCAATTCATGTAATTGAAATTATCTTTTTTAAGCCTTTTAGAGTTTTCTTGTCCCTTGTTTGATTATAAACTGTGTCCCCAACTATAGCTGTTAAAGGTATTTTATTTGGTTTTCTTTTTTTAATTGCATAACTTTTAATATTCATGTCATAAATCCATTTTGAGTTTTGTCAGAATTGATTTCTAACATTTTGAATATTGTCACTGAGGTGTAGTTTTATTCTAGATATTGAACTTTTATAGAATATTTTGAGTGTTCAGCAAGTAAATCTTGTTTAATGCTCTAAAAATTTGCCTGTAACAAATCATCTCAAGAGTTACCAGTCAGTTGGGAGTCATTCCCAGTATGTGAAATAAAAGCAGAAAAGATCTAAATTATATATTACTATAAAACTCTGGTCAAGAGATATTTTAGGTTATCTAGGATAAGGTAAAAAAAATTGCTAAATATTCAGCTTTTCATGACATGCATGGCATTTGGAATTGTAAAGAACACGAGTAAACCATCCTTACTCATAGCATCTATTTCTTCTGTAAGAGGTGATTAATATGTTTTTCAAATCTGTAAAGTAGTGCAGTCTGTCATTAAGCACAAGACTTGCCTTAATATAATCTTATTGCCTAGTGATACTGTGTATCCCTAAATGTTTTCTTTTTTAATTTTTTTAAGTCAGCTTTCTTGAACAAAGGAGTGCTTCCTGATACCATTTGTGTGGACAATAAATACTTTGTGTTCCACAGCTGACAGTTGTCTTTATCTTCTTCACATTTCTCAGATCTGTTGATTTTTTCCGCCCTTACTTGTTTTCTAACTAAATGCAGCAGCATGTGGCAAGTTTCACTGAGGAATTTTTAAAAATTGCATATTTTAATAGTTACTATAACATGTAAAATGAAATGATTAAATTACAAATAATGCCCACCAAAGCGTAAGTAAAGTAGACTCTATGTGAAGTGAAAATTTGAGTGGTATTTATGAGTAACTGACATTTGTTTTCTGTGGACAATATGGGAGATTAAAATTTAAATAATTTCTCTTGCCCAGAATTGATGTTGTTATGAGATAATCAGGAAGGGAAAATAAGCCTCTCTGATTTAGACTGATCCTTTTATCACACATTTAATTAAAAAAAATTCTCTAGACAAATAAAAGATTGTTTTAAGTGTGTTTAGGCTATTGTAGCGCTTGGTTGGACTTTGAAGGGCCAAACCAGAAGAAAGCATAGAATTTTTTAAAGGTTTATTTTTCATAAGGGGAGAGAATATATTTATCATTACTAACCAAAGATATGTTTAACATTATTTTTAAAATCTTTTTATTTCTATAAAGAAATAACATGTTACATGTATTTTAAGATAAGAGTTTTTGTTTTATTAAACCCATTTTTATATAACAGTAATGATAAATATAGTAAGGTCTCAGATATTCAAATATATGGATATAATTGCTTTTCCAGTTTTGATAGAGTTTAAATTAAACTTAGATTAAGTTCATACTCCTTAACCAGTCTTTCATTCAAGGCATTTCCCTATGGGTCTCAATTTATCTTTCCCTTCTAATTTCCCACTTCTTCCTTTAAAGCATCCTATGTACATACTCTTGAACTTTTTTGTTATTCCATAAATATATAGAGATATGTAAATATAAGTAGGAATATATGTATACATATGAAATAGCCATAAATGTTTCTATATAATGTATAAATAGAAGAGTCAAGAATCAAACCCAGTTGCACAAATATTGAATCATATATATAACACATATACACATATAAAAGTATATGCATATTGATACACTATATATGTATATACACACACATATACACATAAGATTGTGCTACATTAGAGTCAGTATTAGTAAATCTCGGTTTGAATCTTGTCTCTTGTATGTCATAAACAGATTTAACAATATTAAGGTAGAGGGAGCAACAAAAAATAAAGCAATGCTGTAAAAGTTTGTTTTTGTTTTTTTTAACCAGTAACAAGTTGAAGAAATGTTTATTAAGTATTATATACAAAGCATTATCCTAAGGCTTGGCAATATAGAGACAACAATGCAGCAATCAAGCAACTTAGATTTTGCCGGAAGAATACAACATGTATACAAATAAACAAATACAAAATATATAAAAATAATTTCACAGGCAGGAGAGTGTGTTGCTAATTGGAGTGCTGAGGAAAATAGCTGAGCTGTTCTTTGAAGGAATTTAGGAAGTCCATAAGGTAGAGGTGAGGAGAGAATTCACTTTAGACTTTAAAGGCACAGAGAGAGATCAAATATCACTATTGTAGGTCTGACCTATTTTAGAACCACCTGGTGGTTCACGCTTGGGAGTGGAATGAAATGAGACTTCATAGATCATCTAACAATTAACAAAAGCAGTTTTACTTAGCCTTAGCATGGAAAGAATATTCAGCAAAGATACTGCAGTGATTCAGTTTCAGGCAGCTTCTCTGCCTCTGCATTTGCTGTGGTACCACAGTGTCAGTATGTCAGGATCAGAGCTCCTTATTCCCGATTTACCGGCTTTTGTATTTAAGGAACAAGGAAGCTACCATTAATGGTTCAATCTTTAGCCCTCTGGGCCAACTAAATCTCAAGTATAGTGTGAATATATTTTAAGGGAAAAGTAGCCCAGGTGCCTGGGCATTAAGAAAAGCTATTCTAATCTCAGGAACCCTACACGATTTCTAGGTAGCACCTAGAAGTCAGTTAAACAAGAAGAGAGCATGTGGTGAAGGGATGTCATATGACACAAGACTGGAAAGGTAGGTTGGGGTCCACATTGTGGAGGGCTTTAAATGGCAGTCTAGCAAGTATACTTTGCCTCACTGTCGAAGAGCTAGGCCATTACTTCTACCTTTCAGTGTTCCAGGTTGTGTCTGTGGTCTCCCCCAACCACCCTTACCTGCTATTGAGTAACTAGTACTCTAGTTCTGTTTTACCACTTAACATCGATTAACATTCATAAAGAGATATTTGCTTTGAAGATACAGCAAGAACAAACGTATAAACATTTCTCCTTAATGCCTTAGGGGTATTCACCCCTCTTATCTCCTAAGTCTTTGAGCAGACTGGTCTCAGACTGAACTCAGTACCCACGAAGCATTGGTTTCACCAAAGTAAAGGTCCAAATGCTCCATCACTGCTGGATGAGTTACTGTATCAGCTTTTGCTGGACTGTGCCTTCAAGGATACTTCTTCCTCTGGGTCACTCATGCTGGGCTTTCTATAAAAACTGGCATGGGCTTATCCTCCTGGATTTTTGAAAGTGAGGTCAGAACCTCTTTTACCTAAACAGAAAAGCAAAAAGACTGTGATTTGTTATTAGAGGGCCAAATCTTGGCTGTAGAGACAGAGTGGGCCCAAGGTCTTTTCTCTGACAGCATTGCTTTTTATTGTATGCCATCAGCAAAGAAGTCAAACCAGGAGCCAGTAGCCAAAGAGAAAATGGCTGAGACTTGATCATTGTGCTTGTTTAAAGATACTTTATCCAAACTATTTTATATATTCAATGCTATCCCAGTTAAATTTCCAAAAATATTTTTTACTGAATTAGAAAAATAATAACAAAATTCATTTGGAAAAACAAAAAGTCAAGAATATCAAATGAAATAATTTTCAAAAAATGTAAAGGAAGGAAGTTTAGCAGTACCAGATCTTAAACTACATTATAAGGCAATAATTATGAAAACCATCTGGTGCTGGCTAAGAAATAGAAAGGTAGATCAGTGGAATAGAGTGGACATATAATTTACAGAAGCAAATAAACATCATAACCTTATATTTGACAAGTGTAAACACTTCAGGTTTTGGGATAAGAATTCATTATTTGTTTAAAATTATTGGGAAAACTGGAAAGCAGTATGGCAGAAAATGGTCTTAGACCAAAATCTTAACACCATTTACCAAGATAAGGTCAAAATGAATACATGACCTAGATATAAAGAAGGATTTTACAAGAAAATTAGAAAAACACAAAATATATTACTTATCAGACTTATGGATAGGTGAATAATTTATGAATAAACAAGAGATACCAAATTTAGGTATAAAATGGATAACTTGGATTAAAATAAATTAAAAATAAAACTTAATAATGAAAAAAAAATAAAGGTACTTATAGTTTTGCTTCCCCACCCAGCTGCAAACTTTAGCAGGCCCAACCGATATACATATGCCTTCCATACAATGTCTCACCAAGGTTTTTCCATTATCCATCACTGTACCTGTCCAGTAAGTTTCCTGGCCTCTCTAATGTGTTAGAAGTACTCTGAGCCAGGTCATGTTTCAATTTCTGTTACGCCAGCATTTATTTGTATTTTATGCCAGAGGCAATAGGGAGCTATTGAAAAATTTTTGAATGAAGAGAAAGTGAAATAGAATATCAATTTGGTAGCAGTATGAAGGATAAACTGGAAAAGGGGAGAGATTCAGGCAGAGATGCAAGTTAGACTATTGCATTAGTTCTGGGGCAAAGTTTGGGGCTTAAATTCAGGTAGATATGTGAAAGAAGAGAAGGTGCAGATATAATAGATGTTGGGGAACTAAAATCCACAAGACTTTGTAACTAATTAGATGTGTTAAGTAACTGAGAGTGTGCTGTTATAGGTCAAAGTTATTAAAGCCTACCCTTGAACAAAACCAGCTTACATTCATATTTTGAGACCCACATAGAATTTTTTCTTTAGGGAATTCTATTAAGTAAAATGATTAAAGGGGATGGAATATTGACTGTCAATTGATCACATTGTCCCTCAGTTCTAAATTTTTGCAAGGTTTTTTTTTTTTGGAGGGGGGAAAGCAGGGCAGTTGGGGTTAAGTGAGTAGCCCAAGGTCACACAACTAGTAAGCGTGTCAAGTATCTGAAACTGGATTTGAATTTTAGATATCAAGATTCATTCCATCTTTCTGCACACTAGAAGTGAGTGACATCTCCTGAAGTTTAAGAGGTAAGTTTGGGCTAAGTGAAAGAAATTACAGGAAAATTCGAATTTATGAACAGGTTGTGATACAAAAGTTGTTATTTCATAAGTTTGGAACTACTTGTTCTGCTTAGTGGAGCAGGTAGTAAATTACTCATTAATCAAATATTTGTTGAATGCCCATTGTGTACAAAACAATGTGGGAGATTCAGTTTCACAGGTAGATTTGATAAGGCATGTATTTATATATATATATATTTGGAGATACACATATATATTTATGTATCTCTGTGTGTATATGATTATCCCTTCCACATCACGGGGGTTTGGGGCACATTGCCCCTATAATATGGAAAATTTGTGTAAAATTTTTTGGTCTTTTCTTCATACCAGAGAAGTTGGAATTATTATGGTATTAAAAGATAAAATATATTGATATTATATAAGACTATACATACATTTTATGCATTTCTGGGTCATCTGCTGGCCTTCACATGTTATCTGCAGCTTCCATAAAACTCTCAAAATATTCCCATTTAATTTCTTATGCTGACCCAATATTTTGAAACTGCAATGGGAAAATCTTGATGTGGAAGAGATAACTATATATACATAAATACACGTATTTATTGTTATTTGGTCGTTTCAGTCATGTCTGACTCTTTGTGAGCCCTTTTTGAGGATTTTTTTTCCCAGTGATGCTGGAGTGGTTTGCCATTTCCTTTTCCAGCTCATTTTACAGATGAGGAAACACAGCCAGTATGTGTCTGAGGCCATATTTGAACTCAAGAAGGTTTGTCTTCCAGATTCTAAAACTCTGTCTACTGAGCCACCTAGTTACCCTACATATATGTATGTGTCTGTCTGTCTATTTGTTTTTTATGTTTGCATATATACATACACATACACACATGTATCTAAAACATACAAATAAAAATAACCAAAATAAAAAGCACTAGGAAGAAGTACAGAAGGGACTCAAGCAAAATGCAGTTAAGAGTTGATGAAACTTGCTAAACCAAGAACTATTACATATCTTAAAAATAAATAAAATAATAGCTTAGTCATGTTGATAGAAAACAAAATATTTTTGATCCTTGCTACTTTAAAAGATTTTATTATGGAAGCTAGCCATTCCTTCCTCTAACGACATTCAATCAACAAGCCCATATTGAATCACCAGTATATTCTAGGTCTGCTAAGCACTCAGGATACAAAGACAAAAGTGTGACAGGCCTTGCCTTCAAAGATTTCATATTAATTAGCGCCTTGGTACCACTCAGAGCCAAAATAGAACTTAAGTTCATATTAACTCATATGACCTTGTAACTTAGCTTTTTCTTTGCTTATTCAAACTTGAAAAGAAAAATTAATTTTCTTGTTTTTTTTCAACTTTTGAATAGCTTCTCAAGTTAGAATAAAAAAAAAAGAAAGGAATATTTAAAATAAACACTCGATACCAGCAGAAGAAACATCTTCTATTAAAAACTGAGTCATCGCTTCAGGCATCTTTGATGAATTCAAGTGCTTAGGACTTCTATTAGTTATGTAAAAAAATCTTACTAGCTTGCATGGTTTTTGGATGGTTCATACATCCCAGAAACACATTCCTTAAGAGAATTTCTGAATCCCCATGTACTAGCCATCTTTTCTTTAGCCATTAAGACCCGATTATTAACAAATATTGACAAGTTGAGTGTTATAAATAACCTATGTCACTTATTTGTAATTTCAAGTCTAAAACCTATGAAGTTCTGTGGTCATTTTCAGAGTAACTTGCTTTAAGCAATAGACACTTTGTGGGGGGCAATAAGTGGTAGATATGTAAATGAGGATTAACCTACAGGATCTGTTAACATTTTTCTGGTTTAAAATTAACATTGCATAAAACTAAAGGGAATTAGGCAGTTGAGAAATAGCTTAAATCAATCAACATTTATTAAGCATTTATCATGGTTTATTACTTACTATTGTTTTTAACTTTATTATTAAGCACTGTGCTAAGTGCTGGGTACACAAAAAGAGGCAAAGGTCAGTCCCTACCCACAAAGAACTTATAACAGTCTAATGGGGGAGACAACATGCAAACAAATACATACCACACAGGCTATATTGTGTACAGGATGAATAGGAAATAATTAATAGAGGCAAGACAGAACGAAGAGGGTTTGGGGAAAGCTACTTGTATAGAAGGTAAGATTTTACTTTATTTGCTTTAGTATTTAGTGTTTTCTCACCTGTCAAAGACAGATAATACATACATTTTTTCATTTTTTTCTTTAATATATTTAGTTTTCAGCATTGATTTTCACAAGAGTTTGAATTACAAATTTTCTTCCCATTTCTACCCTCCCCCCAATCCAAGATGGGGTATATTCTGGTTGCCCAGTTCCCTAGTCAACCCTCCCTTCTATCACCCCTCTCCCATCCCCTTTTCCTCTCCTTTCTTGTAGGGCAAGATAAATTTCTACACCCCGTTGCCTGTGTATCTTACTTTCTAGTTGCATGCAAACCCTTTTTTTCTTTTGGTTTTTGAACATCTGTTTTTAAAACTTTGAGTTCCAAATTCTCTCCCCTCTTCCCTTCCCACCCACCCTCCCTAAGAAGTCAAGCAATTCAACATAGACCACATGTGTATCATTATGTATAACCCTTCCACAATACTCATGTTGTGAAAAACTAACTATATTTTGCTTCTTCCTAACCTATCCCCCTTTACTGAATTTTCTCCCTTGACCCTGTCCCCTTTCGAAAGTGTTTGTTTTTGATTACCTCCACCCCCATCTGCCCTCCTGTCTATCATCCCCCCCCCTTTTTTTATCTTCTTCCTCCTTTTTTCCTGTGGGGCAAGATACTCAATTGGATATGTATGGTATTCCCTCCTCAGGTCAAATCTGATGAGAGCAAGATTCATTCATTACCCCTCACCTGCCTTCTCTTCTCTCTTGCCACTTTTATACGAGATAATTTACGCAGAACATTCTATTCTCTCATCCCTTAATTTGTTTTTATTTCTTTTAGATATCTTTCCTTCATCTTCAACTCACCCTGTGCCTGTTCTCTCTCTCTCTCTCTCTCTCTCTCTCTCTCTGTATATATATATATGTGTGTGTGTGTGTGTATATATATACACACATACACATACATACACACTCACATATACATACATATATGCATATTCCCTTCAGCCACCCTAATACTGAGGTCTCATGAATCATACACATCATCTTTCCATATAGGAATGTAAACAAAACAGTTCAGCTTTAGTAAGTCCCTTGCAGTTTCTTTCTCTTGTTCTTTTTCTTGATTACCTTTTCATGCTTCTCTTGATTCTTGTGTTTGAAAGTCAAATTTTCTATTCAGCTCTGTTCTTTTCACTGAGAAAGCTTGAAAGTCCTCTATTTATTGAAAGTCCATATTTTGCCTTGGAGCATGATACTCAGTTTTGCTGGGTAGGTGATTCTTGGTTTTAATCCTAGCTCCATTGACCTCTGGAATATCATATTCTAAGCCCTTCGATCTCTTAATGTAGAAGCTGCTAGATCTTGGGTTATTCTGATTGTGTTTCCACAATACTCAAATTGTTTCTTTCTGGCTGCTTGCAGTATTTTCTCCTTGATCTGGGAGCTCTGGAATTTGGCAACAATATTCCTAGAAGATTTCTTTTTGGGACCTATTTGAGGAGGAGATCAGTGGATTCTTTCAATTGCTATTTTGCCCTGTGGCTCTAGAATATCAGGGCAATTCTTGACAATTTCTTGAAAGATGATATCTAAGCTTTTTTTTTGATCATGGCTTTCAGGTAGTCCAATAATTTTTAAATTCTCTCTCCTGGTTCTGTTTTCCAGGTTAGTGGTTTTTCCAATGAGATATTTTACATTCTCTTCCATTTTTTCATTCCTCTGGTTCCGTTTGATAATATCTTGATTTCTCCTCAAATCACTAGCTTCCACTTGCTCCAATCTAATTTTGAAGGTAGTATTTTCTTCAGTGGTCTTTTGGACCTCCTTTTCCATTTGGCTAATTCTGCCTTTCAAGGCATTCTTCTCCTCATTGGCTTTTTGGAGCTCTTTTGCCATTTGAGTTAGTCTATTTTTTAAGGCGTTGTTTTCTTCAGTATATTTTTCAGT
>CM053625.1:234414680-234451586 GCA_028646595.1 Phalanger gymnotis
TTTCTGTTTTGCTCTGTAGCTCTAGAATATCAGACCAGTTCTCCTTGATAATTTCTTGAAAGATGATGTCTAGGCTCTTTTTTGATCATGGCTTTCAGGTAGTCCAGTAATTTTTAAATTATCTCTCCTGGATCTATTTTCCAGGTCAATGGTTTTTCCAATGAGATATTTCACATTGTCTTCCATTTTTTCATTCCTTTGGTTTTGTTTTATGATATCTTGATTTCTCATCAAGTCACTAGCTTCCACTTGCTCCAATCTAATTTTTAAGATAGTATTTTCTTCAGTAGTCTTTTGGACCTCCTTTTCCATTTGGCTACTTCTGCCTTTCAAGGCATTCTTCTCCTCGTTGGCTTTTTGGAGCTCTTTTGCCATTTGAGTTAGTCTATTTTTTAAGGTGTTGTTTTTCTCAGTATATTTTTAGGTGTCCTTTTGCAAGTCATTGACTTGTTTTTCATGGTTTTCTCGCATCCTTCTCATTTCTCTTCCCAATTTTTCTTCTACTACTCTAACTTGCTTTTCCAAATCCTTTTTGAGTTCTTCCATGGCCTGAGACCAGTTCATGTTTTTCTTGGAGGCTTTTGTTGTAGGCTCTTTGACTTTGTTGACTTCTTCTGGCTGTGTGTTTTGGTCTTCTTTGTCACCAAAGAAAGATTCCAAACTCTGAGACTGAATCTGGGTGCATTTTTGCTGCCTGGCCATGTTCCCAGCCAACTAACTTGACCCTTGAGTTTTTCAGCGGGGTATGACTGCTTTTAGAGTTAAGAGAACTGTGTTCCAAGCTTGGGGGGATACGCCAGCTCTGCCACACCAGCACTCCTCCTTCCCCAAGAACCCACAACCAGATGTGGACTTATATCTTCCGCATGGTCTTCACTCCCCCTCTGCTCTGCCCCTTAGTTCCTCCCACCAGGTGGGCCTGGGGCCAGAAGCAACTGCAGCTGTAGTTCTGTAGCTGCCCCACCTCTGCTGCCCCTGGGGCTGTGGCTGAACCAGGGAACTCCTTCCACTCCCACAGCTTTTCCAACTAACCTTCTCTTTTTTCTTTGGTGTTTGTGGGTTGAGAAGTCTGGTAACTGGTGCAGCTCACTGATTCAGGGCGCTAGAGTCTGTTTTGCCTGGCTCCTGGTCTGGTTGGTCTGCGTCGCCCACGCTGGGCTCTGCTCTGCTCCCTTCCATTCCCAGCTCCGTGCGGAATAGACCTTACCCAGAGACCATCTAGGCTGTCCTGGGCTAGAGCCCTGCTTCCCTCTGCTAATTTGTGGGTTCTTCAGTTCTAGAATTTGTTCAGAGCCATTTTTATAGGTTTTTGGACAGACTCTGTGGGGAGCTCAAGCTAGTCCCTGCTTTCCAGCTGCCATCTTGGCTTCCCCCCCACCCCATTAAGATCTTATCTATCTGTCCTGGGTACATTCTCCTATGGGACTCTGTCAGAATATTATTTGTTTCGTTGTTTCTTCTCATAAGATTGTAGTGGGTTCTAAGTTGACAAATCCTTTAAAAAGATATTCACATTTACAGAAAATACATAATGTGTACTTTTGTGATCTATAACTTCTCTGCCACCTCGACACATGTACATTGAAAAGCAGAGAAACTCCTCAGTGACTTAGTAGTATTTGAAAAGTTGCTATGACTTGAAAAATTAATCAGTGTGCAGCTGACCTGGTGATGAGTCTCTCAACTAGGCTGATCATCAGATGATAGACGTACAGTCTCTCACTAGACCTATTCTGGCTTGATCAAACCTGCCAGAGCTAGCATAAGTTTTGAAATTTTTGGGTCACCTTCACACCATGGGAAAACACTAGAGTATGGCTTTAAATGTACATTACAATATACTGTCATATTATCTTTAATTTTCTAAGCAAAATACAATTATTTTAAAAGTAGAGTTTCATGATTGCTTTCCAAAAAGTTATAAATGACCTTTGTTGAATAAAAAGTACTCTCAGTTTATGCATACTGAGATTGTGCTTACATTTTTCGCCAATAAGAACTCCAAACTTGAGATACTGCAATTAGTAGTTATTCACGTTACGGTTATCAGACTTAGTGGCCAATGAAAAAAATTAGGTCATACTAGCCTAATTACTATTTCCCTCAGTTTTCCCTTAGGGCCCAGGACCACTTTTCCTGAATTCAAGATGACAGCTTTCTACCTTTCTTTCACCCTAGGAGTATAACCACTAATTTCTAAATCACAGTTTTCTGCAAGATACTACTTTTTATTAAAATAGTTAAGGGAGCAGTAATAGGTAGTAATTAGGAATTCCTAGTATGTTGGATAATTAGTAATATTTTAAATATAAAGTATACTTTATTAATACGTATAACTTTGAAAGATTAGTTTAAACATACCTAGGAATCTTATCTCTGTGTTGTGGGTTTAGGAGCTTATTTTCAGAGTCTTGTGAGATAATATCTTGTATTGGTTCCTGCATAGTAGTAAGTGCTCCCTCAGTAGATGGGAAATGTTGCAGGTCACCTAGCATTACAGAAAGATGGAGAACTGCCACACAGAAACTTGAATATGTAGAGCTAAATTTATTAAGTAATATTTGGAATCACAAATGATTGGGCCATTAATGATAAGACCAATAACTGTGTTTTTGGTTTACTCTCTGTGTTTCCTTATGTGAGAGGATTCTTTATCCAACCTGTGGAACTCCAAAGTTTTCTTTTATATAATAGCCTTTGAGATACTGGAAAAGAGCTATCAGGTATTCCTCCAAGCCTTCTCTAGTCTAAATATCTCAAGTTCTACATTGCCTTAGCTTCTGGACATTCTCTAGCCTATTGATTGTCCTTCCTAAACTATGGCATTCTTCATATATTGGTTAACAGAACTTGAGTATAAAGGGACTGGCACTTCCTTAATTTCTGGACCCTGTGGCTTTCAAAGTAGTTCTAAATCAAATTAGCTTGTTTGACAGCCATATAGTTAGCATTTATAATAATTATCATTTACAGAGCACTTTAAGGGTTTCAAAGTGCTTCGTCCTCACAGCAGCTGTGGAGGGAGACGTTACTATTGTCTCCATTTTTAGATGAGGAAATGGAAACAGAGATTGAGGGACTTGGCCAAGAATCACGCAGCTAGTAAGTGTCTGAGGCTGGATTTGAACTTGGAACTCCGTGTCCAGTGCTCGGTCTACACTCCCTGGCTGCTACTCACATATGATATATGTGTGTGTGTGTGTGTGTGTGCGCGCGCGCGCCATTACACTGCTGATTCATTTTGTAATTTTTAGACCTTCAAAACATCTAGATCTTCTTTTAAAACTGCTGTCTAAACTATATTTTTTTGTTTTTACTTGCTGAGTAACCTTTTTTGAACACAAACATCAGACTAAATTTACATTGATCTCTATTAACTTTCATCTTACTAGATTTCGTCCAACTTTGTAGTCTAAAATCCACTGTGTTAGCTAGGTTTATGTCATTGGCAGAATTGATGAGCACATGTGGTATAGCACAGTATTCTCTAAAATAGAAATGGATTCCTGCTGGCTGCATATTGAGTTAGAAAACAACACATTAACATCTCTATGTTATGTTTTTTATTTTCTTAAACATTTTGCAATTGCATTTGAATCTGATTCAGGCCACACTCAAGAGTGTTTGATACCTGGTGTAGTAGAATGATTGCTGTATTTGAAATCAAGAGACCTCAACTCTGTCATTTATCGTCTGTGTGACCTTGGGCAAGTCACCTTTGCCCTCATTGTCCTCATGTATTAAATGAGGAACCAGACTACATGATCTTTTTAAAGATACTTTCTGACTTTAAATCTATGATTTTATATCTTTATATTAGTCATTGCTAATTTTAAATACTTTTAAGACCAAGCACAGATCATAGGACACTTCACTGGAGATCTTCAAAATTGGCATTGAACAGCATTAATTAACTCTTTGGATCTGACTAGTCAACCAATTCTGATGCCACTAATTGTATTATTCTTTACTACAGCTTTTCATCTTTCCCAGAAGGATTAACATGTGTTACTTTTTCACATGCTTTGCTAAAATCTAGGCATGCTTTATTTGAAATATATAGCATTCAATCCCTTTCCATCCCTGCACAGGGAATCTTCTCTGCCTGGAATAGCCTCCCTACTCACTGTTGCCTCTTGGAACCCCTGGATCCTTTCAAGACTCAGCTTACTTCCCATGAACTTTTACTGACTGCCCGAGTTATGTCATTTTCCCTTCTTTGTATACACTTTATATTTTCTTATTTGTAACATATATGTGTTGTTCCCCACTCCAGTAGAATTATTTTCACCACTCGCCCCCTCTTCTTTCTCAGTAAACTCCAGTGATTCTTTATTATCTCCAGGATCAACTTTAAAGTCTTCTCTTTATTAGTAATGAGAATAGCTAGCATTTATATAGTGCCTTATGTGTTAACTCATTTGGTCTTCATAACAACCCTGGACAGTAGGTGCAATAATTCCCCCCATTTTACAGATTAGGAAACTGAGGCATAGACAGATTAAGTGGCTTGCCCAGGGTCACACAGTGTCTGAGACAGAATTTAAACTCAAGTATTTCTGATTCCAAGTCCTCTGCTCCATGCACTGTGTCACCTGACTGCAAATAATATTTACAGCTCTTCACAATCTGGCCCCTTCTTTCCTTCCCATTTTATTATACTTTACTCTCCTCTACTCTACAATCTAGCTCCACTGGTCTATTTACTGTTGCTCACACAAGACACTCCATCTCCTTCTACCTTCATGTCTCAGCCTTTAGATTCCCTGCCTATCTTCAAGACTCAGCTCAAAAGGCACCTTCTGCAAGAAACCTTCCTCCTCACTCACCAGTTAAGTTTCAACCTTCCATCTCCTCCATATATATCTTGTATGTACCTATTTCTTTACATGTTATCTCTCCAATTAGAATGTAAGTTCTTCGAGTATGTCATGATAAATTTATGATTAAGGGCAACTGAAGCACCAAAGTCCAAGTGTAATCTATTTATTGGCAAGATTAGCAATTGCCAGTAATAGAGGTCAGTGGCCCCTCAGTGACCAGAGACATACCTTAAGTTAAAGCAGCTTTTTCTATAATCTGGTTATAAAGCTCTTTTACATAATGTCACCTGGCACCAACTAAACTAAGACTGTGATTGGTCCATAATCACATTAACTTGCAAAAGGAGTCTTTCAGAGCCCATGGTAGAAGAAGACACAGAGTTAGTCAACATCCTTGGAAAGTCCCCAACCCAAACTCACCTCTACTAGAGAAACCCAGTGCTAGGAAAACCATCCCAGGACCATATTGAATCATCCTCCATTCATCTATTTTTTCTCCTTCAAGAGGCAAGTTTTACTCAAAGTGGTGTGCATAGTCTCCTTTAAAGTATAACTCAATCTTTTGTATGGGAAATGATTGTATGGAAAATGTATGGGAATCATAGGATAACTCCCTTAAGTGAATAGTAGTCTGAGAGAATGCTGACTTCTCTCAGGGGAGATGAGGCAGCATTGAGATCTAAAAAAAACAAGAGACCACGGAGGAGGAAAATGAACAGCTGAATATCAGAAGTTAAACTTCTCTGATGGCCAAGAGCAGTGTAACAATTCAGTGCCACAAGCCTTTATTAAGAGTTTCTGCAAGAAATAATAAGTATATGTGCAAGGAAATGTAAAGATAAAGATAACTGCCCCTGCCTTCAAGAAGCTTACATTCTAGTTAGTCACCAAACATTTATTAAGAGCTTATTCTATGCTAGGAGCTGTGATAAGCACTGAGGATACATTGAACTATTGTACCTTTCATCTTAACAAAGAAAAACAGCTAAGTAAAACCAACTGTCATAATACAAGGTTTAATGCACAATAAAAATTACAACAATAATACTAACAATTTTAAGGATAGGACTGGACTTGGGATTTTACTTGTACTGAGAGCTCTATCAGGTGAGAAAATGTTCTTCCAATGCAGGCTAGTACTTTCTCTACAATATATAGTCTTACAAAGTTGCCTAGAGCACTGGGAGGACCTGCCCAGGATCCCATAGTCAGGCTGTGCATGAGGTTGGATTCGACTTTAGGTCTTGCTGATTCCCAGGCCGGCTCCATATCCACCATGCTATGTTGTTTGTCCTCTCTGAGACTACTAATTCTATCATTTGAAATATAATTTGAACAGTCTATTTAATGGTCTAAATAGTCAGACCATGCATATTTAAATCATCTTAATTTCCCAGAGAGAAAGCTTAGTTAAGTGAACTACTCTACTCCCCATGATTTTAATGCATACATTTTATGGGAAATATACTTTTAAAATGCATCCTATGGTCATTTCCCATTTCATTGAGAGTCTTAACCAACTTAATAAAGGTTTGAATGGCCACACTTTGTATCTTGTCACCTTAGAACCCTGAACTTCCATGATGTCCCCTTTAAAGGAAATTCTTCAGTTACTGTTTGCTAATGAATCAATCAAGAAGCATTTAATAAGCACGAACTGTGTAAATCACCCCACCCTCCCACCCTTATTCCCCTGCATGGCACCTGCAATACAGAAACAAACATTAATCTGTCCCAGCCTTCAATGACTTTATATTCTTTCAGTCAAGACAATATATGTATAAGAAAATACAAGATAGCTTTGATTGGTAAGGCACTAGCAGGTGGAGAGATCAGGAAAGACCTTGTAGAAGGTGGTACTTGAGCTGAGCTTTGAAGGAAATGAGAGATATTCTAAGAGGTGAAGTTAAAGAGACATTTTATTCTGTGCTTAGGAAACATCCTGTGCAAAGGTCCAGATATGGGAGATGGAGTGTTATATAGGAAGAACCAAAGAAGAGTTTGCAAACATTTTACTTGATAAAAAATTATAAAACAGGTCCAATTTTTGTCTTTTCCAATTTTAGTTTTCCAGTGTTGCCCAGGTGCTCAAAGTAAGACAGAGCTACACAAATTGGATCATTGCTCAAATTGGAGTATTGTATGTTTGGATTTTTATTATGTGAAAAATATTTACTGCCATAATTTTCCTTTTTTCTTCCTAAACTTTTCATTGCATGTGGGTAGAAGGAGGTATTATGCAGATATTTGAGTCCTTGTATACTTATAACTCTTTTGTCTCGGTTTTGAAATTTAAAAACATTTTTTCATTCAATTTGTAGTCATTACAGGTGTTTATTATATGTGTATTAAGAGTATTTATTGGGGGAGAGAAAAGGAAGACTGCTTTTCCCTGGAACCCAACCATGACATAGATGAGGTATTAAGAACCTTGCTGAAGTATTGAGTTGAAATTTTTAAAAGGGCACATGAAGGCAGTTAGCTGATAGCATTATTACCTAAAATAAGAGAAATGAGTGCTCACTAGTGAATCAACCAGTTTCACATAGCTAGTTGGTTCTTTAACATTTTTGACTCTCCAAAAATAAAAAGGAATTATGTTTCTATATTGTCTTAAGGTTTGAAAAGCACTATTAAATCATACATTCTGGTTAGAACTGGGAACTGGAAAGTACACTACCAAGGTAAGTGAACTTATCCACAGCATTCAAAACTTCTCCATTTGCTTAAACCTATGGTTCCATGTATGTATGGATGGTGTGGTGGTGGCTGAGGGAACACCTGTGTTTTCTTGGTGTTAATTGTTAGGCCAAAATTAGCGCAAGCAGCAGAGAATTTATCCATACTTTGTTGCATCTCAGCTTCAGAGGCTGCATTAATTAAGTGCACAATCATCTGCAAACAAATAATCATGCGCCAACACTCCCTCCACTTTGGTCTTGGATTGTAGCCTTTTCAAGTTGAATTTAGCATCAGTGAGATAGCTGACCTTGATGCCATGTTCATCCTCACTGAAGATGTTTGACAGCATGGCTGAAAACATCATGCTAAAAGCATGGGAGCAAGCACACAAGCCTCATTTCGCTCCATTGGTGACTGGGAGAACACGAGAGCATTGTCCATTATCCAGAACATGGGCAGGCATGCTGTCGTGAAACTGATGTACAACACTGTTCTCCGGGGAACCAAATTCTGACATAATTTTCCATAAGCCCTTGTGACTGATAGTATCAAAGGCCTTGGTCAGATCTACAAACGTTGTGTACAGACCTCTGTTTTGCTCCTGGCATTCCTCCTGGAGTTGTCAGGCAGCAAACACCATGTTGACTGTTTCTCAGCCCTTTCTGAAGTCATACTGGCTCTCAGGTAGATGATCAACTTCCAGGTGAAGGATCAGCCTATTAAGGAGGACCCTGGCAAAAATCTTGCCAGCAATGACTAAGAGAGAGGAAACCCCCCACCACCCTCCACCCCTGACTGTCACAGAACAATCTATTTCCTTTACCTTTGTAGAGGATGGACAATGGAGGCATCCTTGAACTCCTGGGGGTTAACTTCCTCTTGCCATATAACCTGGAAAATTTCAGTCAGCTTTTGTATGAGCAATGGACCCCCCACCTTATAAATCTCAGCTGGAGTAGAATGAGCACCAGGTGCTTTGCCACCGGAAGGGAGCCTAATGGCATGCAAAACCTCTCAGTTGTAACTTCAGCTAGGGAGGGATTGACTTTAACCTGAGGTAAACAGTGAATGACTTTAGCATATACAATATATTATACTATATACAATATAGCATATGTAGTATATACAATAAATGGAAGATAATCTTGGAGGAAAGGCATTAGTAGTGGATGAAGCACTTAGAAAATTCTCTTACACAATTCCGAAGGACTCATGAAGAAAAATGCTGTCTATCTCCAGAGAAAGAATAGAGAATGCAGATCAAAGCAGACTATTTTTCACTTTTTTGTGGATTTTTTGTCACAACATGACTAATATGGAAATATGTTTTGCATGATTACACATATATAACCTATATCAAATTGCCTACCACCTCAGGGAGAGGAAAGGAGAAGGAGGGAGAGCATTTGGAACTCTAAATTTTAAAAAATGAATGTTCAAAATTGTTTTTATGTGTAATTGTTGGAAAATTAAAAATTCAAAAAAGAAAGAAAGAAAATTCTCTTTCAGAAAATAGGATTTGAGCTAAGTCTTGAAGGAAGCCAGGGAAGCTAGGAGGTAGAAGTAATTAAGCAGAGTAGGGAGGACATCCAGTGAAAAGGCATGGAGGCAGCAGAGATGTTGTAATGTGTAAGGAATAGCAAGAAGGCCAGTGTCACTGGGTTTTAGAATGCATGGAGGAGGAGAAAAGTATAAGAAGATTGGGAGGGTAGGCAGGGGCCAGGTTGTGAAAGACTTAAAAAGCCAAATAAGATTTTTATATTTGATCCTCGAGGCAATTAGGGAACCACAGGAGTTTATTGAGTAAGGAAGGGACATGGTTACATCTTTGTAATGGAAAGTTCCCTTTTGTTTCATTTTGTTGTCCTGATTTTTCTCCCTCTTTTTTATACTTTGTCAAAAGGGAAGGCAAGGCAGCTAGGTGGCAAGGTACATAGATCACTGGGCCTGGAGTCAGGGAGAATGCCTGAGTTCAAATCTGGCCTCAGACACTTACTAGCTGTGTGACCCCGGACAGGTCACTTCACCTTGTTTGCCTCCGTTCCTCATATGTAAAATGAGCTGGAAAAGGATGTGGTAAACCACTCCAGTGACTTTGCCAAGAAAACCCCAAAATGGGATTGCAAAGGGTAAGACCTGACTGAAACGATTAAACAATAAATGGATGGCTCTCTGAGGAGGGTAGGGAAAGAAGTACATTTAGAAATAAAGGTGATTCATCACACCTGTCAGATTGGCTAATATGATAAAATAGGAAAATTATAAATGCTGGAGAAGATGTGGGAAAGTTGGAACACTAATGCATTGTTGATGGAATTGTGAACTGGTCCAACCATTTTGGAGAGCAATTTGGAACTATGCCCAAATGGCTATAAAAATGTTCATTCCCTTTGGCCCAGCAATACCACTTCTCGGCCTGTAGCCTAAAGAGATCACAAAAAGAGATCCCACATGTACTAAAACATTTATAGCAGCTCTTTTTGTGGAGGCAAAGAAAACTAAACAAGTTGTGGTATATGAATGTAATGGAATACTATTGTGCCATAAGAAATGATGCGCAGAAGGATTTCAGAAATAACAGGAAAGACTTATGTGAACTGATGCTGACTGAGGGGAGCAGAACCAGGAGAACGTTGTACAAAGTTACAGACACATTGTGCAATGACCAACTTTGATAGACTTGGCTCTTAAAAGCAATGCAAGGTTCTAAGACAACTCCAGAAGACTCGTGATGCAAAATGCTGTCCACAGCTAAAGAATTATGGAGTCTGAATGCAGATCAAAGTTAACTATTTGGTCACTTTTTTGTTTTGTTTCTTCTTTGTAGTGGTACATTCCTTTGGTTATGATCCTTCTTTGCAACATGACTAATGTGAAAATATGTTTAATGTAAATGTATAAGTAGAGCCCATATTGGATTGCATGCCGTCTTGGGAAGGAGAGGGAGGGAGAAAGAGAGGAAGAAATTTTGGAACTCAAAAAGCTTGTGCAACTGAATGTTTTAAACTAAAATAAATTAATTTAAAAGAAAATAAATTTTAAAAAAGATATGAGTAAAAAAAATTTTAAAGGCCTGCCTTCTCAACTACCTGTGAGATAGGCACTATAATAATTTTTCCTATTTTACTGATGAGGAAACTAAGGCTTAGCCAGTTAAGTTCATTGTCCAAGGTGAATTCATTGTGTCAGAACCAGGATTTAAAGTAAAGAAAAGCTTTGCCTCCAGTTACTAGTATTCTGAAATCCTTGGTTGAAAGTTATGGTTGTGGTTTCAAAGCAGGAAAAAAAATCCTCGTATAAGAGAAATTATATAGAAAGAACTTTTTTATTTGGATTTTCTTATCAATATACAGGAGGAAATAAAGAAAATACTTTATTACTTAAAGTACAATGCACAGTTGAATGGGGTTTATAAAGATATTTCAATAAGATTTATATGAACATTATAATCAGTTGTAATAGAATTTGGCATATACAATTAATTTTATCTTGCTGCCTACAGAATATGTATTCTAATTGGATTTAGATGTACATACATTCATGTTGATTCTCGTAAGGTAAGATTTTTGTAACATAGCAAAGGCTATTTATAGGTATTGAAATTTTAAAATGAGGGAAACTAATTTTTATTACAGAAATAGCAGTTATCTATGCAACAAATTATAAGATTTATGTTAGAAACATTTAGTTTATAAGTTACTGCTTTTTGTTCTCATGGTACATTTGGTCTAAAGAAATGAGACCCATTATATTATATCCATGAGGCAGGATCTAGAGTGTCATGTTTGAGGAATAGCAAGAGCACCATTTCCCTGGTTCACAGAGCATATGAGAAGAAGAGGATTAAGCATCTCCTGTGTGCAGGCACTGTGCTAAATCTTCTACATACGTTAACTGATTCGATTCTCACAACTGGAAATAGGAGCTATTATTATACCAATTTTATAGCTGAGGAAATTGGAGCAGACAGAGATTAAGTGACTTATGCAAGGTCACACATCTAGTAAGTGTCTGAGTCTGGATTGGATTTGACTTCAGATTTTCCTGACTCCATGTCTAATACTTTATCTACTGTGTTACCTATCTGCCTCTGAGGGAGTGTTTAAGAATGCTACAAAGGTTGTAAAAGGTCAGATTATGAATGGCTTTGAACACTAAACAGAGGGTTTTATATTTCATCCTGGAAGCAATAGAGAGTCATGGCAGTTATTGACTATGGGAATGCCATGTTCTCATCTGTTCTAAGATCAGTTTGACAGCCTAGAGAATAGATTGAAGTGCATAGGGGCTTGAAGCAGGGGGACCAACAAGCAGGTTATAGCAAAGGCTATTTATAGGTATTGAAATTTTTAAAATAAGGGAAACTCATTTTTATTACAGAAATAGCAGTTATCTATGCAACAAATTATAAGATTTATGTTAGAAGCATTTAGTTTATAAGTTATTATAACCAGTAGGTTATTGCAATAATCCATGTGTGAAGTGATAAAGGCAAAAGTGGTACAGTGTGACAGGAGAGAAGGGGGCATATATGAAAGGAATTAGAGCAGAAACAACAGGACTCGACAACAGGTTGGAAATGGAGGGGGGCAGGGGAGATGGGAGAGAATGTGGAGGCAAGGATGACACTTTGCCTAGCTTGTGAGCCTGGGTGGCTGGGAACATGGTGATATCCGCTGTAGTAATAGGGAGAAAGAGAATGAGTTCAGTTTTAGAAATGTTGAGTTTAAGATGTCGATTGGACATCCAGTTTCAGATGTCTAGTAGGAGTTTTGAGATGTGAGACCATGGGTTAGCAGAGAGATTAGAGTTAGATGATTCAGTAAATAGAGTGCCTAGCCTGAAGTCAGGAAATCCTAGTTCAAATTCACTCTCAGATACTTCCTAGCTGTGTGTCCCTGGACAAGTCACTTAACCGTGTTTGTCTCAGTTTCCTCATCCGTAAAATGAGCTGGAGAAGGAAATGGCAAACCTACTCCTGTATCTCTGCCAAGAAAACCCCCAACGGGGTCACAAAGAGTCAGACACAACTGAGACGATTGAACAGCAGATATAAGAATTATCAACTTAGAGATGATAATTGAATTCATGAGAGCTGATGAGAAGGATTCTGGACAGACTCTAGGTATTATTATTATTCCTATTTTTTGTTGGAAATATGTCCATACCTCAGGAATCTGTTATTTTCCTTGTGTGAGAACTTCCTTTCCTGACCAGACTGGAACCTGTCTGCAGTTTATAAGCTTTTAGCCTCAGAGAACTTAAATGATTTGCCCAGGGTCACACAACTAAAAAGTATTTGTGGCAAGGTTCGAAAGCAAGTTTTTTGTCCCCTGGTTTCATTTTATAGGTGAGCAAACTGAGATTGGAAGATGTAGAGTCTTACCCAGGAATATGCATCTACTAAGTGGTAGAGTTGGGAATGGAATTTGTACCTTGGGCTGCCAATTGGACTTCTTTCTGAACACTGCTGTGTCATAAATAGGCAGTTTTTCCTCCATTTTAAGAAAAATCTCAGCACTTTTGCCACCAAGGGTGAGAATTCTACTGTCATTTATAGCTCTGATTTTACTTGTAGCTAATGATTGAAAAGCTGTAGTGAGGAACTTACTGTACACCTCACAGGTTCTCCATGCTTTGTGGGGCTTGCCCTCAGCAATGTCAAAAGTTAATGATAATTCTGATATTAAGCAACACTTGCCTGATTATTTTCCCCCATAGGAAACTGGATTGATTGGCTAAATGTGACAGTCCAATTACTGTTTATGTTATTCCCTGAGAAATCTTTGACTTTTCTCCCTATATCTTTTCATCCGTGGAGTTGCCTTTAACCTTTTCTGATTATAGATGTCATATGATTTGAATTATGTTTACAGATGTAGCAAACTTTTGGAAAAACTCCATTTTCTGTCTGATTTTTTAAAATCAAAGTCTAATAAAATAACTCCCCTTTTAAAGCAGTGTGCTAATGATGCATTTCTATAACCCTGAGTTGATCTTTTACTGGAATAGGAATTGCTATTTCGTATCTCTCAGTCATATTTCAAAAGCTATTTCAAAACCCTTGCTCCGAGAGGCTGCTTTATTACTGTGTAAATCAATGTGTTAGGCAGTGTCGAATCAAATGCTTTCTTGAAATTCTGATTACTTATATCCACTGTTCTCTTCTTGTCAAGCTTTAGCATTTGGACCATATTAAAAAGCCTCAACAAAGTAATCAGACATAGCCTTACTTTTATAAGCCTTTGCCTTACCAAATTATACCTTTTCAGATTCCCATAATGTTCTTTCATAGTTAATTTGAGTTTGCCAAATTCGATGTTTTTACTTGTGTTCAAGTAAAGCATTGTTAGTATCTATCCTATAGCAATGCTTTTTATAGTAATTACTTTTTAAGTAATCGTGTGTGTTGTTGTATTGGCCTTCTGTAAGTGTCACCACTTAGATTTAGAATAGTTAAACTTGTATTCCATAATAGTCCCAAAGATTTATAAGATTAAAACTATTTCTGTAAATGTTCAAATGGTTCAAATATTTGCTATAAGTAGTTACTTATAGCAAAGTATTACATACCTAGTGGGTGTTCCATAAATGCATACTTATTGATAACAATCTTCAGCCGATAATTGGATAATAATAAGTGACTCAAGCATTATTGATTGAGCATCTACTATATCCCTAATGTTATGGGTGTAATAGAAGGGATACGAAAGAGATGATGTGTAACTATGAGATGATGAGACTGCATGTTATTTGGGTTTTTTTTGGTTTTTAAATAAATATATTCAGAATTATACATTCAGATCAATATTTCTCACTTTCAAAATAGTCACTTTAGAAGGCTATACATACTTGTTCCAGGGATTCTGCTATTGTTCAAAATATTGTTTGGAGTTCTCCTTTTATGAAATTGCCTTTGGTACATTCTTTTAAGTACTCTTAGTGATAGGAAATATTCTTTGAGGATGAATTTATGTTTTTAAATAGATGTCACTTGGAGGCAAGCCTAAAAAATAAAATGTCTATGATCTAACTCCACACTGTAGCTCTTTTTTTTTTTAATTTCAAAATCAAATAGGGTACTCCAAATCACTAATAATCAAAGAAATATAAATTTTTAGAAATTCTGAGGTTCTACTTCACATCCATCAGATTGGCAAAGATGACAACAAAGGCAAAATGATAGTTTTTGGAGGGGACATGAGAGGACAGATACACTGATACACTGTTGGTGGAGTTGTGAAATGGGCTAGCTGTTCTGAAGGGCAGTTTGGAAGTGTGTGCCAGAAGTTACTAAAATTGTGCATAACCTAATTTAACCCAGCGATGCTACTACTACACTTAGACTCAAAAGAGATTTAACTAAGAGAAAAGATTTATATGTTCAAAAATACTTAAAGCAGCACTTCTTGTTGTAGAAAAGAACAGTGAAATAAGGAAGTGTCCACTAATTGAGGCATGACTGAACAAAGTTCATGTTAATGGAAATTCATTATGTCTAAGAAATGATGAACGATTCAGAGACACAGAGGAAGATTTCATGAATTGATGTAGATTGAAATTAGAGGAACCAGAAGAACAGTTTATTCAGTGCCTATAGCATTGTAAAGAAAATGAACTTTGAAAGACAACACTGATTAGTATTGTGAACTCCTCCAGACTGATGATGAAGGATGCGGCCCCCCTTCTGACAGAGTTGAGCTGCAGAATGAGACATGACCATTATGTTTTCTGTGACTTCTTATTTATCACAGTAGAGGATTTTTTTTTAAATTGGCATTAGAAGTATTTTGGAGAGGTGGTAAAAGTAGTGGTAGTGATTTAAGTGAGAAAAGAAAGGATCATTGAAGCATTTTAAAATATATGAGAGAATAGAATAAGGTTTGGATGGAGAAATAATTTATAAGCAAGATAGTTTAAAAATTTTACAACATTTAATTCATTATGTAATAGATATTTGTGGAATTACATGCGGTCTTTTTGTCTATTATATAGGGAAATACTTATGTCAAGTGGTATTTGTCAATTATAAATTACAAAAGCATAAAAATGATTTTTCTTAAAAAGGAGGAAGATTGGAACTTATCTTCTTGGTTAGTCCTAACCTGATACTGCTTGACAATTAAGCCAGTTCCTTCAGACTTGAAACTCATTTAAGACGAAAGAGACTTTAAAAGACTTTTAAAAACTCCTTTAAGAGACTTTGCCTTCTTTCTTTTTCTAGGACAATACTATGCATGGAAATACGAGTTCATAACCCCTTTTTGTGCATGGAACCATTTGCAGTCTGGTGAAGCCATTGGACCCCTTCTCAGAACAATGTTTTTAAATTAATAAAGCCAAATGCAAAAAATTGCAAGGGAAGCTAATTATGTTGAAATAAATTTATTAAATTATTATTTTTTTAAATCAAGTTCATGGACCCTGGATTAAGAACCCCTGACATAGAGGATACATTTAAGAAGTTCTCATGCCATTCAAAAGGATAGAAAATTAGGTGTTCAGCCTATCATGGTGTGTTAGCAAGGCATAATCATATAGATGATAATTGTCAATATGCCTATGTAGTTCTGTGTCACAAAATGTAAAAGACTCTACGTATAGAAGGTAGAAGAAGTAAACCATTTATCTAAACACCAAACAACCAGATCCCAAAACCATTAAGTCCAGTCCATCACGGCAGCAAAGAAATTAATACACATTATCACAGCAGAGAACGATTCCATTCCGTAACCTCCCCTTCCCTCCCTCTTTTGGGGCCTTGCCACCAACACACTCACAGCATAGCACGTTTCCCTCAGCTCTTCTGCTCTAAGAATTTCCTGTTCTCCCTTTCTAGTTCCTCTAGTTAAGCAGGCTCCTCCCACCACGTGTGACTCAGGTTTCCTGTGACGTAGGTAGGTCATATGGGCCTATTAATGGGTAGGAAGGATCTTCAAATTTAAATTACCATTACACATGGTAAGTGACTTGTATGTATACCCTTGGCCAGTGAGTTTTTTCCTCTTTACTGTTCAAAATAAACAATACCTACTTAGTTACCGCATTTTGAAAGTGTTATGATTGATATTTCAATTTCCTAGTTTGCTCATTAACCTTTTGAATTATTCTGGCTATGAAAATCACAAATTCTTCCCAATCTCATATAATCATTTGATTAGTTTCTCTTATGGGGAAAACTGCTGATCTTGTTTTTATACATGTCATTCATTTGTATAGAGGATTTCCCTTTGTGTGCCAAACCAGTTCCTTTATCAACAGTATATTTATTAGTAATATCTTTTAAAATAGTGAATGTGAGAACTCTCTGGAGGTAGGTAAGGGAATTTTAATAGTAAAATTGACTTGTTGTCAGGCAATTTTTTTTTTCAAGAAACTTCCTCCTTCCACTTTTCTAGTTGTGGCTTAGAGAGAACAGTACTTCAGCCATCTAATTATACAAGTGAGAAATGAAGGAAAGTGAAGTGGTTCCCAAGAACGCATTAGAAAAGCTGAACTAAAAAAATGATTTCATGTCAAGTGAGACAAACTCTATTGCTTTACAGATCCACTTGTCCTTGGCACCAAGAAAATGAGATTCTTAATATCTTAAAAACAAATTGCTGTTAAGACCCATCCATTGTACATTTTAAGCTTTATAGCAGAGTAAAGGAGCCTTTTTTCTATTAAGGGCTACTGACTCACAAGAGAAAAATAATCTATCAAGAGTCATATACAAGAAAAGAAATTTAAAGGTTCTTTTTATTTTTTTTAAAGTAAAAGAAGTCTCAACCTTCAACACCTGCTAAAATTAATGTCAAATGACATAAAACTTTTACTTATGTAATATAGAATTGAAACAATTTTTGTTTCGTATTCGCTTAAAGAAAAGATACATCAGTATACATGGGTTGATTTTGCTGGAGGAAGGGGAGTGAACATTGGTATAGGTGACTTTGAAACTGAATGCTCAATTTAAAATGCATTTTTAAAAACTAAAACTTCATTTGGGCTGTGATTATCATTGTAAGTTATTACCTAATAACAGTTTCCATTGAAATTCTGATTATTTCATCAGAAGTTGGTCATTATTAATTAGTTTTAAATGCAATAGCTGCTACAGGCTACAGGTTCTTCTTAGGATATTAATGCGTTAAGCAGAGAAGTATCTTTGCATTATTACTTGCCAAACATCAGATAAAATCATGCTAAGTTTAATCTTAACTTGTGTGGTAAGCCATGACCCCTGCTATAGAGTAATTTACCTCACAGACCAGTTAATGGTGTAATTATGTCTTGTACCCCAGCTGGAAAGCAGGGACTACCGTGAGCTCCCCACCAAGTCCCTCTAAAAACCTATAAAAAATGGCTCTGAACCAATTCTAGAACTGCAGAACCCACAGAGTGGCAGAGGGAAGCAGGGCTCTAGCCCAGGACAGCCTGGATGGTCTCTGGGTAAGGTCTATCCCGCACGGAGCTGGGAACTGAGGGGAACGGAGCTGAGCAGAGCAGAGCCTAGTGTGGGCGGCGAGGACTGACCAGACCCCAGACCGGGAGCCGGGCGGAGCGTACTCTAGCACCCAGAAGCGGTGAGCTGTGGCAGTTACCAGACCTCTCAACCCACGGACACCGGGGACAGCAGAGAAGGTTAGTGGGAAAAGCTGCTGGGGACGTAGTTTGCGGTTTCGCTACCTCCCCCAGAGGCAGCAGAGGTGAGGCAGCTGCAGAACTACAACTGCCCCAGGTGCCCCACCTGGCCCCAGGCCCACCTGGTGGGAGGAATTAAGTGGCTGATAAGAGCAGGAATGAAGAGCTTGCTGAAGATCTAAGCCCAGTCCTGGTTGGGGGTTCTTGGGCAAGGAGGAGTGCTGGTGTGGCAGCGCATCTGCCTAAGCTTGGAACATAGAACTCTTTAGTCTACAAGCAGTCATACCCTGCTGAAAAACTCAAGGGTCAAGTGAGTTGGCTAGGAACATGGCCAGGCAGTGAAAATGCACCCAGATTCAGTCTCAGACTCTAGAATCCTTCTATGGTGACAAGACTAAAACATAGAGCCAGAAGAAGTCAACAAAGTCAAAGAGCCTACAACAAAAGGCTCCAAGAAAAACATGAACTGGTCTCAGGCCATGGAAGAGCTCAAAAAGGATTTCAAAAAAGCAAGTTAGAAAAGTAGAGGAAAAATTGGGAAGAGAAATGAGAAAGATGAGAGAAAACCATGAAAAACAAGTCAATGACTTGCTAAAGGACACCCAAAAAATATGGAAAAATATGTCTTGTACCCCATAAAGACAACTTCCGTTTAATATTTAATTCTGTTTTTGAGTTGATTCCTCCCCAGCTTTTGGAGGTGGGAGAAAGGGGGGAAAAAGGTTGCTTTACCCATTGACCAAATGGATAATGAGAATAGGACCAAATGATTTTTGCATCATTTTAGAGTATAGCACCCTTAGCGTCAGGAGAATTAGGTTCTCTAGTCTGCTCCTAAGTAGCTTTGTGACCTTTAGCAAGTCACTTGACTTCTCTGAGATTTATTTTCCTTGTTGTTAAATACAGTTAGGCTATGTGATCTTCAAGGTTCTCTCTAGCTCAAAAATTGTCTGATTTTAAGGTGGGGGTGGCTTTTTAATTATATTGTTATTACTCAGGTTATCTTTTATCCCAATTCAGTTCAGTAAACATTGATGCCTGTGGTTGTGCCCACATAGAAGAAAAAATAACTAGAGAAATGGAGATCTATTTCGAGGACTAAGCCATAGAAATCTATTCAGATGAACTTAGTATAAAGATTATGGGGGGTGGTTAGGATCTTCAGAATTAGCTTATTCGACTGAAATGTTGGCGGGGGGTGTTTGTTTTTGTTTCTGTTTTTATAAAAAACAATTTTTTTTTCAGTGGTGAGCTCTGTAGCTTTCCTTTAGTATGTTCTTTTCAGCCCCTCAGTTAACTTTTGCTCTTCCAGTCTAGAATTTTATTTCATCCTCTTGCAGCTTTTTGTACTTCAGATGTCAGCTCTCACAAGTAGCTAAATTCCCCCACTTATATGTGAAGATTAAAGATTAACTTTTTTAAAAAAATGGTCAGACTTCATTTCCAGTGTAAACATTGTTGTTTCTAAGATTGGATTCCAGGGAATGCAATGGCTCCCAATTTTAACCCACTCTACAAGAGGCAGTTTGGTGTGAGTTTGGGAAAAGAAAAAAAAAAGTTCTAGATTAGGAATTCTAGAGACTTTGATTCTGTTGTTGGCTATAAAATTGACTTGCTGCATCTTTGGGAAAACAAGTAAAAGGGTTTAAGAATACCTCACCTGCATACATTTAAGGTTGTTATACGATCCAAATGAGGTAATGGGTGTAAAGCTTTTTGAAAGGAAGAAAGTATTATAGAAATGTAAGCTCAAATTCATAATCCTTGTTGAATACTAATTATGTGCCAAGGCGTTATTTCATGCCATACGATGTTAACATTTGAAATGATTATACTTTGTGCTTCAGTTTTGCAAATTGCTTTTTGACATGATGCATTTAGTCTGGGGGGATCTTGTTTTTTTCTTCCTATTGCATCTTTATGATTTGAGTCCTAGAAATTTCATCACTTATTATGGTCTTTTTTTTTTAGCAGTTAGGTAGTACAGAGGATAGAGCAGTGGATCAAGGCTGAGTTTGAATTTGGCCTCAGACACTTACTGGTTGGTTATGTGACCCTGGGAAAATTAATTTCAGTCTACCTCAGTTTCCTCATCTGTAAAATGACAATAATAGCACCTAATTCCTAGGGTTGTTGTGAGGATAAAACAAGATGTGTGTGTGTGTGTGTGTGTGTGTGTGTATAAAAACACTTTGCAAAGTGCTATATAAATGTTGGCTATTATATATCTTAGCTATTATTTGAGTACAAGATATCAGATTGTGCTCCTGAAAACAATGGATGAATATGAACAGCTAGCTTTATGGAGGGCCTCGCCGAAGAATTCTTTTCCTTTCATGAGCTGACTGCTGAAATCTATTAAACATTAGAGAGGAGGTGGTTTGTTTGTTTTTTAAATGGTATACCTGAATAGTTAGTTGAGTTACTTTATGTTAAACTAGGAAGCCATTTACAAGAAATGTAATGAATCACTGCTGTTACTCGTTTTGACAGTAGAACAAATGACCAAGCTTTTAAATTTCTAACTCCTCAACTTAAAAAAAAAATTACCCCTATTCTGTCATTTCCATATTTCCCATCATTTGCTTAAGATATTATATTCTTTTTCTCTTACCTTCATCCTGTTTCTTTTCTCTTTCCACTTCCCCTAAACCCCATCCTCAACCTTCTCTTTTTTATATTTGCTCTATTTAACTCTAACGGTCTAGGTTGAAGAAAAAAATATTGGCATTTAATCAAGAACATGATCTCATTGCTTTCAGTGGCTTCGAAAAGAAATATTTTAGAGCAGTTGAAAGATTTCACTCTGGAAAGCAGCTACTGCATAAATAAGTGTCTTGGTTCCCAGCAAAGCCTTGAGTAACCTCTTTCCGTCCATCTCCATGTTTTTTATGTTATATTTCCTGTTCATTGAATAATGCCCTAAGTTAAACTTTAGCTAAACTTTCATGTCTGCATCTCCTACTACCATATTGTTCCATGGTCTCACTATCCTTTTAGATTTTGACTTTCAATATGTATCCTGTTCTCTTTAAGTTTCTTGCCAGTACTTCCAGTGCCTTCCCTCAGTTGATTTTCTTCATTTTATCCTCCATATAACCAAATTGTACAGTTGTTTGCAAGTAGTCTCTCCATTAGACTGTGAGTTCCTTTGCCAGTAGGAACTGTCTTTTGTCTTTGTTCTCCCAGCACTTAAATGTTTATTGACTGATTGACTATTCCATTGCATCTTCTTCTCCCCACAACTGACTGGAGAAGTCTCTTAGGGTTAGGGCCTTTAGCCTGATTTCCTCTTCCTAGTATGTAATACATGTTCCATTAGGAAGCTCATTTGCTATCACAATAAGTATTTTAAACACACAGTCCCTTAGTTTGCTTTTCTAAATGTGATCTCTCCCATAGTGCGTGTCCCTGCCTTTAACTGTCAATTGCCCCTCAGACATTTCATTGCTACCTAAAATCCTCAATTGAGGATTGACTATTCCATTGCATCTTCTTCTCCCCATAACTGACTGGAGAAGTCTCTTAGGGTTAGGGTCTTTAGCCTGATTTCCTCTTCTTAGTATGTAATATATGTTCCATTAGGAAGCTCATTTGCTATCACAATAAGTATTTTAAACACGCAGTCCCTTAGTAATTATCCCATTCATTCTCTTCCTCAGTATACTGTTGAAAATTTTCCAGACACAGAGCCTTAGAGTTATCATTGGATCATATTTTGAGTGCTGGAAGAAAACTTAATAGATGCAACATTCTCATTTTACCAATAATAATAACAATAAAATCTGATCTAATGCCTTAAGGTTTGCAAAGTGCTTTACATATGTCACCTTATTTGATTGTCTCAACAGCCTTGTGAGATAGGGAGCTCTTATTAACTTCATTTTACAGACAAGGAAGCTGGACCAAGAGAGGTGAGTGACCAGCCTCAGTCACCTGGCTAGTAAGTAAAGGGATATTTGCTTAATATTTGTTAACTGACTGGTTCTGGTAGGAAGCAGGTAGTCTCCCAAGTTTTTCTTCTTGCTGCTTCTGTTCCTAGTTTTCTTGCTGGGGTGCTAGAAAGACGTCAACAAATAAATTAAGATCCACTGATAAATTCTGAAACCTAATTTGATAATTGCCATAAAAGTTTTTGCTGTCATGTCCAGGTATTCGAAGTCTTCTCCTTTTTCTATCCTCCTGGTCTCTGATACTTTATCATCTGCATTCCTTCATAGTTCAGAGTTTTCTGAGCTGTTTCCTGTGCAACCTAGCCTCTTCCTCTCTCTAAAGAAGAGGCCATGGTGAAAGGGCTTTTTCCCTGGAGAGAGAGGGTTTAGGTTTTATGGCAGCATCGAATTGCATACTAATTAGATACTTTCTATCAGCTACCCCCCTATATCTATTGGACTCATACTGCTTCCTTTGGGTGCTTCAGGCCCCTCTGATGCCAGCTTTGCCGTGAGTTTTCCATTGCCTCGTGGGTGAAAAGGCATTTTGGGGCCTAGGCTAGACAGGTTTGCTAGCCAGAGGCACTACTATAGACCTCAATCCAGGGCAGCAGTGGTGGTTCCACACCCTTATAGATGCGGAGGTTTGAAGATGGAAGGCAGACAAGAACCATAATGTTTTCCCCTTTGCTTTTGAGAGACAGCATAGTCCATTGGAGAAAGTATTGAATTTATAGTCACAGGACCTTAGTTCAAATCCTGCTCTGCTATAACTTTCTAGGGCCCACTTTCCTCAACTTTAAAATGAGGGAGTTGAAGGTATCTTCCATCTCTGAATCTACGATTATATGATCCCATGACAACTAATGCAGCAATTCTTTACATTATTTATTAGGTATTTATTATTATTTTTTAAATGTTAGCTATATTTGAATAAAATAGGAAATTATTTTAAGTGGAGGCCACTGATGAAGTAAAAAGAGGTGTCCTGTGCACAATTTGAAGGGTGAAATTGTGGAAACCATTGCCATAGATTATCTAAAGGCATTAGGGAAATAAAAAGAAAGCTAGAAATGGTTTAAGGAGGAAGTTGGCAGTAGACATACTAATGATGAAGTTCTTGGGTTAGCAAGAAAGAACTATTGATGAGTTCTTGTTTCCCCCAAAGTTTAAGGTGTCTACCAAGAGATTCTTCTTATGACAGGGTGTGTGATTTATTTTGATGTAAATGTTGATGTATATGTTTAACTGAATAAAAAACTACTTTGGTAGTTGAAAAGGCTTATCACAAAGAAATTTCTGCCAGATACCTCTAGAATTTTGAATGGGAAGGTTCTGTTCAAGCAGGCGTCTTTTAATGGGCACCCTCTATTTATAATTCTGTGTAGTCAACAACAATTCTGATCTTAATTTTTTCCACTCTTAAATTAAGCTCCTCTACTAGAAAGATAATTGATTATAAGCTATTAATTAAGTGTTCTCATGCAAAAAAAAAAGAAAACCTGAGTTTTTTCCAGAGTTATCCATGGATAAATGGACAACTAAGGAACCAGTTCCAGACATGTAGAATTGGAGAAAGGCAAACAGCAAGTCCTGGTTGTTATCCTCCATCTTTCTACATCCCCCCATTTCTTAATAAGAAAACTAACCTTTTCATCAGGATCTCTTTGTCCACTATCTCCATCAGTCATTCTTAACTTTCTGGGAAATATATCTATTTAGTTTGCCATAGGCCTTTAAATGGTCCTATCATGTTTTGACATTGTTGTCATTGAAAGCCTGCTTATCTAATTTATAGATGACGTTGAACTGAGTGATAATGAATACGATAGATGACAGAATCAGAATTTTAAAAGATCTTGACAAACTAGAAGAATGGGCTACATGTAGGATACGTATGTTTTTTTTTCGCTTAGGTTTAAAAAAATCAGCTCCTGGAGGACGAGATCAAGGTGACGTGGCTTAATAACAGCTAATGTGAAAAAGACTTAGGCATTTTAATTCATGAGAAGATAATATAAGTCATGTGATTACACCCCCCCCCCAAATAAAACAAAACCATGGGCCTTTCCTCAAGAATCTAATTTTGTCATTTGCTGTACTTCTTCCATCAACATATATGACACTTTCTCTGTATTTTAATAGATGGTTTTTGAGATTGCTATGGCTAAAACATTCATCGTCCTTTGACATGCTGGTGATGCCTCTTTCTAAACTTTGCTAGGATGGTCCTTGAGCAAAAAACTAGACTTTTAAATCAGGACTCAGCCTTTCTATTTGGGGTACCACATATTTTCCTTTACCATAGTGTTTGAGAACCCAAGTTTACTCCCATGCCATGATGAAAGGCATTGGACTATAGTTTGAGGTAATCTTAAACTGTATTAAAAGAAAAATAGAATCCAGCATAGAGATGATAATATTACTTTCCCACTAGAATATTGTGTTTTGGGTACCACTTTTTAAGAATGATATTGATAATTTGAAATATAAATGAATGAAAGAAACTATTATGGTGATTGATCTGGAAATTGTCATGCAGTGAAAGATTAAAGATAAGTTACTGTATTTACTCATTGCTTCATGTTGAAGTGCTCACAAGCTGTTCTTCTAATAGTGCATTCTAGAATTGTGCCAGCTTGACAGATCTACAGTTTGAAGGTTGAAGGATCCATACCTTTTTCATTTTTGAAATCAGGACATTTTCATTTCTATGATATCTTTTTCTTCCTTGATTTTCAGAGGTAATAATTGAGAGATTAATTCAGATGAAGTACAGACAGAGTATTTTGAGGGGAACATGCGGAGAGCACAGATAGTCCCTAAGTTGATAGTCAGTAAACATTTATCACGTGCCTGCTATGTGCTAGGCACTATGCTAAACTCTGAGGATAGAAATACAAAAATGAAAAACAGTCCCTGCCCTCTAGGAGCTTTAGAGTCTGATGGGGGAGGACTACATAAAAAAGAAACTGAAAAGCAAGTGGGAGAGGGGAAAAGTACCTAATAAGGGGCATAGGGGAAAAGTTAGACAGGTCGCAAAGTAGTACAGCTAGTGAAAAATGAGATGTTCTGAATTAAGCTCCCTCCTTTAATTGAGCTTTTAGAATTCATAACTTTACTCTCTAGTCAAATACTGTAAGGGACCTCAGGAAGGGCCTCATTAGAGAAGGTGACAGCTAGACAGAAACTTGTAGGAAGATACAGATTCCAAGAGATCTTCAGTAAGTTGTTTTTATTTATTATAATTCTCACAAAAGCACCTTATGTTCAAGAACTCTCAAATCTCCTTATGTGACTGTATATCTGTTGCCTTTTCTACTTTCTCTCTGCCTTCCTTTCTGTAACCCTACTCTTCATCTTCATTGAGACTTCTAATCCCTTGACCCTTCAGTTCTCTCACAGGCCATCTCTCCTGCACTAGTCACTTTCTCCTTTTCTCCCCACCTTGATTCCTTGTTGAAACAATTCCATTCTACAT
Organism: Phalanger gymnotis; assembly: GCA_028646595.1. NCBI lineage: Eukaryota > Metazoa > Chordata > Mammalia > Diprotodontia > Phalangeridae > Phalanger > Phalanger gymnotis. Next base: position 234,440,225 of record CM053625.1, read on the forward strand.
CCTCCTCTCTTGATTCCCCAGCACCCTTTCTGTTTCATCAGTTACACTTAGCCTTACATCACCTTCTCTTCTACACACGTGCTGCTGAATGAAGGTGGAGATAATCACACAACTATTCTGAGTCCAGTACAAATTGATGTTACAGGACCCAACTAGGCCTTCACCACTGCTAGGCAATCCTACTATATCTCCCTTATCAGTTCACTATCCCATTACCCATAATGGTTCTTCCAAAACTTTCTCAAAACTCCTTTAGCTCCCACTCCCCCTACTCATTCAACTAAGAATTTTGCTTCCTATTTTACAGAAAAAATTGAGGCCATTCGCCATGAATTCACTTTTCACTCCTCTTCCTTATTTACTCATATGCCTTCTGCTATTTTCTCCTCCTTCACCCCTTTCTCATAGGATGAAGTGGCCTTATTCCTTAACAAGTATAGCCTCTCTTTTTCAGGTGATCCCAGTCTGTCTCTTCTCCAAAAGATGATTCCCTCTGTCATTCCCATTCTTTCACTTATATTTTCCTTTTTTAAAAAATTATTTTTAATATTCATTTAAAAAATTTTGAGTTCCAAATTTCTCTTTCCTTCCAGCTCCCCCCCCATTGAGAAAGCAGTATCATTTCAGTTATACATGTGAAGTCATGCAAAACATTTCCATATTCAACAAGGTATAAAGAAAAAGCAAGAAATATGATGAAAGTGAAAAAATATGCTTCACTGTACACTCAGTTCATCAGATCTCTTGCTGGAGGTAGATAGCATTTTTTATCATAAGTCCTCTGGAACTGTGTTGAATGATTGTATTGATGAAAGTAGCTAAGTCTTTCACATTTGATCATCATTACATTGTTGGTGTTACTATATACAATATTCTCCTGGTTCTGCTCACTTCACTTTGCATAAGTTCATATAAGTCTTATCATATAAGTCTTATTATCTTGTCGTGCTCATTATTTATTATAGCACAGTAGTATTCCTTTATAATTATATACCACAACTTGTTCAGCCAACTAAAATCCTACCTTTTACAGGAAGCCTTTCCCAAACCCTTTAATTTCAATGCCTTCCCTCAGTTATTTTCTTTGTCCTGTATGTAGCTTGCTTGTATATATTTGCATGGTTTCTCCATTGGCTTGTAAGCTTCTTGAGGGCAAAGACTATTTTTTACCTCTTTTTGTACCCTCAGTAGTTAGCAAGGTTCCTGGGATATAGTAGGTGCTTAATAAATGTTCCTTGATTGTTTGATTAAGATGAAGAAGTCATGGAATTCAGTTCAATTCATTAAACATAGGGATAGCTAGATGGTTCAGTGGATAGAGTATTGGGCCTGGAATCAGGAAGACTCATCTTTCTGAGTTCAAATCTGGCCTCAAACACTTAGTAGCTGTGTGACCCTGGGCAAATACGGTAACTTTAACTTTGTTTGCCTCAGTTCCTCCTCTGTAAAATGAGCTGGAGAAAGAAATGGCAAACCACTGCAGTATCTTTGCCAAGAAAATGACAAATGAGATCCCAAAGAGTCATACATGACTGAAAAACAACTAATGTTAGAATGCATGCTATTTTTTTTTGGTTTTGCTTTCTTCCTGGGCAAGTTACTAAACCCTATTTGCCTCACTTTCCTCATCTTTAAATTGAGCTGGAGAAGGAAATGGCAAACCACTCCAGTGTCTTTCTCAAGAAAATCCTAAATGGGGTCACAAAGAATCAAAAAGATGAAAAACGACTCAACAACTGCAAGGCATTTTACTAAACATTGAGTATACAAATAAGAAAAAGAAATATCTGTCCTCGAGGATCTTACAATTTAATGAGGGAAGACAGTGCAGAAAAGGAAGCCGAAAAGCAGGGTGCTAGGGGATGTGTAGTAGGATGTATAAATTTCTGTGGAGTGGTGATGAAACTGAGCAGAGAGGCTGATGGAACATGAACCTGAAAAGTTCAGATCTCTAACCTTTATAAAGGAATGCTTTGGGAGAAGGTTAGTGGTCCACCCTTCAACCTTCCAGTCAGGGAAAAGATACTACTGAGGGTATTTGGAAAGTGTTGAATATCAAAAACTGAGTCAATCAGTATGATAATGAGATTTCAGTTGCTTAGCTTTATTCTAGATTTGCCTGATGTTCTCTGGATTCAAACCAAGCAGAGATGCTCATGGATATTTACCTAACTAGCTAAAGTCTACAAAATCAAGGCCAAATGTCAATTGTAGCTCCAGTGCTAACTGGTTATTTCTGACTCTGTCTTTAAATTTACAACTTGAGATATCTGCTATAGCTGTGGTGTTTAAGTAACTGGTTTCCTGTTTTACTTGTAGATATTCTTCTTCTGCCATCTGTTCTTTGATGTGTATGTACATCATTACCTTCTTTTCTGCTTTATATAAAGTTCTCACATACCCAGGCTGCCTATCTAACTAAACATTTTTATGTAGTTTCCAATTGCTGCCCAGGGCTGCATTGTTGATTTCTTACTGATTTTGTTTGCAACAGGGTCTTTCCTCCTTTCATAGCAAATGTCTCTGGCCATAGCACAAGAACTGCAAATGTTTTTAATGCATATTTTTTGGTTGCAATCATTAAGCATCTTTAAACTGTTATACTGGGGTGCAAGACTGATTTTTTTCTTTGAAGTTTGTTTTATAACTGAGGTGGCATAACTGTAAAGAATTTAAGTGGCTCAAGGTAACTTAAGTCAGTACCTATAATTTTATCTGTTACTTCTTCATAGAGAGACTAGTGATTGTATAGCTGTGGTTTTAATGTTTTGCTCAAAAGATGGATAAATAGCATGGTTAGTAGAGTTTTGCTCTTGCTTTTTTTTCCTTTAAGTTCAGTATTTCTTAAAGGAGCAAGGACATTAACTAAAATAGTAGCTTCCATTAAAAATGAAATTTAGATGCTAGAAGTCAGGAAATGCAAATATAAAAGGTTTCTAACTTCACCCTGAACACTTTGTACATAGCATTATTCATTATTAGACACTTTAGACTGTCCTAATGTATATAGTCATATGCAATATGTACATATTAATATGAGAGCTTTGGACTTCAACATTTCCTGTCTTGTATCTAATTTATAACCTTAACACTGACTTAACAGAGTTATTTCTCTTTTCAGATAGTAATTTAGAACTGCTAGTGATATGAGTCAGCAACGTCTGGCATTCAAATTCCAAATGGCAGACTTAATTTTAAAAAATCTTTATCTGGACTGGTTCAGATAAAGTCTATTTGGAAAGGTTCTTAGTATTTGTGCAGTGAATAAATTAGTAGGTCCAAGTCAGGAGATATATATCCTTTCCTCAATATTCATATAAGTCCTATATGGTTAGCCATTTAGCTCTTGAAATTTTTCATTGGTAAAATGATTGTTCAGCTGAATGTTAGGTGTTGAAGCACATGGAGAATATGAGTAAATTTGAATATTTTCCTCAGAGCTGCTGCTGATTATGCAGACAGGAAGTTCTTTATTAGCAGTATGTGTGTACTAAGTAGTGTACATATATAAGATGTGAATTTTTCTCTTGTAGATTTTGTATTCTTAAAAACAAACAAGGTAAATAGTAATTGGATAAAATTAGATACTTCCAAGTAATTGGTCATGTTACGTTATAAGTGCACTTTTTAAGATGTTAGGTAACAGTAATACATTCTAAGTGGAAATATTGTATAAAAATGGAACCTGTTGGGGCTTTTGGGGACAGTTTAACCTAATTACTCTTATCATACCACTGGGGACCATAGCCACTTGGCTCTGCACTTCCCTGGTCCACTGCTCTTCATCTTCATTTTGGACATTATCCACCTTGCTTCTGATGTTCTTTTACCCTGTAAAACAGACGACGAAAGAGCATACATGGGAGGAGCTAAACCATCGAGTTCTGTATACCTTGGGTCCATGTGTCCTCATCTCCATTGGTTTCCTGCTGCTAGGAAAAAATGCACTCTATTATTTAACTTTTAAAATACTGTACAACCTGTCCCCTCTCTTATCTTTCCAGATTCATTGGACTTCACTTGTGTTTTTGCCCTCCCTAGATGCAGCCAGATTGGCCTTCTCTGTTTACAACATGTCTACAGTGTACCCCTTCCTTATCTGTACATCATAGAGTTCGTCTTTACCTTTTAAGAGCTATTGTTTTAAGATGTAATTTTTTAAGATGTAATTCAGGTACCATCATCTACAGGAAGCCATTCCTGACCTTCTTCAACTGCTAGTGCCATTCCTTCCAAACTACTTTGCATTTAACTTCTTTGTGTATGTTTGTATTTGTTTACGCTATACATGTATACTTATCTCTCCCATTAGAATACAAATTCCTTATACCTAGGGATTGCTATAAACTTTTATCCTTGATACTCTAATAATTGGCACAGTGATTGGCTGATAGTGGGCTAATTGATTTTCTGTTCTATTTGAAGAGTAACACTGTGACTGCTATGTTACCTTTTAAACCAAAATAGCAGCCATCATGCCTGTGAAGGGTTAAACCACAGTTCTAAATTCACAGAAGTCTTCTAAGGCTTGAATATGCCCTGGCCCCTAAGACTCTCCCCTTTTCTGATTGGTGAGTTCCTCCTGGAACCTCTGATTTGAGGAAATGCCCAGGACAGCCATACTCATTCATTATCTTCTGGCAGTGCTCCTTAGTCCCTGTACTTTTCACTATTTCTCCTGTATTTCTCCATCAGCTTTTCATCTCCCAGTTATGTGTTGACTTCCTCCATTTTAATGTAAGCCTCTTGAGGCTAGAAACGGTTTTTATTTTGCTCATATTTGTATTCCCAGCTTTGGACAATGTAATATAGTAAGCGCTTAATAAATGTTTATTGACTTGACCCCTTGGATTCATGTTCACCTGGGCCATATTTTGCACTGTTGCTACACTATAAATACTTTGGTGTATATTGGTTCTTTTTATCATTGATTACATGTATCATATCCAACATTCTTTTCATTATGTCTTACTACCTTTATTCATATTAAACATTCACTCAGTTTCAGTGTCACTTACTGAGATGATGATAGTTCTTTTTGGAGAGGAAAGGATTTCATTCTCAAGCTTTTGGTAACTAACACATTAGGAGAAGAGGATTTGATTTGTAATGCTTAGAGTCTATGATTAATACCTTGCTTTAAGGATTCTTGGTTTGTAATGTCTTAATAAAATCAAAATCACAGTCTGTTAGCAGTAGAAGGAACCTTAGAGGTCATCCAGTTAAACCCAGTCAGTTGACCAATGAGAAAATTAGGTGTACTTTGTTAATATGTTTGTTGAAAGAGAGAAGCAGGAAAGGGAGAGAGGAGAGAAAGAGGTTAATTCTATTAAAGTTTTGATAAGGGAAAACAAAAAACTTTATCTTCAAGAAATCCAGTATTTGCCTTCTTTCTGGAGTATCATGGATTGGGTCTGAGCTAACAGCAATGGGTGGGATGAATTTTAGTCTACTTTTCGTTTCCATAGTTCACTTTGGGAACATTTGTAAGTCATATTCTTCTTCACGACCTTTTAAGTAGATAGAACATCTTTGTGGGGGAGAGGTGATCAGTGTTGGATATTAATTATATGCCCCCTTCCTTTTTTAAACACTTAAAATGTACAAAGCACTGGGATAAGTATTAGAGGAGTTTACGTTCTGTCGTGGAGATATGACAGGTACACAAATAAGTAAATAACATTTTACCTTGGAGAGTGGAAGAACAGGGAAACTTTCCCAATAATGTTTACATCTGAGCTTTGTCCTGAAAACAATTATGAATTCTCAGAGGTAGAGGAAAGGGAGGTATACAGTTGAGGCATTGGGAATGGCTTATGCTTGTAGATAAAGGTGAGAGATATAATCTCACCTGAAGTTACCATGCTTAGCTCGATCATAGAGCATGCTGTTGGGCAGTTATATGAAAGAAGCCTGAAGTAGTAAAGTAGAGGCCTTTATGTGTTAGGCAGAAGGTTTTATACTTTGTCCTTTGTCCATTAGAGCCACTAAAGGCTGCTGAGCAAGAGGAAGATGTGGCAAGGCCTAGGCCTTAGAACTATTATTTTGGAGGGTAAGAGGCAGCCCTAAAGAGGGGATAGAAAGCCAATGAATAATATACGTGGAAAGAGTTGGGTAGAGCGAGAGTTAGAAGGCCATGAAAATAATAGGAGAGAGGAATTTCAGGGTCACATGTAATGATGTGATCAAAGAAGTGACTATCCCTGTGGGCTTCTGACCTGGAATGAAGGTGGATGTCTTGAAGAAGCTGGTGAATTGGGAATCTAGGGTGTTTAAGGGGACATAAATGTATACTCTGAAGTGCTCAAGTATGAGTGCAGGTATTGGAGGGCAGTCAGTAAGTGCCTACTATGTATTAACAAGTAGGTCAAGGGATAGCCCTTTTAATGAAAAAATAAATCAGACTGGGAGGGGAAGACCCTCCAGGTTGTTGGTCAGAAGAGAATTAGTTACTATTTACATTCACTCTGAGCCAGGAGTGCCCCAAAAATAGCCATTAAGGGGTGCTTGGGCAGGGCAGGGCTGATGGCAGTCCAGTCAATGAGATTCAAAGCGTCTTGGGTTTAAGGCTTGGTCTTTGAGAAAGAAATATAGCCAGTAAACCCCAAGTTAACTTGGTAGGTTTTAGCCATCAAAATTTACCTTCCTTTGGGCAGAACACCCTCAGGTAAGAGGAAAGAAGAACTAGAAAAGGCCTTAGCTAGGTTAAGGTCTCCCACTGTATCCAGGGCCATCTCCAGTTGTCCTGATCAATATCTGGCCACTAGACCAAGATGGCTTTGGAGAAAGTGAGGCTGGTGACTTTGCACAGCCCTCTCTGACTCAAATCAAATTCAGTTGCAAGTAGTGTCATCTTCTCTCTGATGTCATGGTCCTCTTCTACAACAAAGGACAAACCACACACAAGTACATGTTAAGAGCCTGGTGAGGGAGAAAATATTGAAACAAATATGTACAAATAAGTTCTATACAGAATATATTATCATCAGAGGGAAGGCACTAGAATTAAAGGGGAATAAGAAAGGTCTCTTGTGGAAGGTAGGATTTTAGCTAGACCTTGAGAAAGTAGATAGGGAAACCAGGAGGCAGAGATGAGGAGGGAGAGTATTCCAGGCACGTGAGACAGTAAAAATTCCTCGAGTCGAGAGATAAGTGTTTTGTTTGAGGAACAACAAGGAGGCCAGTGTCACTGAATTGAAGAGTATATAAGAGGTTTTGGGGTCATAAGGAGAAGACTAAAAAGGTAGGGGTGATGCAATGAAGGATTTTGAACACTAAACATAGGATTATATTTTATTCTGGAGGTAATAGGGAGCCACTAGAGTATATTGAGTAGGGGCGTGACATAGACCTGTGCTTTAGGAAGATTGCTTTGACATCTGAGTAAAGGATGGACTGGAATGGGGAGGAGACTTCTGGTGGGGAGATCAGCCAACAGGCTATTGCAATAGTCCATGCTAGAGGTAAGGGTCTGTACCAGGGTGGTGATAGGGGTTATGTATGAGAGGTTATGAAGGTAAAATCAGAGTCTTGGCAACAGATTGAATGTGGAGAAGTGAGAAAGCATGAGGAGTTTAGGATGACACAGCACCTAAATTGCAAGACTGACTAGGTGACTAGGAGGAATTGGAAGTGAAAAATAAGACAGTGAGCCCAGTCTTTATTTTGTTGAAAAAGAAGTCAGAATGATTTGGAAGCTAGTAGATGATTGGACTTGGAAGTCAGAGGGAATTGGAAGGGGATGATATACTTGGGAGATGGGAATAAACTTTGAAAAATCTATGGTATGATACCTTTCTGTAAATTTCTCATCGCTTTCAAAAGTTTTGAGTAAACGTAATGTAAACAGTACTGTACTATATGTTGTATTCCAGGTTTAAATAATATCCCTTCTACTCTTACAATTGGGAGCATGATTGTAGCAATTTTAACTCTAAGAAAGCAATAGTAGACATTTTTCCCGAATGAATAATTTAGAAAGTTAAATACCCAATCTGTCTTAAGAAGGTGATTTTTAAAAAAGTCCTTCAACCAAATGTTCTCATGTAAAGTGAAAAACTAATTTATTTGAAAAATAGTTAATTGTGTTTTACACTGAAATCATCCTTATATAGATAATTTTTAAAAGTAAAGCAAAATGCTTTTGAGTAAATGTTAATTCTTTCTGAATTTTCTATCTCTATGTTGCAGAATGGTAAATAACGCTGACAGACTTCAAGAAGCATTTTGACTTCCCCTCCTCATGTAAAGTATGCTCAGTTCCTTTCCAGTGGTGTAAGTACCCAATAATTTTCTGTAAGTTCATTTATTTTCATTTTGCTGTGCTTCTTTAAGGAAGGGTAAAAATGGCCGTTACTGATGTGCATTGTTTAATCTAAATTTAGCTAAAGAAGTTTGCCTTTTCTGAAGTCTGAAGAAACATTCAGATGATTTACCTGATGAAGTAATAAGCAAACTATTACTTTAATTGCTTCTTTCATGCCAGAGAGTGAATTTTCAATTTTACCTGGTTTCCTTTCCATCTCTCTTTTCACATATTTTTTAACTAAATTTCTGATTATTAATATCACATTTAAGTTGAAAATCATAGTTTGAGTTTTGGTTCTAAAGAGTAGGAGTTATCATAAGAAGTAGTTGCTTAATCATTCATTGGATGTAATAGCCTTTTAACAAGTAGCATATGGTCAGTATATACCCACCCCAGACATTTGGCTTTATTCTCTGGTTTAAAAGATGGTCAAGCCTAGTCATTTTCATGTAGTTGTTACCTTCTTTTTGAAGGGAGATAAGTAGGGCATCAGTTGAGGTGATGACATTGTATTGTGAACATTTTACCAATGTCAGTTGTATTGTAACCTCCAATTAATATTAAATAGGGCCCTGAAATAATATTCTGAGAATTTTATAAAATAGAAAAAGGAAGATCTTTTAGCTCATTTGAGGGCTTCTGTTGGGCCAAATGCCAAATCTCTTTCATGTAAAGAGTTTAAAAATATTTGATTTGAGTTTTTTTTTCCACATAAAGTATCCATTATTTACATTGGGTAGGTGGTTTCACAATGTAATAAATTTAAAACATATATTTTGCCTTCTTTTGTTTTTAAACCTTCGTGGTTTTGGCAGGGTTCCACATAGGAAAAAGCTCTGGGCTTAGAATCTGGTGATCTGGGTTTTAATCACTGCTCAGAGACAGTATGATATCATGGAAAGAGCCTTGGCTTTGGATATTTGTGTAATTTTGGACAAGGGACCTTATTACTCTGAACTTCAGTATCTTAATCTGTAAAATTAGGATATTGGACTGAAAAGATTTCTCTCTGAGATCACTAATAGTCATAAATCCTAAATAACTGTGTGGTTTGTCATTTCATTTCATTTCACTGGGCTTCAGTTTCCTCATCCTTTAAAGAGTAAAGAGGAGTAGGTAATCTCTTAAGATCCCATCTATCTAGTTGTAAAAGTCTGATTCTATTCTTTGTAGCTTCCTTTACAAACATAATTCCTTCTTTTTATTTGAATTTTTTTCATATATCCAAAATTTATACACTACATTAAAATCTTAAATATTTAAAAAAACTGTAATTGTCTAGACCAGCAAGAGCTATAGGTCAAACACCTGCTTTCTAACAGGTCAGAATTGCTCTTTCCCCTTACTCTTCTGCCTACTCTCGACTGTACCCATGACTTCCTACCCACCCTGATGATTCCATCCTCACCCTGATCCTTCCCTTTCCTACCTGCTCCTGCCTTTCCCCCTCATTCACCTCATACCTGCATTGATCAAAGACTTGAACCCTTTTCAAAGTCTAAATTCTCAGAACATTACTCAACATGGGCATCAGTGTGATTTAAAGCTAATTAAAAGTAACCATCTGACTACTTAGGAATGGAAAGGAAGTTGGAAACATTATGAAAAGTAAGAAGAATCTACGAAAAAAAGATGCATGAAAAGAGTAGTTTATCACCATTCCATAAGGGAATTGTCCTGAGAATGTAACTACTCTGTTACTGGGCCCGCTAGTGCCATCTTTAAATTTTTTTATTGACAAACAGAAAGAGGACATCAACAGTTTTGTGACTGGGGTACGGCCCCCAGTGCGTGCAACTCCCTCCTACCCCCATCACCCCTAAGGATTATGGTCCCTGCTAACCAGCGTGATTTTTTCTTTGGGGGAAAAAGGATGCAAAAATAAAGAAATAAGATGATACAAGGGCTTAGTTCCAGGTAGCCAAGGAATATGTGCTTAGCCCAATGCCTGGCACAAAGTAGACAATAAATATTTATTGACTGTTGCCTACCAAACTCAGCAGAGCAGTCCATCACTATTGCTGGCATCCCACAATCCATCATTGAGTGTATCAAACTCATCATTGAGTGTTCATGGTCATGTTGGAGACCTTGTGTTCATTTCCCTCAAAGGGCATGATCACAATATTCTGGCCCAAGCCCTGTGACTCTCTAGTTATCTTTGCAGGTCATCGGGACAGGGATAGCATAGTCAGCAACAGAGAGTGTATTTCATCCCTCACCCTTCTGTCCCTGTACCTCAGTTCCAGCCTGAAAGAAGCACCTTTAGAGTTCACCAAGCACCATCAGTTTGTTACTATAATGGTCTGTTTTCCATAACATATGGCAACACCGGATTCAGTGGCATTTAATCCGGTTCTCTTGACGTGAAAGACTGTTGGGCATGGTTGTTACACGTACCCAGACTGCTTCTCATGGACTCACCATTACAAATGACTTAAGTAGCTACATAATTAGGCATCAAAGCCCCAAAATCAGTGAGTTGTTTTTTTTTTTTTAATGAATGAAGCTTAGATGAAAATTAATACAGTAAAATTATGTACCGATAGCCAGGTTACCATCACTAGAACTTCTGCCAAAAGCAGCCTTATCCAGTATACAATCAGTGTCAAGTGGCACTTGATTCAGAATTAAGTGGAATAGGGAGCTGCTGGAATGATGTAGACTTACCCATAAATCCCTTCTGCTAGTCACAACCTAAGATTCATCTATATAGTTTCTAAAAAATCACTTAATGATTCCAGGTTTAAAATAGTTTATAAATGTTCAGTTTCTACAAAATTTTATCATTTGCTTGTGATTTTTAATATCATTTTAATTCCTTCATCTGTTCAATTATTAATGCTGAGAGCTATATTTAGTTTTGTAAGCTTTTCCCTTTCTTGGGAAAACTAGGGAGGTTTGGGGGCTTGTGAATTTTTTTCTGCTTTGACATTTGTAGTAGGAAGGTCGAATTTATGATCTCAAAAAGGATCATATATATATTTGAATGGTTCAAAATCGCAAGGTATACAGAATTCTCTAAGTAGATGGCATCAAAACATTTATTTAGGC
>CM053625.1:234451686-234477306 GCA_028646595.1 Phalanger gymnotis
AGTTTCTCGCCTCTCCTCTCAGCCAAGCCTCTGGCGTTCTCAAGCCCTGCCTCAACGACCAGAGACCACTGGTTCCCGAGTTGGCCCCTCTTAAGTCATCAATCTATGCCCACACAGGTTTCACACCTGATAGGGCTTTGGGCCTGGAGTTTAGCACTTAACAGCTGAAAGTACTTTCAATGTAAACAAAAGCCAAAACTTCCTGCAGTGCCTTTCACTCAAAGTAAACAAAATAAAGGAAAGCCAAACTCAGGGGCTACGGAGCCCATTTTGCCTTAAGGACGCAACATTGAAATTTAAGAACATAATTTTAATATATTTCAGGTTAGTTCTGTAATGTCAGGAATTTTTAAAAGTTGGACTAAAAATGATGACGATCATAGGAACACTTAATATAATCTGAATAGTGAATGGAGAAAATAGATATTGTTATATAATCAAGTTATAAATGTTGGTTTAATTGAAAGAGCACTGCCTCTAGGTTCAGAAAACCTGCATTCAAGTCCCACATACTTACTAATAATGTGATCTTGGGAAAGTCATTTAATTTCTCTGGTCCTCAGTTTATTTAACTGTAAAGTGAGAGGGTTGGAGTAAGAGATCCTTAGAGGTGCTTCTTAGCTCTTGATCTATGGTCCTATGACTGATGTCGGACCTTATTTTAGTATCATAATCTGCTACCATGGTATGTTCTTATACTTTGGTTTTCCTAATGATTCAAATGATGAATTCATTTATACCATACTCACAGCTGACCTTATTGACTTGAATGGTAGCATGCAACTTGTCTCTCCTTAATGATAGTGTTAGTAACTAACAGATAAATCTGTATTCAGTAAAACCTTACTTAAAGTTTCCACCACCCTTATGCATTGTATGTCAGTTATTGGTCTTTTTTATATGTAGAGTATTTTGTTTTGTTTTTTGATGTATAAATGCTTTACTTTTTAATTTTCTCTCAATTACATGTAAAAAACGTTTTTAACATTCATTTTTAGAAATTGTGAGTTTCAAATTATTCCCTTCCTCCCTTCTTGAGAAAGTAAACATTTTGCTGTAGATTGATTATACAGGTGTAGTCGAGCAAAACATATTTCTGTATTAGCTATGCTGTAAAAGAAAACAGACAAAAAAAAAGAAAAAGTTAAAAAAGCATGCTTTGATCTTCATTCAGACTCCATCAGTTCGTTCTCTAGAGGTAGGTAGCATGTTTCATCATAAGGTCTTTAAAATTGTCTTGGATCACTATATTGCTGAGAATACCTGTCATTCACAGTTGATTATCTTACAGTACTGTTGTTTACAATGTTCTCCTAGTTCTACTCACTTCACTTTGCAACAGCTTATATAAGTCTTCCCAAGTTTTTCTGAAAGCATCCTGTTCATCATTTTTTTTACATTACAGTAGTATTCCATCACAATCATATGGTACAAGTTGTTTAGCCATTTCTCAGTTGACAGGCATTTCCTCAATTTCTAATTCTTTGCTACCACACAAAAAAAAGTTGCTATAAATATTTTTTATACATATAGGTCCTTATCCTTTTTTAAAAAATCTCTTTAGGATACAAACATTGTAGTAGTATTGCTGGGCCAAAGGGTATGCATGGTTTGATGGTCCTTTGGGCATAGTTCCAAATTGCTCTCTAGAATGATTGGATCCATTCAAAACTCTACCAATAGTACATTAGTGTTCCAATTTTTCCACATCCCCTCCCAACATTTGTCATTCTCCTTTTCTGTCATATTAAGCAATCTGATAGGTGTGAGGTGGTACCTCAGAATTGTTTTAATTGGCATTTCTCTAATCAGTAGTGATTTAAAGCATTTTTTCATATGATTATAGATAGCATTGATTTCTTCTTCTGAAAATTCACTGTTCATTTTCTTTGACCATTTATCAATTGGAGAATGACTTGTATTCCTAAAATTTGTCTCAGTTCTCTATATACTTGAGAGATGAATCCTTTATCAGAGAAACTTGGTATGAAATTTTTTTTCCCCACTTGCCTCCTTTTCTTCTCATTTTGGTTGCATTGGGGTTTTTTTAATGTAATCAAAATTGTCCATCTTACATCCCATATTGCTCTCTATCTCTTGTTTGGTGATAAGTTATTTCCTTATCCATGCTTTTCACCTTTGGCGTCTATCTGTTCCACCTAACTCTCACCTATGGTTCCAAAAAGCTGCAGCCTGGGCAGTGGCTACACTGTGATAAACTGTTTTAGCAGACAGTACAACAGTACTGTAAGATAAAACCAGTTTGAGGGCAACTGAGGGGTCTCAGACCTTTCAGTGAGTTAGGCGGGTGTCTACCCCAAGTATGTGAAGACTTCGCCTAGCGAAATGGGCAGATGAGAATAATTTTTTCCAACGGCTGTGAAGGCAACTGAAGCAGGCCTTGTGGAGCACTTAGAGCTTGGTTAAATGTCAGAGAGGCTGAGGTCATCCACTGCATCTTGAGCCATCACTAATCATCTTGACTCTGTCCTATCACTGGACTGTGATGACTCTGAAGGAGATTGTGAGGCTGAAGACCTTATGCAACTCTCTGCCTCACTTAAATCCAATTTACGCATGAATCAAAAGACATCACCCGTACCATACCATTTTACTATTCTTACCTATCTCAGAGTCCTGTGGCAGCAGGCAAGTGATGAAGCAGCAGGTGTGGATACATTGGAAACTGTAGTCACAACTCGGCACACAGTTGGCCTAGGTCGTAGGGTTGTCTATTCAGTGGAAGCAGCAACCCCCTTGGCTGTCTGAACAGCCTTTTAAGGATCACACTACTCACTTCCTGGTGTGAGGAAGGAGCTAGAAAAGGTGCCTTGAAAATTGTTCACTTACCCAATCTTGGCCTGATTACTGTGGCAGGTGGGGATCACACGCATGCACACGCACACACACACACATACACAAATGTAAAAAAATGTCTACAAAGGTGATTCCACTTACCATCAGTATATGGTGTGTGCATACACTTATAGACAACACAAAATCCAATAGATTTAGAGATGAATAGCTCTTGTGAGAGAACTCAGCAGGTATCACATTCAAATAGCAGCCTTGAGTGAAATAAGGTTGGCAAATGAAGGCCAGTTTACTGAAGTTGGAGCTGGATACATGTTTTTATAAGGTGGCTGCAGTGAAGGTGAGTGCTGTTAAGCTGGTGCGCGTTTTGCAATCAAAACTAATCTAGTTAAAAAGCTTGTATGCCCTACCAAAAGGAGTGAATAACAGGCTCATGACAATGTGACTGCCACTTTCAGGAAATCATCACACCACTGTCATCAGTGCCTATGCCCCACCATGATGAACCATGATGAGGTCAAAGAAAAATTTTATGAAAATCTGGAGACCTTTATCATCATTGTGCCAAAAGAGGACAGGCTTATAATTCTGGGTGACTTAGACTACCAGACTTGTTAGGGAGTCCTAGGGAGGAATGGAGTTGGAAACAGCAACAGTGATGGTCACTTATTACGGAAGACTTGTGCATCTCATGACCTCATCACCAACACTGTCTTCCATTTACCTAATGCAATAAAACTTCATGGATGCACGCTCACAACAAACATTAGCATTTAATAGACTATGTGATTGTAAGGACAAGAGACAGGATGTGAGAATGACGAAGGCAATGTGTGGCACAAAGTGCTGGACTTATCATAGACTTATCTTCTCTAAGCTAAATATTCACATTCAACAAATGTGGCGTCCACAAGGCAAAATGACTACCAGAAGAATTAACGTCAACAGATCAGAGCTCTTCTCTGAACAGGAACAGTTTGTTGCTAACTTGGAGGGAAAGTTGAGCCAACACACAGTTGGTAACAGTGGAGCAGAAAAGGAGTGGGCAGCTTTCAGAGATTTAGTATGAAGCACTGCATTTGCTCATCAGAGTCAGAACGCTCACAAACATCAAGACTGTTTTGATGAAAACGATGGGGAAATGCAGAAGCTGCTAAGTGAAAAATGAGAACTCCTCAGTGTTTACAAGCAAGATAGTTCATTCATCTCTAACACGGCAGCATTCAACTTCATCAAAAATAAAGTGGAAGCAAAGCTTAGAGAGATGTGGGATTCTTGGCCAGTAAAAAGGCAGATGAAACTCAGTTGTATGTTGATAGAAACAATCCAAAGCGCTTCTGTGATGCCCTGAAGGCTATTTATGGGCCAAAGACCTATGGTGTACCTCAGCTACCTGGTGCTGATGGAGCTACACTGATTAGTGATAAGGACATAATTCTAGAGAGATGGGCTGAACACTTTGATAGTGTTCTCAACAGACCTTCATCAATCAGTGCTGAAGCCATTGACTATTTTACCTCAGGTTGAAGTCAGTCCCTCCCTAGCTGAAGTTACAACTGAAAAAGAGGTTTTGCATGCCATTAGGTTCCTTTCCTGTGGCAAAACACCTGATGCTGATTTTATTCTAGCTGAGATTTACAAGGTAGGTGGTCCATTGCTCATACAAAAGCTGACTGAAATTTTCCAGGTTATATGGCAAGAGGATGTTATCCCCTAGGAGTTCAAGGATGCCTCCATTGTCCATCTCTATAAAGGTAAAGGAAATAGATTGTTCTGTGAGTCAGGGGTGGGGTTCTTCTCTCTTAATCATTGCTGGCAAGAATCTTGCCAGGGTCCTCCTTAGTAGGCTGATCCTTCACCTGGAACTTGATCATGTATCTGAGAGCCAGTCTGGCTTCAGAAGGGGCCGAGAAACGGTTGACATGGTGTTTGCTGCCTGACAACTCCAGGAGGAATGCCAGGAGCAGAACAGAGTCCTGTACACAACGTTTGTAGATCTGACCAAGGCCTTTGATACTATCAGTCACAAGGGCTTATGGAAAATTATGTCAGAATTTGGTTCCCCGGAGAACTTTATCAGTGTTGTACATCAGTTTCACGACAGCATGCTTGCCCACGTTCTGGATAATGGACAGTGCTCTCGTGTTCTCCCAGTCACCAATGGAGCGAAATGAGGCTTGTGTGCTTGCTCCCATGCTTTTAGCATGATGTTTTCAGCCATGCTGTCAAACATCTTCAGTGAGAGTGAACATGGCATCAAGGTCAGCTATCTCACTGATGCTAAATTCAACTTGAAAAGGCTACAATCCAAGACCAAAGTGGAGAGAGCGTTGGTGCATGATTATTTGTTTGCAGATGATTGTGCACTCGATTAATGCAGCCTCTGAAGCTGAGATGCAACAAAGTATGGATAAATTCTCTGCTGCTTGTGCTAATTTTGGCCTAACAATTAACACCAAGAAAACACAGGTGTTCCCTCAGCCACCACCACACCATCCATACATACATGGAACCATAGGTTTAAGCAAATGGAGAAGTTTTGAATGCTGTGGATAAGTTCACTTACCTTGGTAGTGTACTTTCCAGGGATGTATACATTGATAATGAGGTTGACACATGCATTGCCAGAGCTAGCTCAGTGTTTGGGAGGCTCCAAAGGAAAGTATGAGAGAGAAGAGGTATTAGATTAACTACCAAAGTGAAGATCTACAGAGCCATTGTGCTGACTGCAATACTGTATGCCTGTGAAACCTGGATAGTATGCTAGCACCTTGCCAGGAAACTGGTCTTGCTTCCATTTGAATTGCCTTAGGAAGATCCTGAACATCACCTGGAGCAGGATAAGATACCAGACACTGGTCCTTTCTCGAACTAAACTGCCAAGCATTCAGACTCTACTGCAGAGAGCACAACTCTGATGGGCTGGTCACGTTGTTCAAATGCAAAATGTATGCTTGCCAAAAAAGACTATTTTATGGAGAGCTCACACAGAGCAAGCACTCAAATGATGGTCAGAAGAAATGATACAAGGACACTCTCAAGATCTCTCTTTAAGAACTTTGTAATTGATTGTGTGACGTGGGAGACTCTGGTTTAGCATAACATGCCCACATCAGAGAAGGTGCTCTGCTCTATGAGCAGAGCAGAATTGAAACATCTCAAAAGTACACAAGATGCGCAAATGTTCACATGGACTATTTTTGCCCAACCTGTGGTAAAACATTCTGAGCTCGCATTTGTCTGATCACCCACAGACAGACACACTGTAACTTGATTGGAGCATACTGAGGTCATTTTGTTACTCTTCAATATTGAAGGACAATGGCCACCCAGATTTGAAAGGTAAACTATCCCATGCTCCCTTAATTTATTATGTCATTTTTTTATGTCTAAATCTTGTACCTATTTTGACCTTATCTTGGTATACAGTATGGGATGTTGGTCTATACCTAGTTTCTGCCAAACTATTTTACAGTTTTGCCAGCAATTTTTGTCAGATAATGAGTTCTTGTCTCAAAAGTTTGGATCATTGTTTGTTTACACATATACTATTAAAACTTAGACATATATTTGTTATAGAATGAAATTTTGTTTAAAGATAATTTATAGGATCACTGAATATCAATATAGTGTATACCTTACAGGTTGTGTAGACTAACCTGCTGTATCAGTAAGGCAATAATAACGATATAGAAGATAATTGTCAAAATGCCTGTTTGGTTCTGTATCTCAAAGTATATGAGACGCTCCACATAGAAAGTAGAAGTAAACCATTTATTCAGACACCAGAGAAACATATTCCCATAAGCCATCTACCCAGTCCATCACAGCAGCAAAGCGTTCGATACATAATATCACAGCATGGAGCCTTGCCATCCCAAAACCTCTCTGACCCCCCTGCTGAGGTCTTCCCAAAAACAAACTCATAGTACAGCTGTCACGGTCTCTTCAGCTATCAGAGGTCAACTTGCTTTACCTCAGCTCTAACAGTCACAGTGGCCATAATAGCCATAACAGCTCGCTCGCGCGCTCTCTCTCTCTCTCTCTCTCTCTCTCTCTCTCTCTCTCTATCTATCCCCCTCTCTCCCTCTCTCTCTCTCTCTCTCTCTCTCCCTCTCTCTCCCTCTCTCTCCCTCTCTCCTCCCCCCCCTCTCTCAGCATTTCCTGTGACATAACTTCATTTTCCTTTCAGGAAGCCCCTTCTACCACAGGCGACTTTGGCTTCCTGTGACGTAAGCAGGTCATATGGCCTATTAATGGGTAGGGAAGATCTTCAGATTTAAATTGCTATTACGCCTGCCCATTTTCTGTGTAAGAAAGATGAAGCTAGAAAGATCAAGGATGTTTCCCAGGGTCACAAGTGAAAATAGTTTATGAGATATAAACTGTGAATAAACAAGCATGGTTGTTTTGTGCCTGTGTTTTTTAATGTATACCAGAATATAATCCTTGTTACCCAGTAGATTCTTAATGTATGCCATTTTTTCATCTAAAATTCTCTTTCAGTCTCACTTAAGTATAGTTCGATTGTGTTTCTTGGGGTCTTTATTTGAAACTTTGTACTAAGAAAGCATTTTTAGAGTAGTCATTGACCTTAATAGCTAATGGTAATCTAAATGGTAATATAGCCTTCTCAGTAATATTTGGCATAAAAGTGCAGTTCTTTGGTAGCAAAAACTTTTGCACCTATCCTATGACAATTTCAGTGAAATTTTTTATTTTTTTAAGCTATCATGTAGCTTATTACAAGTTTTAAAAAAAAAAATTGACCAGGTACAAGTTTGATAGAAAATTTTTTTATACAAAAACTATACTTTTAATCACTTTTTGATTGATAACCAGATAATAATTAAATCCATTTACTTGCTGCTTTTGGGGTGAAGGGGTCTTACGTACCATAAAAATTTTAATATCTTAATGATCTACGTGTATTTTATTCATGCCTTACTATTCTATACAGGCATTGAATTGTTTAAGAAAAAATAAAGTAAATAATAAATGATTTAAAAAGCCCTACATTTTAATTGAGAAAAATATGGTTCTAAATTGTCTAAATTGTCTTATCAATGAAATTCTTAATTCCTAATTAAAACCTTAGAATATTTTAATGTTATTCTGTAGAAGTAATCAACTCTTTTATTGTAGATACTGATATCCTTAAGAAACTTGTTCCAAAAGGTTACTTACAGATTAGTATCGGTCCTGATTTAAATAATAAAGAGATTTATTTCCACCTATTTGTCTTTAGGTAAAAATGTGGTAGAGGACATAATTGATAGCAGTTTCATTCTATAAAGTAATTCTTCATGTCTTATCTCTCAAGTGTACATGAACTTTTATGTCTGACAGGAATAAGAAAAGTATTGTATGAAAATTCAGTTTTCCTTGTTGAATAAGTATCAGTTTTCAGACAAAAGGATTTATGAATGCAAAAAGTTGATAAATTAAACTGTAAGTTAGTTGTACTTCAAAATGATTTAGTGAATTTCATTAAGGAAACTACAGAGTGAGACAGAAATAGCAACGACCTTCAAGCACAACTCTACCTGTTTTTTCAGTGTACAGGGTGTACAAGCTTTCAGGAAGGACTAATACCTCTGGTGTGAGGGCTGCAGATCCCTTTTCTCGGCTCCTTTCCACCTTTAGTGTCTACCTGGTTACCTAATTCTCACCTGTGGCTCCAAGAGGTTGTAGCATGCACAGTGGCCACATCCTCGTAAATTGTTTTGGCAGATGGATTAATCCAGGTTGAAGGTAACCCGTAGTCCTCAAACTTGTCAGTAAGTGGTATATACCCCAAGCATGTGAAGACTTCCTCAGGTAGAATGGGCAAATGACAACAGTTTGTTCCAAAGGGCATGAAAGTGGTGGAAGCAGGAGCTGTGGAGTGGGTAGAGCTTGGTTAGACATCAAAGATGCCAACACAATCCCTGCATCCTTGGCCATTGCCAGTTGTCTCAACTTTTGTCTTGCTGCTGAACTCCAATGACTGGAAGAATGAGGCTGATGACCTTGTGCAACTCTGCCTAACTTACAAGTTTCTGCATGAGTCAAGACATCACCCATATTATTTTTACCATTTTTTACCTGTCTTAAAGTCCTGTGGTGACAAGTCAAGTGATGAAGCAACAGGTGCAGATAAAGTGTGAGCAGTTGTCTCAACTCTGCTCTTAGGCAGCCCAGGCCACTGGGTCATCTTCTCACTGGCATAAAGTAGCCGTGGGATTCAGCAGCCCCCTGGGTGTCTGAGCAGCCTTTTTTTAAGGACCATACTGCTCGACACCTGGAGTGAGGAAGGTTCTAGAAACGATTCCCTAAAAATTGTCTCCTTCACTTAACCTAACCCTGGCTTATTTACAACTGCAGGTTGGAATCTTACCCTTCAGTCAAAAGAAAAAAAAATGTACAAAAACTTTTGTGAAGATGATTCCCACTCACCACTGGTATGTGCAATGTATGCATGCTTATGGACAACACTTAATCTAGTAGACCTGAAAGATGAACAGCTCTTGTGAGAGAACTCAGCAGGTGTTGCATCCAAATAGCATTATTGAGTGAAACAAGGCTGGCAAATGAAGTCTAGTTTATTGAAGTCAGAACTGGATACACATTTTTATGGAGTGACCTCAGTGATGGGAAGTGCCATGAAGCTGGCATAAATTTCACAATAAAAACAAATCTAGTCAGGAGTCTTGTATGCCTCTCAAAAGGAGTGAACGACAGGGTCATGACAATGCAATTGCTACTTGCAGGAAAGTGCCATTCCACCATCATTAGTGGCTATGCTCTCACCATAATGAACCCTGATGAGATCAAACTAAATTTTTATGAAGACTGGAGACCCTCATCATCAGTGTGCTGAAAGAGGACAAGCTTATAATTCTGGGTGACTAACTCCAGACTATCAGATATGGCAGGGATCCTTGGGAGGAATGGAGTCAGAAACTGTAGCAGCAGTGATCACTTACTATTGAAAACTTGTGCATCTCATGACTTTCTCATCACCAACACTGTTCC
Source organism: Phalanger gymnotis (assembly GCA_028646595.1). Classification (NCBI taxonomy): domain Eukaryota; kingdom Metazoa; phylum Chordata; class Mammalia; order Diprotodontia; family Phalangeridae; genus Phalanger; species Phalanger gymnotis. The sequence goes on from CM053625.1 coordinate 234,461,518, forward strand.
ATTTACCTATAAGCAATAAAATGTCATGAATGCACCCTTGCAGCAACCATTGGTATTTAATAGACTATGTAATTATTAGGAGAAAAGACAGACAATATGAGAGTGACTAAGGTGATATGCAGTGCAGTATTGGACCATTCATAATTTTATCCTCTTCAAGCTAAAACATTTGCATTCAATTAAAACAGTGGCCCCAAGGCAAGACTACCAGAAGACTTAATGTCAGCAGATTAGACTGTTTCTTTAGGCTAAAGTTTGTTGCTAACTTGGAGGGAAAGCTGAGTCAACACATGGTTGACAACAGTGGAATAGGAAAGAATTGGCAGCTTTTAGAGATTTGGTATACAGCACTGCATTTACTCATACGGGCCTTAACACTTGCACACATGGAGATTGTTTCGATGGAAATGATGGGTAAATTCAGAAGCTGATAAACAAAAAGCAAGAACTCCACAGGTTTTACTAGTAGGATAGTCTGTCTCTAAGAAGGTACTGTTTAACTCCATCAGAAGTAAAATTCAGGCAGAGCTTAGATGTGGGATTCTTGACTCAATAAGAAGGCAGATGAAATTCAGTTTTACACTAATAATAACAATCCAAAGTGCTTTTATGATGCCCGGAAGGCTTTTTGTGGGCCAAAGGCTTGTGGTGCATCTGCTGATGGAGCCACGTTGATTAGTGATAAGGGCATGATCCTGGAGAGATGGGCTGAGCACTTTCATAGTGTTCTCTGTCATCATAGTGAAGGTCATCAACCAAAGCTAGAGGCATTGACTGTATACCTCAGATTGAAGTCAATCCCTCCCTAGCCAAAATTCCAACTGAAGAAGAGGTTTTGAATGCCATTAGACTTCCCTCATGTGGCAAAGTACTTGGTGCTGATTCTATTCCAGCTGAGATTTACAAGGCAGGGGATGCATTGTGTATATAAATACTGACTAAAATATTCCGGGTTATATGGCAAGAGGAGCTTATCCCCCAAATCTTGGGGCACAGGAGTTCAAGTATGCCTCTATGAAGAAAATGGAAATAGGTTATCCTGTGATAGTCACAGGTAGTCTCTCTCTTAGTTACTACTGGCAAGATTCTTTCCAGAGTTCACCTGAATAATCTTATCCTTCGCCTGGAAGATTGTCATCCATCCAAAGAGCCAGTATGGCTTCAGAAAGGGCTGAGGAATGGTCAATATGATGTTTGCTGTCTTATAAACTCCAGGAGAAATGTCAGGAGCAGAACAGAGGTCTGTATGCAACGTTTGCTGATCTGATTAAGGCCTTTGATACTGTCAGTCGTGAGGGCTTGTTGAAAATTATGGGAAAATTTAGTTGCCTGGAGAAGTTTGTCAGTGTTGTACATCAGTTCCATGATAGCATGCTTGCATGGATTCTGGATAACAGACAGTGTTCTCATGCTTTTCTGTGTGCTTGCTCCCATGCTTTTTAGTTTGATGTTTTGGGCGATATTGTCAGATGACTTCAATGATGATGAAAATGGTATCAAGGTCAGCTGCCACACTGATAATAAATTATTTAGCTTGAAAAGGCTACAAGCCAAGACTAAAGTGGAGGGAGAGTTGGTGCTCTGGTTTTTGTTCTTAGATAATTATGCACTCAGTGCAGCCTCTCGGGCTAAAATGCAGTAGAGTACAGATCGATTCCTACTTTTTCTAATTATGGCCTCCTGACAATTAACACCAAAAATACATAGGTTCCTCACCAGCCAGCATCATACCATCCCCACATGGAACCATTGGTTATAGCAAATGGAGGAATTTTGAATGATGTAGATAAGTTCACTCACCTTGGCAGTATAGTTTCCAGGGATGTCCCCATAGACGATGAGGTTGACAGATGCATTGCCACAGCTAGCTCAGTGTTTAGGAGGCTCTAAAATACAGTGTGGGAGAGAAGAGGTATTGGACTGCCTACCAAACTGAAGGTCTACAGAGCCATTGTGCTGACCTCGTTGTTGTATGCCTGTGAAACCTGGACTGTATACCAGCACCATTCCAGGAAACTGAATCACTTTGATTAAGAAGATTTGAAAGATCACCTGGCACCATAAGATACAGGACAGAGATTATTTCTCAAGCTGAACTGCCAAACATTCAGACTCTGCCACAAAGAAGGCAACTCTCTTGAGCTGGCTATGTTGTTCAAATGCCAAATGTATGTTTGCCTAAAAGAAAGAAATCACACAAAGTAAGCACTGACATGGAGGTTAGAAGTGGTGATACAAGGATACTTTCAAGGTGTCTTTGAAGAACTTTGGAATTGATTGTGAAACATGGGAGTCACTGGCACAGGACTGTCTAGTGTGGAGTGCTCACATCAAAGAAGGCATTGAGCTTTGTAGGCAAAGCAGAATTGCAGAAGCTCAAAAGAAACATGAGATGTGAAAATTTAGAGCCATCTTCATCCTAAATATTCAGGACTATTTGTGCCTGACCTGTGGTAGAACCTTCTCTGATTGTAGTGGTCTGATCAACCACAGGCTGACACACTGTACTTTGACCTGGAAACAGTCATGTCGTTTTGGTCCTCTTTGAGTATGAAGGACAACAACCAACCAACCTGCTTTCTGAAGACTAGCCTGTTGAAATGCAGAGATTTATCACCAATAGATGGACCATTTGGTGATGAATTATTTGGCAGTGAAAACCTATGAAACAAATAAAAATACGAAATTATTATCCTTTTTTTTCCTCTAGTGACTAATTGTGGTAAAGTGGCAGAAAAGGGAATATTCCACAAGGCTTTTTCCTCCATTATCTTCTTTCTATAACATAATTTTTTGCTTGGTGAACTTATGAACTCCCATGGATTCAGTTATCATCTTTTTGCAGATGATTATCAGATCTGTTTACCCAGCTCTAACCTTTCTCTTGATCTCAATCCAGGCTTGTATCTCCAACTGCCTATAGGACATCTCAAAATATATGTCTTGTAGATATCTTAAACTCAACCTATCTAAAACCAAACTTATCTTTTTTTGCCAAACTCTCTTTTTTTCCTCATTTTCCCACTTATTACCACCAAGGCTTGAAAGCTAGGTGTTTTCTTTGACTCCTTGCTTCATCTTTCACCCCCATATCAAATCTTTTGCCTAGTCCTGTCATTTACACCTTCATGTTTTGGTTGCCTCAGGCACAGCCCCTTATCTTCTCGCTCCTTGACTATTGCAGTAGACTGGTTGGTCTGCCTGACTCAAAGTTCTCTCTACTCTAGTCTGTTCTCCACTCAGATGTCAAAATGATTTTCCTAAAGTGCACATCTGATCATGTTATCCTCCCATCCTTCCATTCACTAAACTCTAGTCTTTCCCCATTACAACTTTATTTCCCTTCACATACTCTTTGAAACTGGTCTCCTTAATACTCTTTGCACAGGCCCCTCAGTATCCTGAGTATGAGTGTTTTCAATGACTGTCTTCAGTGCCTGGAACTCTCTTCTCTCCACCTCCTAGTTTCCTTTGCTTGTATCAACTCCTAGCTAAAGTCTTGCTTTTAAAAAGAAGCCTTTCAAAGAATTAGACATCGAGGGGGATGCCCATTAATTGGGGATTGGCTGAACAAGTTCTGGTATATGAATATAATGGATATATGAATAATCATAAAATGAATATATGAACAATATGAATAATCATATGAACAAATATGATTATTCATATAAATGGATATATATCTGATATGTCCAATTTGGATATATGATATCCAATGGTATATGAATATAATGTATGGTGGAATACTGTCATTTTATGAAAAATGATGAGCAAGTGGATCTCAGAAAAACCTGCAAAGATTTACATGAACTGATGCTGAATGAGGTGAGCAGAACCAGGAGAACATTGTACTCAGTAACAGCAATATTATGTGATGATCAACAATGATAGACTTAGCTCTTCTCAGCAATACAATGAGCCAGGACAATTCCAAAGGACTCTGTGGTGCAGGGTGCTGTCCACATCCAGAGAGGGAACTATGGAGTCTGAATGCAGATGGAAGCATACTATTTCCACTTCTTTTGGTTTTGGGGTGTGGGTGTGATTTGTCCTTTTTGTTCTGATTCTTCTTTCATGGCATGACTAGTGTGAAACTGTGTTTAACATGATTGTATGTATGTAACCTGTATTAGATTGCTTACTGTCTTGGGCAGGAGGGAGAGAGAAGAAGGAGGGAGGAAAAATTTGGAACTAAAAATCTTACAAAGATGAATGTTGAAACCTGTCTTTACACGTAATTGGAAAAAATAAAATATTAAGTGCAAAACAAATAAAAACAAACAAACAAAAAAGTCCTTCCATTCCCCTTCAATGACAGAACCTACCCTCTAAGATTAACTCCAAATTATCCTATATATCTTGTTTGTGCTTAGTTCTTTAAAGATTGTTTCCTTAAATAGCTTAATAAGTGCTTGTTGACTTTACAGAAAGTTTCGAGAGTCACAGTTTTCCAATAGTTTATAAGCATTAACTTAATGCAAATGTTGGTATTTTATATCATCTTTTCTAATGACTGGAATATAGATCTATTATTAAAGGAACCAAATTGCATCAATATTAATATTATTACATTAAATAAATCTGAATCAGTCAGTTCAAAATAATTTACTCAGCACCTACTATGTGACATGTACTCTGCTAGGTGCTGGAATTAGCCAAAATGAAATTAAAGCTAAATCAAAGAGTTCTTCAGGCTGTTCTTAGAGAATCAAATAAAGCAGCTGGTGGAGTTGAGTCTGTCATCCATCCAAAGGCAACAAGAAACATTCTTTTCTGGGATATTTGGTCATCTTGTATTATACAGGGTGTTCCAAAGGTCTGAACAAATAGGCAATTAACGGCAACGTGGAGTTATTGCATCAAGTTCATGTGAATCTTGCAAACTTTGCATCGCAAATGATGGAAATCGTATTGAAGATGCTATTTGTTAATATTCCAGTTAAATAAAATGTTGAAAATTTCATTTCTTGAAATAATGCATTTTTTCCTATGTCTCTAGACTTTAGGAACACCCTTGTAGTATTCATGTCAGCAGATAGACAGTGAGCATTTATTAAGCACTGTTGTGAGCAGAAACAAAAAGAAAGCCTGTCCCTTCATTTAAGAAGCTTATATTCTAATGGGGGAAGACAATACATAGAAGGAAACTGAAAAGTTGTGGCAGAGTAGAAGGTATCCACATTTGAACATAGTGACCAGGTCCAGAGTCAGAAATATAGCCACGAGGGAAGTGAAGTATGGCTGACCTGGATCTGTCTCCAGTATAGGGGGCCATAGAAGGAACTCCCCAATGGGAAAAGAAGGTGGAAAGTTGTTTGAGGTTGAAAAGGCTATGGAGTCATTGTGGAAAACTGGAAAGTCAGAAGCACAATGATAAGTATTTGTCAAAAGACCATGTGCAGCTTATATTCCCATGTCATTTGCAAGCAATGAAAAGGTAGAGAAATTTTGGAAAAATTTGATAAGGTACTTCATATTAAATTAATATGTATATGTTTTGATGATCAGTGATTTCCTTTTTTAAAAAATTAAATTTTATTCTTTTAGTCAGCAAAAATCTGCCTTCTCTTTCTCCTCCTCCCAATTGAGAAGGAAAGAAACACAAAATCTCTATGACAAACATATATTAATAGTCAAACAAAAAAAATTTCCATATTGACCATGTTGTATCTATCTATCTGTCTATCTATCTATCTACTTATCTGCTTGTCTGTCCGTCTGTCCATCCATTTGTCTGCGTCTCTGTATGTCTTTCTATTTGTATCTCTCTATCCATCATGTAATATTTTGCCTTTCTATCAGGAGATGAGTATCATCTTTTATCATAAATCCTCTGGTTGTGTGGTTGGTCAGTATGCTGATCAAAACTCATCTAATACATACAAAATTGTTTGTCTTTGCAATATTGTTATCATATAAATTGTTCTCCATCTTCTACTCACTTTACTCTGCATCATTTCATACAAGTCTTCCCAGATTTCTCAGAAAATATGTCAGTCATAATTTCTTATAGCACAACAAGATCCTGTCATATCTGTATACTATAACTTGTTGAGCTATTCCTTAATCGATGGGTACCTTCTCAGATTCCAATTTTTTACTACCTCAAAAAGAGCAAGAAATATTTTTGTATTGGTTTTGCTTAGGATTAATCCCTTCCTTAATCTGCTCTTCCTGTAATCTCTCTTCTTCCCTTTCCCTCCTATTTTCCTGGGAGGAAAAAGTGAGGCCAGCGCAGCCTTTCCTCACTTAAATCCAATTCACTTATATATCATAGCAGCACCTCCCTGATGTCATGGTCCTCTTAGAGAACAAAGGACAAACAGCAGCAACCTATTTTCCTACAGAGTGAAGGTATTTCTTTACCCAGTTGTATATGTTCTTTCCTTCTGTGACCAGTTCAGATGAAAATTAGGTCACCTTTGACACTATTATTCAAGTATCATCTACTCAGCCATTTGTGATTTGTTTAGACTTCTGCTTGCTTCCTCTTATTTGAAATAATTTTACCTAACCTTCATTTTTCTTCCCTTTCTAGGGCATTCTTCTTCCTTTATGGTTTCACTCTATTCTTAAGATTACCAAGACATAACAGAACCACTCCCAGGCCTTCTGTCTAATTAGACTCTCTCTAGGACCTGTGATAATGATAGAGTTCTGAGGGGGTGCATGTATCATCTCCTCATATTAGAATATAAGCTGTTTAATCCTTATTTAGTCTTTTATGATTGTTTCATGTTTCTCTCTCACACGTTTCATAAACTACTGTAAGTCTTTCCAATTTGACGATAAAGATATGGAGGGTACATTTAATGACTTGAACAGTCAGTTAATTACAGCACCTATATTGATATAACGGTACCCACAGAAGATAACTGCTTCTGAAGCATTGATGTTTATTGTTGTGGCCTGTGAAAAGATGGTCCTATCACCCTTATCCATGTCTCAGATCTGTGCATTATTCCCTCAGAAGAAGGAGCTTCTCAAAGTCACAGCTGTCCTTAAGATTTGGAGGCATCATTTTGTTTTTGTTTCTGCTTTTTTAAAATCTTTTTTAAAATAATAATTTGTTTTTTTCCTAATTGTATATAAAAACAATTTTGAACATTCTTTTTTTTAATCGTGTTCCAAATTCTCCCTCTTTCCTCTCCCCTCTCTCTAAGATGGTAAGCAATTTGATATAGGTTATATGTGAAAGGAGGAAAATAGAGTTTGCAAACTGCAGACCATCGAACTTGACTTTTTTTCCTAGTATAATTCTAGAAGATATTATTAATTCAACAAGTGTTTAAGTGCATACCATATTACAGGTAGCGTAATAGGTACAAAGGAGTCAAAGACAAAAAAAAAAGACAGTCTCTGGCTTCACAGAGCTTCCATTTTACTTGGGTACACAGTTGATACACAGATAAGTAAATGCAAGATATATGCGAAACAAATGTAAAGTAAATTTGAGTGAGCAACACACTAAGAACTAGGGGAATCAGGAAAAGCTTCTTGAAATATTAACCAGCTATGAATGGAAAATGCTATCAATAAAGAAAGCTTTACCTCAAGTGAACATATCTGTCATACTATATTGAGTTTGTATTTGATTCAGGAGTCAATTTTTAAGAACTATAAGAGATTTCTGTCTGAATTGATGTCATGTAAATATTACTAAGGAATAGTAGTTGCTGTTTATCCTCATCCTTAAAGAGGACCAATAGCATCACAGGAGTTGATGTCTACTTGCAAGTGAATTGGATCTGAGTAAAGCAGAGCTGTGCCAAAGTCTTTAGCTTCCCTCCTCCAGTGTCATTAAAGTCCAATGGCAAGACAAAGGTCAAGACAACTGGCTGCCCAAGATGTAGTGGGTGACCTTAGCCTTTCTAATTAAGGTCTTTCCCAGGTCTCAGTTTGTCTGAGGCCACACCCGTTCAATGACTAAGGACTAGGTAAGAGTTGGACAAAAGATGGCTCAGTTTACCATCACATACCTATGGAATAAGTGGAATCTGCCAGATCCGTAGCTTAAAGAAAATACAGGAAGAGGCCAAATAAAAATTTTTCTTCTTAAAATTTTTAAATCAATTTTGACACATTCAGAAGTAGTTAAAATGACAGTTTGTACAATCCTTACCAGGATTTCTATATGTGTATTTACAGTACCAACAACCTTATACCTCATAGATAGTTATCAGTGAACATCTAGAAAAAGGTGCAGAGTTCAAATAGTTATTAGCATTATAGAGAAGCAGCCAAGGTATACATTAGAAGAAGTATGGAATCCTAGCTCCCTTGACAACTACTGGAAGATTAGAGAAGTGGCAGACCTAGCAGTGATCAGAAATGGAAGGAGAAACCACAGTGTGTCATGTCTCCAAAAAAAGATCACAGATTCAACCCAAAGGCAAGTAAGAAACCAAGGTAGGAACTGTGGAACAGGGAGCTATTGTTAACCAAGAGAAGCAATCATTAAGTAGCAGACAGCTGTGGTAGTATCTCTTTGAACCAGGAGACCTGAAACCTAGTCTCTTAGAGCAGAAGAGGGTAGTGCCTTCCTCACCAGAAAAGAACAGCCAGTGTCAAACAAACCTTACCAAAGTCTTGCCACAAATGGCCAGAGCCAAGCCTTAAGAAAAAGTTCCAATCTGGAATTTTCAGGTAAGGCGGAAGAATGAGTAAACAAAAACGAAAAAAAGAACCATGATGATGTCCCAGGGATGCTCAAGACATGAACTGAAAAGAAGAAAATACTCCAAATCACCTACTGTATCAGCAATTAAGGTGGGACTTTGTTTTACTGTTTTCTTTTTTAGCACTTATTTAATCAAGTGCCTTTGAAGAGCCTGGCCTTTGTTTCTTTGATTGGATCAGGAGTCTTTGATGACCTCCTTTCCTCAAAGGAAAGCCTGGTTTGCATGGGTTTGAGTTACATGTTTTTGACACCTGAGGCTTTTAGGCCACATGGATTTGAGTCAAATCTTTGTGACACCCTTTGACCCAGAGGTTGGCGTTTTCCCTTGGGGCTCTCACTCACTAGAAGAGTGGCGTGTGACTTGAAGAGACTCTGGGTAGCTGTTAAGAGCCCCCCCATCTTGTAAACCCAGATGTTGGGATTTTGTTAAACTCTGTTAACTATGCATTGAGATTTGAATCAGACAATGTCTGTCTGTTGATGTTTGTAATTTATTTGTATTTGCTCTGAAGTCCAGGTTGCTGGCTTTTCCTCCAGAACTAAGTGAATGATATTTGTATGTTGGATTAAAGTGAGATTGTTAACCACTCAAAGTTACTTTCCTTAGTAAAGCAGAACCTGGAAGGAACCTGTGCTGGCAGCTCTTGTTGCTTGTCTTGTTGGGTCTTATACCCCACAACAGCTGCTAGCCGAACTGTTGCTACACCTACAAAGTAAAGCCTCCAAGTAAAACAGTATCTTAGGTACATGACCAATTAGAATTCCAAGAAGAAAAGATACAAGAGTTTTGTTGTTTTGGGTTTTTTTTTAAGGGAAAATTTAAACTTTTATTATAAATTTTTAAAAGAACACTGGAAGAAAGGATTGAAAAAGAAATGAGAGCTATAGAAGAGATTTGGAAAGAGAATTTACAGCTTAGCACAAGAGGTATAAAAATTTACCCAAATAACAGACAGACTCATTGAAAATTAAGATAGACCATACAGAAATTAATCACTACATAAGATAAGTAAACTTAAAATGAAAAGTTTGAAAAATACCTAAAAATATAAGGTATTTTACATTAAAAAAAGACTCACTTGGAAAATAGGACAAGAGATAACTTGAGATTCATTGAATTACTTGAAAATCATGACTAAAATCAACCTATTTCAAGACACAATGAAAGAAATATGGGTAGAGTAAAAAATAGAATCCACTGAACATCTCCTGAAAGAAACCTCCAGATGAAATCTGCCAGATATGAAAAATATTTCCAGCATCTAGGAAGAAAGAATTCAAATACCAAGGAACTCGTTAGGACCATACAAGATATAGTAGCTACTTTTATAAAGGAGAGGACTATATAGAATATGGTATCCCAAAGGACAAAAGATATGTCTACAGCTAAAAATAATATAACTCACATAACTTTTAATAATCTTACAGTGGAAAAAATAGTCCTTCAGTGAAATAGAAGACTAACAGATAATTCATGATGAAAAGACCAGAGATAAGTAGAAACATTAGAAGGTAAATACACATGAGGTATCAGATGAAGGATGAGCTTTTTATTTTCTATAAGGAAGGATGTTTCAAATATCCTTTCAGAAATTTAATATCATGGATCACAGAGGGAAGCAAATAAGACTGAGGGCTTGGAATTGGTTTTGTTATGTTTTGATAATCTTAAACAAAGAAAAGATAGAGGGGAAAGGATTACAAGAGGAGAGAAGGGGAAGAAATGTGGGAGAACTTTATATAATTGCAGCACATAAAGAAGAATGGGGGAAGTGTAGGTCACTTGAACCTCATTTATCTTTACTGGTCAAAGGAGTATAGGACACACACACACACGCACGCACGTGCGCGCACACGCACACACATTTTGGAATAGAATAAAGAGTCATTCAAGAGGGAAAAGTAGGTACTTCCTCAGGTGAGCAGAGGAGCCAAAAATTCCTCCGACTTCATATCTTGTGTTTTCCATCTCCTCCTGGGCCCGGTGTGTCCCCTTAGGGAAGGTGGCAAGGGGCTGGGCCAGATGCCTTCCAACTGTCCCAAAAGACTTCCCCTTGTCCCAAATAACTTCCATCTGTGCTTGCGCAAGGCAACTTCCATATCTTCCTGCCAGCTTAATCTCCCAAGTGGAATGGGGAAAACGTGGTGCAAAGAGGAGCAACTGATTCTTTGACTTCAGGCCTTTTATCTTTTGCTGCACCTGTCCTTTGAAGGAAGAAGAAAGAAGTGATGGAAAGTGGGACTTCTTTCTTCTGCTCTGCAGGTTCAACTTCCATCTCCTACTCTGCCTTTTTCTTGCTCTCCACCTTTTGGAGGAAAGAGAAGTACTGAAGCAGGGCCTTCTGACCGTTTGACCCTATCTCTTCCTTCTCATGCTAGACTTGCCTCTGTGTGTGTGCATGTACATATGCATGTTTATCTCCTTGATCCCCTCTTATCCTGTTTTCTCCAGAATATTATACCCTTTGTCATCTCTGTTCTGTAATCTTCAGTATCTCCCTATCTACCAGTTCCTTTACTCCAACCTACAAACACTCTCAAATCTCAATTTTTAATGGTGTGACTTTTTCAAGTTTAGCTGAGATATGGAATAGAGGAGATAGATGATTAAGTTCCAGTGAGGGTTTTTTTTTAGTGCATATTCACAATAAGTTTAGCATTTTAAAAAACTCTCATTTGACCCTACCATCATCAAGTTAATCATTAAAAATGATTCCTAAATTCATCCTTAGTTCATCATGAAATGATCCTCTTTTGACCCTATCATTTCCACTGTTGTCCTATCTCTTCTTGATTGCCAGGGCCTATTCCTCTTCTCGCAACCAAACTTGAAAAAGTCATCTACTCTTAGTGATTTCTTCTCACTCTCTTTTAAACCCTTTGTAATGTGGCTTCCAACTATATCGTTCAACTGAAACTGCTCTTCAGAGTTAGTATTGATTACATAATTACCAAATCTAATTGGGGTCTTCTCAGTCTTGATCCTTCTTAACATCTCTAACTTTGACTGCGTCAAACACTTTGTCCTGGATATGCTTTTGTTTAGGTCTTTGTGTAACCGCTTTCACTCAGCAGGGAGACTGTGGTTTTTGTTTGTTTGTTTGTTTGTTTTTTTGCTTTTCTTTGTACCTCTAGCACTTAGCACAGGGCCTAGCAAGTAAGTGCTTAATAAATACTTATTAATTGAATACCCTTTCCCTCTACATACAGTCTCCTTTCCAAGTTCATTTAAGGAGGGACATAGGGACTGCCATATATGGAGGCATAAGGGCTAAAGATAAAATGCCCTCTAAGAAAGAGCTAACTAGACTGGATTGGAGAGTGTGTGGAGATGAATAGTAAAAAATTGCACAGTGGTCACATCACATCCAGGTGATTTTGCAATCCCTGATCTTATTAGCCACAGAAGTCTCCCCAAGCCCTACCCTACTGACTACTGTGTTGTAGAGTGAGTCCCATTGCATAACTGGGAATGCACAGTGGTGAGGACCACTGTCCCAACTCAGAATCAGCTCATTTTACACTGAGGAAAAGAGAAAAAAATATTTAATGCCACATGGGTTTTTCGACTCAGGCCAGTGTGCTGGGGAAACTACCACGGGATAGAAAAAAGTGAGGGTCCCTCACTGAAGCATTTATCATTATCTTAAGGGACTATGCTCCCAATTTGGCCCAGCATAAGACATTTCCATAAAGTATGGTAGACATGGCTGGAAGAAGTTGCTTTCTAGGAAAAAGAAACTGAAGGAGAAAACTAAGACTCAGAACATACATATATAAATATTAATTATTCATAAAATCAGTACAGAACTTTAACTTGAGCTATTTTACAGGCCAGTAATTCTACTGCAATCGCCATACAATTAGGAAGCAAGGGGAATTCTATATTTAGAAATTAGACTTTGTTGCTCTATTAGAATCTCTATAGTGCTGGACATGTTGCCTAGGCTATATATTGTATATACAGAGAAAAGAATACTTTCTAAGATATTTTCAAATGTGCTGTCATACCTAGTTAAAGGAAACCTTAGCTGTAGAAGTAATTTCCAAAGAAGTAAAAGTGCTTTGTCTCCACTCTCCCATTTCTCTCTCCCTTTCTTTCTCTCTCTCTCAGAAGATCCATTTTTTTTTTACCTTTACAAAAAGAATGAATGAATCAAAAAAAGAAGAATATATTTAAAAATCTACTCAATGGATTGGATGACAAGGCACATAATAAGCCTCGTGTCTCATTACCCTGTCTTCCTTTGATGTTTCTGTATTAACTTTTAGTTTTTGCTTAAAGTGATAGTTTGCTTAAAGTCTTTTTTCACTTACAATGAAGATAATAGGACAAGTTTCTATTCATAATTGAGATGTAAAAAATCATTACAAATCCAAGTTTGATTATCAGTTGTTATTCCTTTAATCCAGAACTACAAATTAGTGGTAGAAAAAAAGCCTCTTTTGGGCACAAAATCATTTTTGGGTAGTTTAAAACTGCTTTCATTTGAAATGATTATAAGCTTGTTTATAGTTTTTTTTAAATTCATATATCTTAAAATTGGGGAAAATACAAAATTTAACACTTTATTATGTTAAATTTTCATGTATTTTCAACCACAAGAAACTCTCAATCTCTAATACTCTTAATTTACTATATATATATATGAAAGAATTTTAGATATTATTTTAAACAAAAGGTAATATAATTTTTTGTGAATATATTCTATCTTATTAAAGCATCTTTTGTTTATACTGTGTGACTAGTAATTTCACATAATTTTTTTTATCACTTTTTCTTTAGTTTGCTGGAAACCATGTCTCACTACACAGATGAACCCAGATTTACTATAGAGCAAATAGACCTCCTTCAGCGCCTTCGACGTACTGGAATGACCAAACATGAAATTCTCCATGCTTTGGAAACTTTGGATCGTCTTGATCAAGAGCATAATGACAAATTTGGGAGAAGGCCCAGCTATGGAGGTGGTTCCTATGGAAATAGTACCAATAATGTCCCAGCATCTTCCTCTACAGCTACAGCTTCCACACAGACCCAACATTCGGGGATGTCCCCATCACCCAGCAACAGTTATGACACTTCCCCACAACCTTGTACTACTAATCAAAATGGGAGGGAAAGTAACGAAAGGTTGTCTACTTCGAATGGAAAGATGTCTCCCACTCGTTATCATGCAAACAGCATGGGTCAAAGATCATACAGTTTTGAAGCCTCAGAAGAGGACCTAGACGTAGATGATAAAGTGGAGGAATTAATGAGGTTAGTCAAGATGATAAAATTACATTACATTTATATTGTTTTCAGAACTCCTGTGAAGTTCTTTGTAAATGACATTGTGTCTTAACATAACATTAGTTTTAGAACTGTGTAATTTATCCTTTAAGATGAGTAAATAGAACTTCAGATTTTAGATTGTGATTTATCCTTTAGTGGGAAAAAAAATTTCAACTGCTGGATGTTGGGGGGAGGGCATTCTGGGTAAAAGAACATGACATAACCAAAATTTTGTATTACTAAAATTAAATGCCTTGTGCATGATAGATATTTAATAAGAAATTTTTAAATTGAATTGGATATCATAGGGATGTGTAGGATGACTGGGAAGGATTGTGTGTATGTTGAGACTGAAGGTGAAGAGAACATTTAGTATATGACTGTTGTAGTCTCAGCAAGTGGTAATGTTGGCCTAAATCTAGGTAATAACAGTGAGAATAGTTAAGGCGGTTGAGACTTAAGACTTTTCAGAAATAGGCTCAACAGGACCTGATTTCTTGTGAGATTAAAGAGTCAAAAACAGTTCTGTGTGAGTTTGGGTGCCTAAGAGATGTGAATGTGAACAAAGGGCAACTTTGTATTTGACAATAAGTAACGTGGAAGAGAATAACTGAAGAGAATAATTTTAAATCAAGTACTATGGTCAGTCAAATTTCAGTGCTTTAGAATTGGAGAGACTAGGTCTAGACTACTGTTGTATCTCATTGGAGAATGAAAAAGAAGGAAGGATGTGCTTTATAGATATTTCCTTAGTTTTTGTTCTTTTAAACAAAATTTAAAAATTATCTTTCAGTTTTTTATTGCTTGCAATTCTGTAGTATTTTGCATCATAGGGCTGTGTAAAAAAAAGTCTTTTTGTATAAGAAATTACATTATTTGTGTGTTAAGCAAAAACTACTTTTTTATCTTTTTGAGAGAGGAAGGTGGGGTAATTGGGGTTAAGTGACTTACCCAAGGTCACACAGCTAGTGTGTCAAGTGTCTGAGTTCACATTTGAACTCAGGTCCTTCTGACTCTAGGGCAGGTACTCTACTCACTGCTCCATGTAGCTGCCCCCAGCAATAATTACTTTTGAGAGGCAATGTAGTCTAGTAGAAGAATACTAGATTAAATTTAGAGACCTGGGATATTCAACTGGATAAATCCTTTCTAGTTTCATATTACTGTCCATTTTTATGTAGCACTTTATAATAATTTTCAGTGCTCTTTCCTCTTCATGAGTGAAAATTTGAAGAAGGAAGTTTTCGCTTGTTAACAATTAGCTTTCTTCAAATGGAATTGGTTATCCTATGAACTTTTGATTATACAAAGGTAGAAAACCCATTGATATATTCTAGAAAAGGGACTGATGTACTTATGTGCAAAGCTGGCCAGTGGATAGTGCATTGAATGCTGGAGTTAAGGAGGCCAGAGTTCAAATCCATCTTCTGATACTTACTAGCTTTGTGACCCTTTTTTCATCTGTAATTCATGATAAAAACATTTACCTCCCAGCGTTGTTGAAAATAAAATGGGATAATATTCGGTAAGCCCTTTGCAAGCCTTAAAGCATTATGTAAATGTTAGATCTCATTAAGTAAAGGCCCAAAGTAGACTTGATGCATATCATCCATTTTCTCTTTAATCAAATATAAACATGGGTTACTTTTGTTTTACTTTATCAGATTTCTTTTTTTTTTGTTTGTTTTTATTTTTAGTTTGCAACACACGATTCTACATAATTTTGAGTTCCAGATTTTCTTCCCTCCCTCCCCCACTCCCTCCCCCAAGACGGCATGGAATCCCATATAACTTCCATGTATAACTTGGCATTGAATTACTTTACACACTA
>CM053625.1:234477806-234499281 GCA_028646595.1 Phalanger gymnotis
TCCTCTCCAGCATTTATCATTTGCCTGTTTTGTTATTTTAGCCAATCTGACAGGAGAGAGATGGTATCTAAGAGTTGTTTTGATTTGCATTTCTCTAATCAGTAGTGATTTCAAGTATTTTTTCATATGTCTATGGATATCTTTAATTTCTTCCTCTGAAAACTGTCTGTTCATATCCTTTGACCGCTTCTCAATTGGGGAATGACTTGTATTCCTATATATTTGGTTCAGTTCCCTGTATATTTTGGAAATGAGGCCTTTATCAGTGACACTAGTCGTGAAGATTTTCTCCCAATTTTCTGCCTCCCTCCGAATCTTTGTTGCATTGGCTTTTTTTGTACAAAAACATTTCAATTTAACATAAATCAGATTTCATTTTAAACCTGACTTTGTAAGTTCAGGCCTTTTTACAAATCCTGATTTATTGTTCTCAATTAATTTGGGATCAGTACTGATTATTGTTCTACAGAAAGGGCAGGAAGTTTTATAAGGGATCAGACAGGTGTCAGTGGAAATGATGAGTTGATTCTGTACATCTTCTGGCTCAGGTCATTACCCAAATAGAGTAGCTTTTATTTTGTCACAGCAATTAATTTTTAATAGTATATTGTATATTAGCAGACTGAAATTATATGATTTTAGATGAAGCAAACTTATAATGTTATAATAATACATAGCATTTATATAGTGTTTGAAGGTTTGAAAAATGCCTTTTATGTAAATTAATACCATTTATTCCTCACAGTAACCCTGTAAGGTAGATGATATTATTATCCCAATTTTACAGTTGATGAAACTGAGGCTTAGAGAGCTCGGGGCTGAGAGGGTAATAAGATGTAAAAATATTGTAAAGGCTGTAGAGGGGGCAGATTATGAAGGGCTAAGAGAAGATTTTATAATTGTAGGGAGCCACTGTAAATCAGAAGGTGAAGGTGTGACTTGGTCAGGACTTTAGGAAGATCACTTTGACAGCTGAGTGGAAAATAGACGAGAGTGGAGAAACTCAAGGCAGGGAGACCAACCAGTAGGCTATTGCAGTAGTCCAGGTGTGAGGTGATAAAGGCCCACTTCTAGAGTGGTGGCAATGTCACAGGAGAAAAGAGGTTGTATGTGACAGATGTTAGGAAGGTAAATTTTACATGATGATAGTATCTAGTATCTATGATAGTATCCAGCTTTTAATAAGTGCTTACTATATGCCAGTGACTGTGCTTAGAAATACAATACATGCAAGCAATATATTATTTGCCTTCAAGAACCTTACATTCTAATTGAGGAAGGCAGCACATACAAGGGAGATGGAAAGTATGTGACAGCATGGTGTGGAGGTGGAGCCAGATGTAAGTGGTATGGTGTAGAGGACTGAGGCTTGGATGAGATAATGCAAAAGCTCACCTGTCGAAGCATAGAATCCCAGGGGCTGGGTCCAGGTCCAAGGGAAGAGGTGAGGTGATAGTCACAGTGAAAGGGATGATATGGCTATAGACCAGGAAGTGTCCTTTTACCCAAATCCTGATTGATAAATGATAGGTTATAGTTAGATGTATAGGGGATAGGATGAGAATTCAATTCAATTCAGTAAGCATCACATATCTCCTTTGTTCTGGGATACAAAGACAAAAAAAAATGTCCTTCAAGAAGGTTGTGTTATACTAGGAATGCATTCTAGGCCTAGAAATGTCGTCATCAGAGGTAGGAAAGCTTAAGATATTTTTTAGGAATTATAGATAGAAAATTTAGGTGGCATGTAAAGTCTGCTTTGGGAAATTGTGTGAGATATTACTATGAATGTAAGATGAGCCAGATTATGTTGGAATTCATGGCCAGGTCACCTAACCTCTTTGAGCTTCAGTTTACTCAGCTGTAAAATCAAAGACTTTGGGCTAGATAAGCTAGCTCTAAATGTGTACTCCTCTGTGCTATTCCAAATATCTGACTGTGGAGTATGGGGGTGTTATTCAATAATTGTAACATTTTATTCCTTTCCCCCCCCTAAGTCTTCTCTCTCTTGGATACAACTGCAAAGGATTGAGGAAGAGAGGAATGGGAGGCTTGACAGAAGAAAGTAGGAAATGTAGTCCCTTTAGGGAAGAGCCAGGTTTCAGTTAAGAAAACAGAATGAAAGAAATAGTTTTGAGATTAAAGGGACTTTTTTATTACTAAAATAAGTTTTATCCAAATCACAGTGGAATAAGAGGAGGATAGGTTTGAGATGAAAGAAAGAATGAGATTGGAGTAGGGGTAATATTAATTTGAGGGTTAAACTAAAAATGTTAATGCCACGGAAAAATGGAGTAGATTCTTTAGAAACTCTTAACCACTATTAAAACTCCATTTCAGCTCACCATTGTGTCCTTAATATTCATCCAGAAATCATTATTTTCATGAATTATTTCAGGGAAAGAGGAAGGAATCATGTAAAGAGTAGTTCACCTAGCCCTAGCTTTCTAGAAATTTAGTTGTAGTGGATCCTTTGACAAACTAGTGGAATTCCTTCCCTGCTCTTGCTGTTGCTGCTCCTGCTCCTGCAGGCATTGATAACATCATCATACTGCAAAGCAATGAATAATTCACAGACTGGATATTCTACCCCTGAATAATTGAGAATTGCCTTTTCTCTGTGTTTTGATGTCAGAGTGGATTTTGTTTAAAGCAGACTGATTTAAATAAGTTAGGAAAATTAAATTGGCTCATTTTTTCTCCCTGAGAAACACATATTTGATGTTACTTCACCATGTATTCTTCATAACTCAAACCTTTGTAGATATAGATATTTAAAAATTTAAAGTACCTGTATGTTATATATTGTAAAACTATAAATGGGGGATATGTTGCAGCTGTGTTAGAAAACCAAGATGATTTGATTGCTTTTAGTTACCTTAAAAGTCTTAGAAATAGGTACATATGAATTCATCTCTATTTTAGAGATATCATAATGTATAGATATTTGAAGAAACCTTTACCACATTCTATCAGTTATACAGCAGACATGCAAATTATTTAGGTTTCATAATCTTGTAAATTCTGGATATATTTTCTAAAACATACTATTAATAAAGCAGTCATATGTATTTTTTAAATTTTTAACTATTTTAGATATTCATGTGAAATGTAAGTCATTTGATTTTTAAACAGAAATTCAATAGATTACAGCCAGATCAACGTGATAAACCTTAAATATCAATAGAGAATTCAATCTTGAAGTCCTTTCTCCTTTGGTTTTCCATATCAGTAGTTTCCAGCCAGTAAGTTGTTAACCACTCTTTGTATCTCAAAACTTACTTCAAAGCCAAAATTTTTCCAGTTACTGCCTCTTCTGTAGCATGTAGTTTAGATCTCCAGCTGGGTAATTATTCTCTTTATATTTATTTTGTATTTACATATGTATATTTGTGTGTATGAATGTGTGTTGGTTGTGTGCATGTATATATAGAATAAATTGAAGTATGTATAAAATACTTGTCTCTCTCATTAGAATGTAAGTTCTTTCCTAGGGAAGATTATTTCATTCTTTGTATGCAGCTAGGTGATATGCTTGACCTGGAGACAAGAACACCTGAATTCAAATCTGGCTTCCAACAGAAGCAAGCCACTTTACCCCTCTCTGTCTAATTGCAACTATCTTCCAAGGTTCTTATGAGGATAAAACAAGATAATATTTGCAAAGCACTCTGCAAACTTTAAGGCATTATATAAATGCTAGCTCTCAGTTGCATTGGTGATAGTGATGGTGATGGTGGTGGTAGTGGTAGTTGTAGTAGCAAAAGCAACAGCAGTAATGGTAGTAGTAGTATTTTCAGCAGCTCCTAATACATTGGCCACATATAATAGGAGCTTAGTAAATGTTTGTGAGGGGAAGGCAGAAATAGGGTACTTCTTTCCCTAAGGATCTTCATTCAGAAACATTACCTCCATTCCTCCTTCCTCCCAGTTATCTCATCCCTTGGAAAAATGAATAGTTGTTTTTTAGGAAATGATTGGGGACCTGTTTTATATTGACTTAGTACTGATTCTCACTGGCTACATTTCATTTATTTAATCTCTAAAAGAATTCATGGAGATGGTCCTGAAGGTTCTATGATAGTCCATGCTTCTGTGGGATATGATGCATTTGTTAAAGTTTTTTGAACAAGTTAAATCAAATTGTTGCCTCATCATATAATTAAAAAAACTGTCCCTGTTCCATCATGTTATCCCTGAGCTCTGAGCATTACTTAAATTAACACAATCTTTATTTCTTCAACAGATGTTTCAGTGCTTACGTTATACCAAGGCCCTATAGTTTATGTACATTTTCTTTTTTATTTTCTTTATGCATAAATAATCCAACTTGAAATTTTAAGTTTTTTAAATATGTAAAAAGTTATTTTTAATCATCTGTTTTGTTTTGTTGAAGAAACTGAAGTCATGCCATGAGTATAAGTCCATTAAAATGAAGGAAAGTGGATCTAAATGTATTTTTACAACTTTACTGAGAATACATTAGGGAGAGAAGAAAGGGAGAGAGGGATGACCTCTTTTAGAAAGAGGATGATAGTGAAGAAAAAGGCAAACCCATAAAGTCCAGTTCTAAGTGGCACAGGAGATGATACAGTTTTAGGTATTCAGTTTTCCAAATTTTATAAATTCTGTAGATAAACAGTTTTTAAAAATCAGATTTCCATAATCATTAGAATTAAACCAGAAAAAACAAGAATAACCATTAAAAGAATACGTGATTTCTTAAAGTAGAGAATACTTTCTTTAGTAGTCATGAATGGATAGATATAATTTTCCTAAAATTTTAAAAATGTGTCTGTTTTTCTTATCTAGGATATAATTTTGCTGTCTTTCCTCAGCATAATAGATTTTCTATCTTTACGTAAGTGATAAATTGAGATGCAGCATGGTGTAGTGGACAGAGTGTTGGCCTTAGAGCCAGAAGACCTGAGGACAAATTCTGCTTTGGTAGCTTACTGGCTTGGGCAAGTCCCTTAACTTCTCTATTTCCTAGCTTCCTCATTTTTTAACAAGATGAGATTGGACTAGACCGAGAGTTCTTAACCTATGGTCTGTAAATTTTTTTTAGTATTTTAGTAAGTGTAATTCAATATAATTGGTTTCCTTTGTAATCTCGTACGTTTTATTTTATGCATTTAAAAATAATATTCTGCTTGGTGGTCCATAGGTGTCAGTCATACTGCCAGGGGGTTACATGGCTAAAAAAGATTAAGAACTCTTGGCTTAGATGGCTTCTGACGTCCTTTCTACCCTGTTCACCTTCCCACCCCCAGCAGTGAAACTTTGTAGGTGGCACATTATGAATTAGATAAGATGGTATTATTAGGTTTTTGACCTTAGAAATGTGATGTTTCTTGGTATAATTTTATATTCTCGTATGGATTTGGTCTGTCCTTCCTTCTCTTCTTTCTGTTTTGTTCCTCTCCTCAGTCTCTACTTCCTACCTTTACCATTCTTAGCTAAGATTAGTATTTTTAACTTAAACATGTATTGGTCTTTTTTTTCTTTTTTTTTTTTTCAGGCGGGACAGTAGTGTGATAAAAGAGGAAATCAAAGCTTTTCTTGCCAATCGGAGGATTTCCCAAGCAGTTGTTGCACAGGTAACAGGTAAGCAGTGAAATAGCCCTTTATGTCACAGCCATGTCTAGTTTCAGTGGGTTGATGCAAATGTTTGGTTCTGGCTTGCATTTCTGCATTGCAGTGCAGATCTGTCAACTTAGGCATAATAATGTATGTCTTTGATTTAAGACTCTTTGTCACAGACATCTTAGAACTTCCTCAGTGATTTTTTTTTTCCTTTTGGCTTATGCTAGTGTTTTTGGCTTTTTCTGTTTTGTTTTTGTTGTTTTAGCATAGTAATAATCACAGATATTTTTTTCATAACCAAACTTGTTTCTTTAGTTTTTTAAAATATTGTTAGTGGTTCAACAAGAGATTCATACAATGTCATAAATTATATTTTCATTTGTCTATATCCATTTACACTAATCGCGATAATTCAGGAGTTCTTATAATCCATTTGCCCGTAAACTTGTGAACCCAGTATGAAAGGAAAGGGTGTGTTCTTTTGCTTTTACATGTTCCTGTCAGTGAGGCTCTTGTTAGTGTTAAGGTCAGTGTCTGTTATTATCATTAATGCCTTTTGTGCTTTTATGTCTTCTTCCTTTTTATTTAATTGGTCTTCTGTTTGTTTGTTTATTGAGATTAGTCTCCTTATTTCAGCCTTTGCTAGAAGCGCATCAGCTATTCATCAGCCCCATGCCACTGCTAAATGATATGGAACCTTTGACCTACTCATTAAGCAGCTTAGTGGACCCTGCTCCTGGATTTTCTTCATGTTAGTGTTAGACTTAATGTAGTGTTAGCCCTACTAAAGTCCAGAACTCCCATATTCAAGTGATCCCCTAACCTCTTCTTTAGCAGGTGGGATTACAGATATTCCTCATCATGCATGCCTATCCCTTTATTTTAGTTTCTTAAGCGTAGACTCCAAATATATTTTTATGAAGTTCTTAAATATTTGGATATCATCTTGTCTTTTTTTCCCATTCTTTCTTTTTGTTTATATACTTTATGACCTTCTGAATTTTGATTACTTGATAGAGCTCTTATCCTTGAAATGTACCAACTATGCTAAGCGGATTGAAATGAACCATACCTGTAAGACTGTAATAGATTGGCATCAAACTAATTGGACCTTTTAGCATGCCATCTTCCCTATTCAACAATATGTACATGAGTACTAATATTCATGTATTTGATTCTAAATTAACTAAAATTAAAGACTGTGCTTTACTTATACCCACTACTGTGAATCATTAAACTATCTGGATTTTTCAAATCTTGTTTTCGTATCAGGAAGCCTAGCCAGCACCTTTTATGTGATTAGTACCTCTGATCAGAGCATGAGGCTTTAATTATAGTTACTTCAGGGAATAGACGTGTAAAGAGAAGGATAATTCATTAATTTTCTAGGCACTCTTCCCACATATATGATTCTCTATTCTTGCTCTTAGTTATTGTAGTGCCTCTTTTTCCTAAGCTTGTGCCCAGTCTTTTTCAATCAAACATTTCAGAGGATTTTGCTGCCTTTATCTTTCATAGTATGTAGGGTTCACATGAAACCTATTGACGTATATATATAGTAGATGGATGACAGGATTTTGCTCTTTGTTATTTGGATTGTAGTCCTAAAATTGGAGGCATTCTAGAGCATCTTCCAGGTTATTAGTCAAAAAATTACCATATTATAGCTTTGAATCTCAGTATAATACTACAAGATTGACTTAGTCTGAAAAAGCATTTCAAAACCACGCTGTTCTTTGGTATACCGCTAGGTCTAGTATTAAACTACATAAGGGTCAAGCCTTTGTTCCAAATACTTCTCCCTTCTTTCAGTACTGAAACACAGTCCCTTCACGGAGAGATGTTTAAATTCTCTTGAGTTTCTAACATAGTAGTTTTTGGAATTGATCCAATCAATATTAATGCAAATGTTAAAAACTGTGAAAGAATACATTCGCAAATAAATACATATGCATAACTTTTGGGGGTACCTGGTATATTTAGGGGGACTTGAACTGTGAGATCATTGGTGTTTACAATTGTTCTGTAGTTTGTAGTCTTGGAGAGTTGCCTGGGGACACTAAGAAATTAAGTGATTTGCCAAGTAACCAGTATATGTCAGAAGTTGGACTGGAACCTAAGTTGTCCTAACTACAAGGCTGATCCATGCTTTCTCTCTTCCTAAATTTTCCTAAATGTTTCTCTTTCCTCAATAATTAATATAGATTTTATCTTATCTTTCTTTTATTTTTCTAAGGATGTGGAAAACAGTTTTTTTTTGTTTCTGAGGAATGTTTCATGATCTGCCATATAATGTAATATTTTATTTGTCCTCAGTTTATCGCTATCAAACTCCTAGTATCTTTTTTTAGTTCTCGTCTTCTTTAGATTTGGTGAACTTGATTTTACCATGTTTCACCTTGGAATGCCTTTCATAATTTTATAGTTTTTAATCATGTTCTAGCTCATTGTCTTAGTCTCTTTGCGCGTGGTAATCCTGGTTTTCCCCTATTTCCCTGCAACATTTTGTTGTCTTTTTTCATGCTTCGCTATCTTTCGACTTGTGTTAAACAGAATTGTGTGGGATGTTTTAGATGTACTGTGGTTCTCTTCAACAGCAGGATATTTGCCCTGTGTTGCCATTTCCTTTCTTGATAATACTAAACAGTTTACAGGCCTTTTGGCCTTCAGGATCACATTAAATACATACGTGGAGGAAGCATTCTATAATGACTGTCATGTCCCTTTCTAAAACCATAACCTCTTAGAAGAGTTTGTTTTATTACTTCTAGTATCTTCTGTTACTATATTACTCACTTTTGATTAAAGACTGTTTACTATTTTTCTACCTGGTAATGGACATCCTAGGTCTTTCAACGTGGCCTTTGAATACTATTGATTCTCCTATTCAAAAACACTTGTTTTCCTTTTGCTTTCAGTTTCTCTCCATGTCATTAACCATCCCTTTTTTTCAATTATTTTCTAGCTCCTTTTTCATGTCTACTAATTGGAACTAAAATTCTGTTCCTGGACAGTTTCTGAACTAGGTAAGGGACAGGAAAATATGTCAAGACAGAAATTGACCACTCCCTTGTGCTTTCATCCTAAACATTAAACTCAGGCTGTTACCTCAAACTCCCAGTGCTCCAAACAGAACTTAATATTCTCTCTCTCTCTCTCTCAAACACACACACACACACACAATAAATAAAACAGCTTCTCTTTGCAAAGATCACATTTCTATCCATGATCACTCTCGTCTCTCAGACTTAGAGGTGTTGAAACTATCTTTGAATTGACCCTTTTCACACTCGTGAACAGGTTGTCACCAAGTATGCCATTTCTTCCTTCACAAGTGTCGTATATCCAAGGTTTCATAATCTTACGAATGGCTTAGATTTTATAATCCATATTAAAGAATGTGGAGATGGACGTATGTGCTCTTTCTCAGGAGCTGGAAGCTATGCTTTGGCAACTGAATAAGCCAGGATCAAGTTAGGTTTAGACCTTGATCTCAAGGATCTTTCCGGTTAGTGGGTGAAGTAAGATATATATATATATATATATATATATATATATATATATATATATAAATAATGAATTCTAATTGGCATGTGAAAGAGCAGTTCATACAAAGGACTGTGAAAAATTTAAGAAAGGAAAGATAATTTTCAACCGTCGAGAGTTCTAGAAAGGCTTGATGGTAGAAATGTTCCCTGTACTGGATGCTGAAAACATAGGGATATGAAGAAGCAGTCATAGGATTAGCACCCAGGGCAGAGAGAGGAGTGGTTTAAAAACAAACAAAAGGACTGATTTCAAATCCCAGCCTTGGTACTTATTGCTTGAATATCTTGGGCAGGTTGCATCACTTTTCCGTGCTTCAGTGACCTCAACTCTAAAATGAGAGGGATAGACTAATGATTTCTAACGTTGCAGGTAAAATCATATTATCCTATTATTTTAAAGAGTAGAAGACAATATGAGAATAGTTAATGGTAAGTAATTCAGTTTGGTCAAAAGAAGAATAGTTAAGATTTAAACTAAGGTTGGAATATAGGTTAGCTTTAGATAGTTTATATGTTCTTGAGTGCTGAATATAGGTGTTTCTACTATAGTAACAATAACTACTGATATTTGAATGATTTGAAATCACTTTCCCTATGTAGGTCCTAGGGGCCCACTTACATTGATTTCTTTTTTAAGCACAGGAGTTACTTGAAGCACATTAAGATTATGTGGCTAATAGTGTGAACAGTAGACTAAAGCAAGAAGACATTGGATACGGGGAGACTAGGAGGTTATTTTACAGTAGTTCAAGTGTGAAGTAATGAGCTAGAGTGGTGAGGATGAAAAGGAGGGAAAAAAAGATTCAAAAAATACTTCCATCATGGCAGTGGATGAGCTCACCAAAGGGAGGGAAAATAAAAAGGACAAAATACCTAGCCTTCCACAATACCTATATTTAGCGAACAGGAGGAGAAAGAGAATCCTACAAAGTCAACCAAAGGAACAGCCAAGAATGTATGTGGAGAGCTTGAGAAGTCAGCAGTGTAGTTTTCATGGAAGTGAAGGGAGACAAGGCAATGGATAATAAAGGTAATGGAGTGATTGAGGAGAAAAGTAATGCTTTACTTGAGGAGGGAGTACCATTGTTTTCCCAATTTTTTTAAATCAAATAGTGTAAGAAATCCTTCCATCTACTACATATTGAGATTTATCTCTCAGTTCAGTAAACATTTATTCATTGCCTACTGTGTACACAGTACTCTGTCTTTTATGCCTATGCAAAGCACAGAGATTAATGAGATAGAATTCTTCCCCTCAGGGATTTGTAGGGCTTTTTGTTTTGTCTATTTTAACTGCTTTAATCTATATGGAGCTAGGGATATGAAATAAAGGCTGTGTTATATTGCCTCAGTCTCCAGATTGTTGTGTTATGACCATCAGGGATGATATTTGTAAAATGCTTTGCAGTCTTTAATGTACCACATAAATGTTAGCCATTATTATTTCTATCTCACCAGCTGAATCCATCCATTTCTCTTGTCTTAATAGATTAATGTTAGTCTTTTTGCCATCATCTTCCTCCTGATGTGACCAGTTTGATTTTGTTATTGTATTGTATTCTAAGACAGCTTTATCATATTACCATACTTTAGTTCCATCTGGTTTTAGATTTCTTATGAAAACTATTTTACAGCTGAAAGTAGTTAATTCCAAACACAGTCACAGACAGCAAAGAAAAGGCTACCAACTCTCTTTCTATTTTTAGTTATGTTTGGTCAGTGTGGAGATGTAAATTTTGCCCTCTCTGTACAAATAGACATCATATCCTGCAATCATCTTTAATAGGAGTATCTATCTACTTGTAAAAATATGCCAACAAAGGAGTCAGAATGGTATAGTTGAAAAAAGCCTTGGATTTGAACACAGCAGCTCTGGGTTCCTACGTAGGTGGTGTATCCAGTGTCGGCTACTTACTACTTAACTGTCCATCATTCAGTCATTAAACCTCTCAGATCATCAATTTCTTCATCTATTACGTGGATTCTTCTAGCTCTAAACCCTGTGATCTTACAATTGGAATCTTAGGGATAGTGGTCAGAGATACTTCCTCTGCTGTGGTGAATTTTAAAATCAGCAATGACCAAAGTTAATATATGAAAAAATAAAATAAAGTCAGCCTTTGTAGATAAAACTGAAACCCTTTGTAGATAAAAACTGAAAACTGAAAACTAGTGGTGCAATGCAAAAGAAAATGAAAAGTAGGAGAAATTTTTTTAAAAATGTAGTTAAGGTGCAATATTCTAAATCACATGCCAGCTCCAGGAACAAACACAGTGGCTTCTTTTTATAGACATTCAGGATTTCTATAATAAGATAAACAAGAAGTTCTTGGGTGGGGTCTGTATAAATAATCTCCCACTGATAGGAAAAATGACAGTGTAAACAGGAGATAATAATAGTCCCTACTGAATTTCTTTGCTTGTTATTTGAAGCTTTTTTCACCTAGTCACAGCTGTTCCTTCCAAGGGTAGGTTTTTACTTCTGCAATAGGTCAACAGAATTCCAAATTGCTTTTAACAATGGTGGGAATTAGGTTAAATAAGCTGTTATTAAATACTTATCCCTGCCCTAAGAGTAAATATCAGCGTTAGAAATCTTGTCTTTTGAGAGGAAACTTTTTCTCTTTATGAAAGTAAATTAATATTTCTTAAAAGTAAGATATTTTTCAATTCTTTGAAAAAGTCAATAGGGTAACTGTATAGACATCACTTAACTTTAAACTGTAACCTTTCCCTTCAAATAAAGAAACCAAATAATCATTCACTTAATGTCTTGTCAGCCACTGAGTAAAACTAGTTTTATTTCAATTTCTTGCAAAAGTTAGCATTTTTAAAAGTGCAAGGTTTCTAATAATTGAATTTTTAAAAATTACAAGTTACTTTAACTATTTTCGTTAAATTACCATGGTGTCATGGGAAGAATGCTAGACTGAGATTTTAGTCTTAATTACAGTTCATTCTGGACCTTGGATAATTGACCACCTTTCTGGACCTCATTTTCTTACCTCTAAAATGAAGGGATTGGGCTAAATTATTTAAGTTTCCTTGTGGCTCTAAATCCTCTCTCTTCTCTACCTAAAATTTTATTCTTTTCTAAGTTTTAAATATTAATGTGTATGTAACAATTGCATCACCATTCTCATTCTCATGTGTTTTGCAATTATTTTAACTAGTATGTTTGCTGAGAGGTTTTGAGCAGTGTTCAAATTGCATTTCACCTTTTAGATTTGGATAGATATTAATTTTATGCCTTCTGTCATTTCATATGCTTTACTTTTTTCTTCTTATTTTTGTACTGTATCTTTTAAACCTGTGGTAGAGAGTAAGACCTGTAATATTTGCAAATGTCCAAGTAAATACTGCCCAGATTCAAAGGATCTTATATACCTATGGCTAATCCTCCCTCTTATTTTGTCTTCCTTTTCCTTGTACTTTCCTCTTTCCCTGTTGAATTTATTTATACATCTAACTCTGTGTGTGTGTGTTCTTCCCTCTTTTGACCAATTCAGATGATGGTGAGGTTCAAATGATACTTTCTCTACCTATTCCTTCGTCATCTGTATTGATTTATAGTTGTGTCCCAATTATATGAGACAATTTCTTCCCCTTTCTTCCTTAGAATATCCCTTTCTTCTCTACCTTTTTTTCCTTTTTCTTTAGAATCATCAAAGCCATTCCCAGGCCCTTTGTCTGTTTTAACTCCCTTTATGATCCTGAATGACAGGGAGACATTTATTTTAGCTCTTCCTTTTTATATATATATATATATATATATATATATACATATACATATATATTATGTATACATATGTATATGTATACATAATATATATATATGTGTATGCATTATCTTCATATAGTTCCTTCCAGTGACACAGTGGATAGAATGCAGGGCCTGGAATGAGGAAGACCAGCAGGAAGTCTGCTTCAGATCTTATCTATTTGGTTTGGGGCAAGTCAGCCTCTTTATGCCTCATCTTCCACATCTGTAAAATGACTCTAATAATAATAGCACCTACTTCACAAGGTCATTATGAAGATCAAATGAGATAATATGTGCAGTGCTTTGTAAACCTTAAGTTGCTATGTAAATGCAAGCTATCATTATCATCAACTTTATCATTAATATTATTGTTATTATTTAGTACCTTCTGAGATGACAGAGGTTCATGTATCTCCTCCCCACCCATTAGAATATAAACATTTTATACCTGTATAGTCCTTTTGATTGCTTGTTTGTATTTATCTCTTTGCATTTATCTTGACTCCTATGTTTATATTTCAATATTTTTACTCAGCTTTGGTCTTTTCATAAGAAATGTTTGGAAGTTTCTCTTTCCTTAAAGGTTCTTTATTCCCCCTGTAGGATTATGACAAGAAAAGTCAACAGGCTGAAAAAATAGAAGGAAATATGAGATGTCTCTCATTAAAAAACACCTAACCTGGAAAACAGATGAGAAGATACAATTTAGGAATCAATGAAAGCCATGACCAAAAAAAAGTGCCTGGATATCATATTTCAAGATATCTTGAAAGAAAATTGAGCAGACCTATTAGAAAAAGAAGGCAAAAGGAAAATATAAAGAATTCACTGGTTGTCATCTGAAAAAAAAACCCAAATGAAAATTGCCTGGAATGTCACAGCCAAAATCCAGAGTATCTAGGTTAAAGAAAAAAAAATACTGCAGGCTGAAAAAAAGTTTAAGTACCAAGCAAGCACAGTCAGGATCACACAAAATTTAGCAGTTACCACTATAAGGAAGTGGAGAACATAGACTACGATATTACAAAAGGCAAAAAAGAATGACTTACCCAGAAAAACTAAGCATAATCCTTTGTTGATTCTCTAAGTAAACTATCATGTCAGTACTAAGCGCTAATTTTACCCTATCTTTGAAGTGTTTTTGCCTTCATTTTTTTTCTCTTTATCTTAGTGTTATTGAATGAATGATTTTTTTTTTAATTTTAGACAATCCTTTGCTTACCACACCACTTCTGGATATCTCCAAATCGTGTGTGATGAGCCTAAGATTAGATAAAATAAGGTGAAAGATCAATCAGAGCCCAGGGCACCAAGGCGTAGGAGTTTTGAGTTTCCATTTGGGAGAGAAGAGGATATCAGAGTGCAAGTGGCATGACTTGGACATGATTTGGGACAGTATTTTTAGAACTATCCTAAATCAAAGCACTGGACCTGAGATAGCAGAAAGTTTATAGAAGCGGGAATGGGGAGAGTAGAAGGAGAGACAGAAAGAGCTCTGAGGTTCTTTTGAGACCTCCTTTAAATTTGTAACTAAATGGGACTTAAGCGACTGGACCTCATCTATTTTACATATGATTGCTCTATGAGTTTTCCATTAGTTGGCTGGCAAGTACCTCTGTTCTAGTATGTAGAATTGGAACAGGAAAGAACCTGGATGTCAAGGCTGTACTTGGTTTAATACAAGGCATGCCCTCCCTGTTTCTGTCATCATAGTCAACCTTCCTTGCCTGAAGAACAAAAAAAATCCAGATGAGTCACTCAGTATGCATTTATTAAGTGCCTTCTGTATGCTAGGCACTGTGTTAAGTAAGACATTTCCTTCCCTCAAGAAACTTATAATCTAACAGGGAAGACAGCACACAAAAAGAAACCAAAAAAAGCATGAGAGGGAGGAGGAAGAGGAAGGTATCCAGTGTTAGAACATGATGAAGTCCTGAAGAGTTCAGCTAGGTAGGTAATGAAGAGATGACTGGCCTGGGCACCTACGTTAAACAGAGATTCTGAGAGGAGCTCTCCACCCTCTAGTCAAGGGGAGGGACCCCAGGGGCAGAGGGCCCTGATGAGGCTTCTTCTACTTCTAAATCTGTCATCATAGAATCTTAATGCTTTGGTATAAGCATTATAAATAGACATATATATGCATATATGTGTATATATATATGAGCATATATATGGATCAGACAACCAAAGAGCAGTGTTCAAGCTCTAGAGCATGGGCATGGAGGAAGGTGAAGTAATTACAGAGGAGGGAAGTAGAGAGAGAAATGTGACTGTTTTATAGAAATTCTGAGTTGGAAGATAAATCTCATTTCACCCTCTACCTAAAAAAGAATCCCCACCGTGGTAGACCTAAGCAAGATTGTCTAACTTACACTGAAAGCTCTTGTTCAAGGAGGAAACTGCCTCCTGTGTGTAATAGCCTGTTTCTTTTTGTGATAGCTCTTATTGTTAAGAAATTTTCCTGACTTCAAGCCTAAATTTGCCTTTTTGCAACTTCCACCCATTGTTTCTTATTTTGCCTTTAAAGGCTAACAGGAAAAATACAATCTTTCTTCTGTATGACAGCCTACCATGTGGTTGAAGACAATGATCATTTTCCATCTGAGCCTTCATTTCTCTTTAGTAAATATTCACAGTTCTTTCAGTGGGTCTTAAATGGTAGTCCCGATTGGCCTTCTCCTGATATTCTTTAACTTAGTGGTATCCTTTTAAAAAAATTTTTAGTTTTTTTTTTATTGCTCTCAAACATCTCATGCCCCTTAAATTCATTTATTTTTGACTGGTTTAGATCGTTCATTGTATTTATAAATCATTTTCTATCTTTTACCTCTGGTTTAAACATATAAGGAGACATACAAGTGCATACTTTTAGTACTATTTAAATACTTGGACAGAACCTTTCTGCCATTGTTCCAGTGGTAAGCTGCTCTCAACTTAGCTAGACAGGTTCTAGGATGCTAAAGTCAGTAAGCATATATTTAAGTGACAATTGAATTAACAACAAAAACAACTCTCATTTTAATAGTTTCATAAAGTTTATAAAGCACTTTCCTCACAAAAATCAATTATCTTTTAAAAATGGTATGTACAAAGTCAGTGTAGAATAGTAAATAGTGTAAGACTTTACATTTATCTCTACAAATTTCAGTTAATTTTCTAGCCTTTTATAACACAAACAAGGCTTCTATTTCTTGGATCCAGGCATTTTCTCTGGCTGTTGCCCATATCTGGAACACTTTCCCTTCACCACTCTGACTACTAACAATTCTTGCTTCCTTTAAGTCCCATCTAAAATTTTACTTTACATAGGAAAGTTTCCCCAACCCCTTTTAATGCCAGTGCTTTCCCCGTGTCAGTTGTTTCCTTCCTGTATTGTATGTATTGGTTTATATGTTGTCTCCCCCTGTAGATTGTAACTTCCTTGATGGCAAGGACTGTTGTTTACCTCTTTGTGTTTTTCCCAGCACTTAACACAGTGCCTGGCACGTAGTAGGTGCTTAATAAATGTGTATTGATTAAATGATGTAGAAAAACGAAAGACATCAATAAAAACTTGCTAAAATATAATACTTTGGCTGATAGAAGTCATATAATTCCCAAGTTGAAATTCCCTTTGTTGGCAGCTCAGATAACTCATATGGACTTTTGACCATATCTGTAATCATGAGAATTTAGGATAGGTTAAAAAAAGAAAGAGATAATGTGTCATAGAGGATAGAGAACTGACCTTATAACCAGGAAAACTGGCAGTGATCCCCTAAGTAAGTCATTTAAATTCTCAGTTCCCTAGGCAGCTTTCTAGGACTCTTTAAGTTGCAGAAAAGGTGCTTACCTTTATACTGGCATAAGAACATTTCACTGGGAGCTCCCTACTCTTGAGAAATCTCATGTCTAGTTCTTATTCCCAAGCACTCGTTGCTTTAAAAAATAGGGACATTTTATTCATAATCGAATATAGGATTACTTAGGATCCGTAATGTCATAGATATGGGTATTATCTCTTCTGGTACAGTTCAATCTCTTCATGCTTTCTAATCTTGTCAATGTCTGTTCAGCTTTTCAGTGTTCTTCCATAAATCTTCAGCAGAAGAATACATGATGCATTGGGGACATTCCCTTATGTTTAATTTAAACTATCTATGGACACTAGATGAAGCACTTGAGATTTCCATCTGTTATTCCTCACTCTCAATATATACTTCTTCACAATGTTTTTCATCCCTACTCCAAGCATTTCCATTTCCTTAATTATGTTTTTAATGCCACCTCTGATGTGCATATTTGTTTCACTTCTGCCTTGATATCTTATGACATAGAGGCAACCATGAGTTCCCAGAAATCATACTAGTTGAATAGAAGCTTAGACATGTTGTAGCAAACTAAATAATCTTTGATTATGACTGACAGACTATATCTACTGCCAAACATCAGCCTAGTTAAACATAAAGAGGCTTATCACCAGAAAGCTGGCCACTGGTGATGAATTCTTTGGCCAAGGTAACCATTGTCCAACAATGGCAAAAGAGAATAAAATGGAAAAAGGCATCTGTTGACAGGAAATGAAGAGGAGAAAAGGAGTTCAAAACAAATGACTTCAGTTTTTTTCTGTAAAACATGAGGCCAGGTTCTCAGCTAAGAGTGGGGAGAGGGGACGACATGGGAGGCTTGAGGAGGAATGAAAAGATTTGGAAGAGGTACTGTAGAAATTGGGATAGTGAGTTGATAAAGGAGGGATATGGTAGAATCATTGCCTATCAGCAATAAGGCCCCAGTCGAAGCTATGTAGCATAAATTTGTAATGGAACCAGTAAGAACAATTGCCTGATTTAATTCACCTTTTTCAACAACATGTGTAGGAACAAAGGTAAAAAATGATGGGAGTTTTGGGGAATTTGGCTGGGAATAATTGGTGATATGAAAGGGGGCTGGGAGTCGTGACCTCATTTGGGGTTTTCTGGTGATTTCTGGTGGTGATATGAAAGGGGGCTAGGGAATTGAGAGAAAGACTGTAGAGTCGAATTGATTCAACAAGGAGTCGTGATGGAGAGAAGGGGAGAAATTGGCTAGTACATGGGAAATAGCCTGGGAAAGAATTGAGGGGTAAAGGGATTGGAGTTCATGGTGCAAAGGGTAGGATTTTGTAAAGGAAGACAGAGGGATAGTTGAAAAGCCAATAGATTATGATTTGATAAGGGGATTTCAAAATTCTTGGACATAGAAGTGATTCATTTGTGGATGATGGCAAGAACAAGGATATGACCATTTTTGTATATGGCTGAGGTTGGGTGGAAGAGTTTCTTATGGGAGGTGAGTAAGTTGAGGAACTGGGTGGTTCAGGGTATTTGAGGGAAAATTGGTATGTATGTTGAAGTCCCCTACAATGAGGACAGGAGTTAAGGAGAGACATCGTGAGCCAAGTATCAAACTCACTGGGGAAGGAGAAGGAGTGACCTGAGGATTCTGTATATACCGATTACTAGGATTTTGATGGGGTAGTAGATGTGAATAGCAAGAACTTCAAAGAAAAAGAGGTTACTGGATAATGGAGTTAGGTGGGGACAACTTGGAAGTGGCAATGGGGAAAGTGCAAGTTCCTGATTTTATTGTTTATCCCTGTTACCCTTTCTCACGATTTTTTCTGTCTCTGCTATTCTACCTCTGTCTTTTCATGTATTTATTAACTGATAACATGTTGCAGCCTGCTTTGTTCTACATTGCCCCTTGCGGTGGGGGACACAGTTCTTTGGAGACTGGTATTCTGTGACTCACCCCTCTATAATGTGATGTTTAAATGTTGGGCCTTTATTTCTGAGAGAAACTTGGAATCACTAAAAGCACTGCATAATCTTATATTAACCCCCTTCACCCACACTGTGGTCCCGCCAAACTGGCCTTCTTACTCTTCCTCAGCTCTCTGTAACTTTGCACCTGCTATCTCCTATCCCTTGAACCCAAACCCTCTTCTCTCCTGAGAATCAATCCACAGTTTCCTTCAAGATGCAGATGAAGTACCACCTTCTCTGAAGCTTCTACTGAAGATCTCTCTAGCTTTTAGTGCTTTCCTCCTCAGCATTGTGGTGTATAACCATATCTGCACGTGTTATCTTCTGTTATATTGTAAACTCTCTAAGGGCTCAGACTCTTTTACTTCTATCTTTTGTGTCTCCAGCACCTAGCATAGCAGAGTAGGCATTTACAAAATGCTTTCTGATTGTTTGATTGACAAGCTTAATCTGTGGTAGAGGGAAAGAGTAGAATAGCATGAAAAAGTACAGCCGAATTCCTTCCCACAACACCTTCACAAAGATAAGCTTCTACAAAAAAAGAGGAATGTGAGGGCAATGGGCCACACTTGAACTGATCAAAGAAGGGAAGATACACAGAGTTAGTTACAAAAATACATTTTACTCAACAAACAAGAAAGAAAGGAAATTGTAGGCGAATGGGGGTGGGAATAAGAGGGTAAATAGGTTAAATTGGGGAATAGTTCTAAGCAGCTAAGGGGCACAGTAGATGGAGCACCAGGCTTGGAAGACGCATCTTCACAAGTTCAAATCTGGCCTCAGACACTCAATAGTTCTGTGATCTCTTAACCCTGTTTGCCTCAGTTTCCTCATCTGTAAAATAAGCTGGAGAAGGAAATGGCAAATCACTCCAGTATCTTTGCCAAGAAAACCCTAAATGAGGTCACAAAGAGTGAGACAGGACTGAAATGAGCTAACCATAAAAGTTTTAAACAGAACACTCAACTAAAGAGAATAGGTCTTGGTGAAGAAAAAAAAAATAGATGAAACCTGTGATTAGGTGCTTAGGTGAAGGAAAGTAAAAGAGGGATAGGAGAGAAGAAATAGATTATGCCCAAACTAGATAGCTAGTACTAAGCACAGTTCTTTTCTTTCACTATCCTCTTTATGAAGAAGGGACAACAAACAAAAAGAAGGAAAAATCTA
This sequence comes from Phalanger gymnotis, assembly GCA_028646595.1. Classification (NCBI taxonomy): domain Eukaryota; kingdom Metazoa; phylum Chordata; class Mammalia; order Diprotodontia; family Phalangeridae; genus Phalanger; species Phalanger gymnotis. Next base: position 234,497,654 of record CM053625.1, read on the forward strand.
AGAAAAGAGGGTGGAGGTATACTCCTAGTTAACAGTTACTGCAGATGTCAAAATGTGATGAATTCGCCCACAAAACAAGAGAGCCAAATGGATTAGAAAGCAGAATCTAACAATGTGTTGTTTGCGAGAAACACACTTCAAACATAAAAATTCACACAGTTAAAATAAGGGACTTGAGCTAAAACTATTATGCCTTAACTGAAGTAGGAAAAATAAAAGCGGGGGTGGAAGTTATGATCTCAGACAAAGTAATAACAGTAGTAGACATAATTAAAAGAAATAAAGAGGGAAGTTATAATGAATTAATATCAATATTAAACATATGCACCAAATAGCATTGCATCTAAATACTTAAGGAAAGGTTAAATGATCATAGGGGAGAAATAGACAGTAAAGCTATAATGGTTTTATTATTTACCCCTTTCAGACACAAATAAATTCAACCAAAAATAAATAAGGAAGAAGTTATGAACCTGAATGGAATTTTAGAAAAGTTGGATCTGACAAATCCCTGGAGACTCTTGAACAGAAATAGAAAAGAGACTACATATGTGTCCCAAGTACTTTCACAAAAATTGATCTCATTGTGAGACATAAAAAGCCTCACAAATCAGGAAAGCAGAAGTATTAAACACTTATTTTTCTGACCACAATGCAATAAAAGTTCAGCAAAAGGCTACTGAAGAAACAATTTAGAATTAAATCTAAGACTGAACTGTGGAAACAATCAGTAATTCCATTAAAAATGATCATTGACGGGGGGCGGAGCCAAGATGGCAGCTGGAAAGCAGGGACTAGCGTGAGCTGCACACAGAGTCCCTCCAAAAGCCTATAAAAATGGCTCTGAACCACTTCTAGAACTGCAGAACCCACAAAACAGCAGAGGGAAGCAGGGATCCAGGCCAAGACAGCCTGGATGGTCTCAGGTTAAGATCTATCCCACATGGAGCTGGGAGCAGAGGGGAGCAGAGCAGAGCCCAGCATCAGTGGCCCGGACCAACCAGACCAGGAGCCAGGCGGAGCATGCCCTAGCACCCTGAATCAGTGAGCTGTGGCAGTGACCAGACTTCTCAACCCACAAACACCAAAGACAACAGAGAAAGTTAATGTGAAAACCTGCAGGAGTGGAAGGAGTTCCCTGGTTCAGCCACTGCCCCAGGGGTAGCGGAGGTGGGGCAGCTACAGAACTACAGCTGCAGTTGCTTATGGCCCCAAGCCCACCTGGTGGGAGGAATTAAGTGGCAGATCAGAGCAGGAGTGCAGAGCCTGCTGAAGATCTAAGTCCAGTCCAGGTTGGGGGTTCTTGGGGAAGGAGGAGTGCTGGTATGGCAGAGCTGGCACATCCCCCCAGGCTTGGAACATAGAACTACAAGTAGTAAGTGTACAAGCAGTCATACCCTGCTGAAAAACTCAAGGGTCAAGTGAGTTGGCTGGGAACATGGCCAGGCAGTGAAAACACACCCAGATTCAGTCTCAGACTCTGGAATCCTTCTTTGGTGATAAAGAAGACCAAAACATACAGCCAGAAGAAATCAACAAAGTCAAAGAGCCTGCAACAAAAGGCTCCAAGAAAAACATGAACTGCTCTCAGGCCATGGAATGGCTCAAAAAGGATTGGGAAAAGCAAG
>CM053625.1:234499781-234515632 GCA_028646595.1 Phalanger gymnotis
TTTCACAACATGAGTGTTGTGGAAGGGTTATACATAATGATACACATGTGGCCCATGTTGAATTGCTTGACTTCTTAGGGAGGGAGGGTGGGTGGGAATGGTAGAGGAGAGAGAATTTGGAACTCAAAGTTTTAAAAACAGATGTTCAAAAACCAAAAAAAAAAAATTTTTTTTTGGATGCACCTAGAAAATAACATACACAGGCAATGGGGCATAGAAATTTATCTTGCCCTTCAAGAAAGGAAGGGAAAAGGGGATGGGAGGTGAGTGGGGTGACAGAAGGGAGGGCAGACTGGGAAGCAGGGCAACCAGAATATACGACATCTTGGAGTGGGGGGGAGGGTAGAAATGTGGAGAAAATGTGTAATTCAAACTCTTGCGAAAATCAGTGCTGAAAACTTAATATATTAAATAATAAACTTGAAAAAAAACAAAAAAAAAGACACAGTAAAAAAAATTGATCATTGACAACATAGCAAAATTGAGGAGAGATTTCATGCCTCTAAACATTTCCATCAGTAAGAGATGACAAATTCAGTTTTTTTTCTTGTCTATGTTTTCTTTCACAACATGACTGTTATAAATATATATCAGTGAATTGGTCATCTTTGCATCAGCCCATGCAAATCTTTCCAGGTTTTTTTGAGAGCAACCTGCTCATTATTTCTTATAGTGCAATAGCATTCCACCATAATCACATACCACAACTTGTTCAGCCATTCCCCAATTGATGGGCATCCCTTCAATTTCTAATTCTTCACCCCCAGAAAAGGGCTGCTATAAATATTTTTGTACATATAGGCCCTTTTCCTTTTTGTTTTTGGTCATGCAGTTTAAAAAATCTCCTACAAAATAACAAATACTAAAATAGAAATCCTGAAAATAAAAAAAAATAGAATTAGAAGCAAAAAAATGAGCTCATAAATAAAACAAAGGTTTGTAATTTGTGAAAAACCACTGATATAGGTAAATGATTAACTAATGTGATTTTTCAAAAAGAAAGTCATTACTACTCTCAAAAATGAAAAAGGTAAATTCACAAAAAAATGAAGAAATAAATTATTAAAAACTTTTTAGTCCAATTATATGTTGATAAAACTAACAATCTAAATGAAATGCCTTAATATTTACAAAAATATAAAATACTCATTCACTGAAAAAGAGAGGACATAATTTAGTTTCAAAACTAAACCAGCCATAAATGAGTTCCCAAAGAAAAATACTTCAGTGCCAGATGAATTTCCAAATTCTGTCAGACATTTAAAAGAACAGTTAATTTCAATACTATTTAAATTATTTTTGAAGCAAGAAAAAAGAGAGATCTTACCAAATTTCTTCTGTGATTCAGATGTGATCTTGATACCTATACCAGAAAGGGTCAAAAAAGGGAAAGACTAATATTCGAATTTGTTGTTCAGTCACTCTGTTGTGTCCAATTCTTCTTGATGCCATGAATCATACGCCAGGTCTTCCATCCTCCACTACCTTTTTTGTTATTAAATTTTAAGCTTTTCAGTATTTTATCTTTCCCCAGTTACACGTAAAAACAATTTTTAACATTCATTTTTAAAATTTTGAGTTTCAAATTATCTTCCTTCCTTTCCCTCCACATTGAGAAGGCAAGCAATTTTATATAGGTTATGTATATGTATTTATGCAAAATATATTCATAATAGTCATGTTATGAAAGAAAACATCGACAAGAAAAAAATAACAAGAAAAATAAATTTAAAAAAAGTATGCTTCCGTCTGTATTCAGATACTATCAGTTCTTTGTCTGGGAATTGATAGCGTTTTTCATTGTAAATCCTTCAGAGTTGCCATAGATGGTTGTATTGCTGAGAATAGCTAAGTCATTCATAGCTGATTATCCTACAATATTGCTGTTACTTCAGACACAGTACATTTCGCTTTGCATCAATCAGCCCATGCAAATATTTCCAGGTTTTTTTGAGAGCATCCTGCTCATTATTTCTTACAGTGCAGAAGTATTACACCATAATCATGTACCACGACTTGTTCAGCCATTCCCCAGTTGATGGTCATCCCCTCAACTTCTAATTCTTTACCCCCAGAAAAAGCTGCTATAAATATTTTTGTACATATAAGTCCTTTTACTTTTTGTTTTTTATCTCTTTTGGGATACAGACCTGGTAGTAGTATTCCTAGGTCAAACGGTATGCATAGTTTCATAGCCCTTCGGGCATAGTTCCAAACTGCTCTACAAAATGGTTGAATCAGTTCACAATTCTATCAGTGATGCATTAAAGTCTCATTTTTCCCATATTCCCTCCAACCTTTGTTATTTATCTTTTCTGTTTTATTAGCCAATCTAATAGGTATGATGAGGTAGTACCTCAGAATTGTTTTAGTTTGCATTTCTCCAATCAGTAGTGAGTTGGGTATTTTTTCATTAGGCTATAGATAGCTTCGATTACTTCTTCTGAAAACTGATCTTATCTTTTGATCATTTATTAATTGAGGAATGACACATCTTCCATTATCTCTTGAAGTTAATGTTTGTTGTTTCCATGATAGTATCTATCCATCTCATTCTCTGCCATCCCCTTTTACTTTTGTCTTCAGTCTTTCCAACATCAAGGTCATTTCCAGTGAGTCTAATCTTCTCATTATGTAACCAAAGTATTTAAACTTCAGCTTTATAAAGAGGATAGTGAAAGAAAAGAACTGTGCTTAGTACTAGCCATATAGTTTTGGCATCCTGTCTTTCACTCAGACAAAGCAATAACATGATAATAACAGACTTCTGAATAGTCTGGATTAATCTTTTAAGTATTGACTGTCCAAGGGACTCTCAAAAAGTCTCCATCACCACAATTTGAAAGCATTGATTCTGTGGTACTCAGCATTCCTCTCACAGCCATATACTGCTTTTAGAAAAACCATAGTTAATTTTATTTCTTTTTGAAAAATCACTACACAAAACATGGTACCCTATCTATTGTATGTAGACTACCATCTCTTGGGAATACATATACCATAGAATGGTAGTCCAGTTGTACTTGAGTTTGAAAAAGCTATCATTTAAGGATTTATGCTAAAATTAACTACTGTAAGGACTCATGGTCACTATCAAACATATTGGAGTGTACAAGAGTTATAATTTTGACAACAAGCATGACAAAGACCTTTTAAGTCAACAGGAGTGTCAAAGATGTCAAAGGAAGCATTACAGATACTGGTTTTAACATGTTCCCTGTGAAACGCACACAGAGGACTTTTTGAGAATTGTGATAACCGTGTAAGAATTTCTCTAATAAAATCTGATACTGCTTCCATTTCTTCTCTTTCTATTTGCCAGGAGGTGATAGGGCCAGTTGCCAAGATTTTAGCTTTTTTTTAACTGTTAAGCTTCAAGCCAGCTTTTACATGCTCCTCTTTCGCCTTCATCAAGAGGCTTCTTAATTCTTCTTTACTTTCTGCCATCAGCGTGATATCTCCTGCATATCTAGATTGTCGCTGTTTCTCCCAGAAACCTCAATTCTGACTTCTAATTCATCCAGACTGACATTTCACATGATGTACTCTGTGTATAAGTTAAATAAGGTGACAACATAGTCTTATTGTACTCCTTTTCCAATCTTGAACCAATCAGTTGTTCCATGTTCAGTTCTAACTGTTACTTCTTGACACGCACACAGGTTCTTTAGTAGACAAGTAAAACAATCTGGTACTCCTGTCTCTTGGAGGACTTGCCACATTTTGTGGTGATCCATATAGTTAAAGGCTTTAGTGTAGTCAGTGAAGCAAAAGTAGAACTCCCTTCCTTTCTCCATAATCCGGTGAGTGTTTGTATATAAACTAGTATGAGTATCGATGCAAGATTTTGAGATAGAATTTTAGCAGTGAGACTACAGCATCATATCACAGATATCATGCTTTATTACCAGGTGACTTTTAACCGGTAATGTAGGTTTGGTTCAATATTAAGAAAAGTATAAATGTAATTGTCTACATTACTAATACAAACAACAGAAATAATATTATATTAATAGACACAGATTTTGATAAGATATAATAACCTTTTCTGTTAAAAAAAAAACCTAAAAAGCAAAGGAATAAATGGATCTTTCCTGAATACGTTAACATTTTATGATTAGCATGTATCAGAGTTTCCCAAATTTATTTGTCCTACTGCCTCCTTCTCAAAAAAAAATTTACTCAGTGCCCCACTGGAAAATGACTTTCTGTAACCCTTTAATGTTTTTTTTAATTAGCATCAGTTCAAAATTGCTTTTTAAATGATGCATCTTAAATTTAATAATTTGTTGTAAATTTATGGTGTTTTTCCATCATTGAAATTTTGATCATGCAATTGCATCATGTAACTGTATAATATCATTTTGTAAACAATTCATTACATGCACATATTCCCACCTGTGCGTACTGAACTTCCTGATAATACACCATAGGCTTGCCTGTCAACACTTGTGTGTTAAGACCTGTCAGTGGACTTGACCACTAATCAGTTAAAAGTTGCATTTTGTGTGTTTCTTTGAAAAATAATGTAATCACTATGACTTTACCCCTTACACAACAGATGAAACATGTACAAACATTTTTTTCAAAATTCTCTTCTTTCCTTATACTTCCACCCCTTTATTTTTATTCAACCCTCCCCGCCCCCCGTAATTACACCCAAGGCTACTACTACCCTCTCTGGACCATTCCAGTGCCACCTAGGGAGTGGTATTGCCTTTAGGAACTTTAGGAACCTCTGAAAAATTAAGAGCTATCATCTGTAATGGGGATAAATTGGAGACCTTTCCAGTAAGATCAAGGGTAAAGCAAAGATGTCCATTATTACTATTGGCATTCACTATGATACTTGAAATACCAGCTGTAGTGATAAGAAAATGAAGGACTAAGTATAGGCAAATAGGAAACAAATGAATTAATAGTTTCAGCAAAATTGCAGAATATAAAATAAATCCACTACCATTCCTGTATATTACCAGTAAAATCTAATAGGAAGAGATGGAAAGATATATTCCATTGAAAATAATTATTTTTGTTTAGTCATTTCAGTCACGTCAGACTCTTTATGATCCCATTTGGGGTTTTCTTAGCAAAGACACTGGAGTGGCTTGCCATTTCTTTCTCCAGCTCGTTTCACAGATGAGGAAACTGAGGCCAACAAGGTTAAGTGACTTGCCCAGGCTCATACAGCTAATAAGCATCTGAGGCCCAGTATTCAATAAAAACCAATTGGAAAACTGGAAAGCAGTCTGGCAGAACCTAGATCTAAAGTAATACCTAACGCTGTATTACAACATGATAAACTCCAAATAAGTACATGACTTTCACATAAAGGTTGACCACATAAATTAGAGGAGCAAGGAAGAAATTGTCTGAATTATGGATAAAGGCTAAAAAGTTTTTGCATTAGCAAAACCAATGTCCCTGAAATAAGAAGAGAAGCAGAAAATTTGGAAATGATAATTAAAGCAATTTTCTCTGACAAAGATCTCACTTCTGAGATAAGAATAAGAATTATTCCTCAATAACTTAAATGGTTGTAGTATATATCTGGGCAGTTTTCAGAGGAAGAAATCTAAGCTATCAGTAGATAAATGAAAAAAGTGCTCTAAATCATTAATTTACAAAGACATACCAATTAAAATGACTTTCAGGTTCTCCTTCATACTCATCAGATTGGCAAAACTGACAAAAAGGAAAATGATAGGTACTAGAGAGTCTATGGAAAAACAGATAATTATTATTATGTTTGGTAGAACTGTGAACTGGACTAAAGTTATTAAACTGTAATCCCTTCCAACATAATTATCCCAATATTAGATCTGTACAACAAAAAGATTAAAGAAAGAGGAAAGTGATGCATGCATATTAAAATATTTGTAACAGGTCTTTTTATGGTGGCAAAGAATTGCAAACTGAGAAGATACCTGTCATTTGGAAAATGGCTGTACTTGTTGCGGTATGTGAAGGTTATGGAATGTTGTTGTGCTGTAGGAAATCATAAGGGAGATGACTTCAGAGATACCTAAGAAGACTTGTATAAACTGATACAGAGTTCAGTTAGTAGAACCAGAAAAATTTATCCAAAAACAATGGGAAGCTAATGACTTTGAAAGACTTTAGAACTCTAATCAATGCGATGACCAACCATAATTCTAGAAAACTTCTGATGAAAACATGCTGTCTACCTCTTGACAAAGATGATGGACCCAGAGTACAAATTGAAACATTTTATTTTAAGCATGACTAATGGCAGAATTGTTTTATTTGACTAGACACGTTTGTAATGATAGCTTTATTTTTATTTCTTTCTCAGTGTAGGACAGATAGTTGAGGGGCAAGAGAGAATGCAGATCTTTTTATTGAAAAACTCTTAGTGAAAAAGAAAGAAAATGAAATCCACTATGTTCTCATTTTGTTTATTCCTGCACCACTTCATTTTTCATATGTATGTCTTATATATACACATATAGATAGTCACACACAGAACTCACCTGTGTGTTCTTCCTTTGTGACCAATTAAGCAGAATTCTTTCCAGTGATGATGGCTCTCATTTAGGAGATAATCCACACATGATTATTTTTAGTCAGAATAATGTCTTCCATAAACTGAATCACTGATTGGATTTGGGGAATCTCCTCCATTTAGTGTCTTCTCTTGATGTCCTTCATGATATTGGAAAACACCTTTGGTGAACATATCTTACTGTTTTATACCTTGCTTGGTAATAGTTTTAGAGGTTTTTCAAGAAAAGTTATCTCTTCTTTTAAAAAATCACATTAATTTCGACATTCATGAGAGACACTTTGCTGCATAAGAGAGTCTTTTAGGAGTCATTTTGCTTTGCCAAATCAAATGTTGTGAAGTTTTTTAATAGTGAATGAATACAATGTATAGTGGAACTTTGTATTCTCTATATCTTTCAACTAATTATGTTATTGTAAAGATGTGGTATGCTATAGTCGATTTGTTGCTTTGTTTCGCTTTTTTCAGAAGAGGAAGAATTTAGTTTTGGGAGGTTTTTAGGTAGGGTTGATTAAAGGGAAATGGAGTTTTTATACTGTAGTATAAAAATAAAACTTTTTTTGAAGATGGTAGGCTTATCTCTTGGTAGGTATTAATATTTTGCCTTTACTTCCTCCTTATCATGTAGATCACTTTTCTTGGTTGGGTGGTTCCTAGGCTCTTCTGATTGCCTTGTTGTAGCAACTGATTAATGTCAATTAAACTTTTTTAGGAAATTATGATGTTCTGCATTGATATGTCTTCTCTTGTCCCATTTACACTTCAACAATTTTTTAAAGTAGATTATAGTTCCCTCACTTCTAGGTCACATCTCATTTTTATGCTTTTTTCAGATCTGGTATTGATTTTGATCTTTGTGCTGGTGGTCTAACTATACAAAGAAAACAGATTTTATAATGATGGACAGATGAGTAGCTTTATTATTCTGCCTGTTAAAATATAATCAATTTTGTCTTTGAAGTTTTACTTTCCTCTTAACTCCCAAAGAAAGTATTCCTCATTTGTAGGTCTGAGGCTTCGTTATAGTTTATAAATACAATATTGATCTTTCTTATTTCTTATTCCTTACTGTTTTCTTATTTCTTTCTTATTTCTTACACTTACAAGACTGGACTGGTAAATATTTAATAATCAGTTAAATGTTTGGGGCTGGGGTGGGAGGCAATTTATGCAGACATTCTTTTAAGTTAAATCTGTATTAGCAGATTACGTCTAGACAGTAAACAAAACAATAAATCGAGCTCTGATTTGAGGCTATTGCCAAGGATCTTATCAAGTTCTTTGTACAATTTTTCTACCTAATCCTAACTAGAACAGATGTAGCATATACTATTATTTGCATGTTTATAATGGTTACAAGTACAAATGACTAATTAGAACTCAAAGATGTCCTCTCTCACATTCATCTTTACCACTATTTTACCACAATAGATAATACTTAGTAAATTTTGTTGATTTATTTAACTTATTCTTCTTCATTCTCTGGCCCAGGTTCTAATGATTAGTAGTTTATAATAAGAGGAGAAAAAAGAAAAGCCAAGAAATAATATCAATTCAACCTTTATTTATTAAATCCTCATGTTCTCTTCCAGGCACTGTAGATATAAGCAGGGGAAGTGGGAACAATCCTTGGTATTTAAATGTTACATTCTCTTGGGGACTGCAACTTGTAAACAAATAAGTAAAATAGAAAACAATTTGAAGAGGAAAAGTATATTAATGAAAAGAGGAATCAGCAGGGATTTACATGTTAGTCATATATTAGCTAAATCTTGGAAGAAACCGAGAATTATAAGAGGGTTTGGAGGGAATACGTTGGTAGAAGATGGAATAGCAAGTGTATGAAGGGGAGTAATGTGAAATGCATTGAAATAGGTAATTCCGTAGATTGTATAGCTAAAAGGGAACTATCTAACCCCTCATTTTACAGATGAAGAAGCTGATATTAGAGGGTGTAAGTGATTTCCCAAGTTTACACAAGTAATCGATGATCTAGCAAGGATTTGAACATAGCTAGTACATTAGTGCTAAAACCCACTATTTATTTCCTTTCTACTGCACCAGATTATAAAGTTTAAATGCCAGGGTGAGTTCACATTCTCCTCTTAAAGAATAAGTAAGATTTTTGTCTGAAGGTTTTTGAGCAAAAGAATGATATAGTTAGACTTGTACTTTAGGAAGATTGTTTTGGCAGCTGTTTGAAGAATGGATTGTACTGAAAGGAGGGAAACATTCGGAAGCTATTGTAATAGTCTAAACAAGACACCATATTGTGGTTATATGAGTACAAAGAAGGGATTGTATAAGGGAGATGTTTTAGAGGTAGATATCTTAAGGTTTCATCAGTTGTTTTCACGGAAGAAAAAGGGAAAGGTATAGCGTGATTTAGAACCCAAATGACTCAAGAGCAATGATGGTTTTAATTGAAATAAGGATGTTTTTAGCATGGGGTAGGTTTAGGGATTAGATGATGAGCTGTGTAATATGAACTGTATCTTAAAAAGTAAGAGAGGTTGCATGGCATAGTGATTAGAGAGCTGACTTCACAGTTTGATAGACCTGGTAAAAATCTTTCCTTTGACTTATTGGATGTTTGACTTTCAGGAAGTCTTGTGATCTTTCAGTGTTTTTGGCGTCTCTCAGACAGCAAGTTGCAGAAAAAGTGCCAGCTTGCTTTGGTATAGAGTTTCTTCATATGAAAATTTCATTTATCAGTGAAGTCACAGGTCCAATCAGTTCCTATTTCTGTTCCTTTTTTAGGCTTTCAAAAAACTTATGTACCTAGTTTGAGTCACCGTTTCTTGAAATGAGTATGATTAGATTTAGAATTGGAAAGAACACAAATGATCATAGAGTCCACATAGGCTAATAAACAGGCCCACAGAACTGAAGTGATTTAACCAAGGGTTACATATATAAGTAATGAGTCAAATTTGATCCTAGAACCCATAATCTAGCCTTCACTAACTAGTTCTGTGCCTTTCTTTGAAATATATGTGATTTGAGTGCATAAGAGGTGAGGAAGTCATTATTCTATGAGTTATAGTCTGTCTTTAAAAGGTGCTCTAGAATGATTTTTTTTCCCCAGTGAGATCTAGTAAAAAGAAAGCCAGATTTAGAGTCAGAAGATCTGGGTTTGATTCCTGAGTCTCCTTACTATTTCTATAAACTTAAGCAAATTACTTTTCCTCTGAGCCTGACTGTAAAATTAGTGAATTGAAGTAAGTGATGTCCAAGATCCCATCTAGATTTGAACCCTCTTTTGCTCTGAACTCTGTGTATGACATCTTGTTTTAAAGCTGAACACCTCTTCTTCATTCACCCCAAACCAACAAAAGTTGTAACAACTTAATTTTTTTTAATTACAGCATCCAAAAAAAGGTTATTTGTTTCTCCATATAGGTATCAGTCAAAGCCGGATTTCCCATTGGCTGTTGCAGCAGGGGTCAGACTTGAGTGAACAGAAGAAAAGGGCGTTTTATCGATGGTACCAGCTTGAGAAGACAAACCCTGGTAAATAATTATTGTTTCAGTATGTTTCTTTTGAAACTAATTTGTGTAATTATTTCATGGAATACCTTGTACTGATTTGCTTTCTAAAAGGTAGCTGCATATTTTCTGCTTCTATTTCTTCTGGGGAATGGGGAGATGTTAGGGGAGGGGGAAAACAGACTGATAAACACTGAGAAAGAATGGAACTAAAATGTTTGATAAGAATATCATCCAAGTCCTTGTACTATTGATTCTGATTTCTGTGTTTCTTCTTCTCCTTCCTCTACTTCTGTGTTTTTCATTATTTTCTACCCACAGTTCTGAGAGAGAATGATTTGAATTTTGCTTGGCATTAGAAAAAAAAGATTATTTCTTAGTTCTGCATCAGGAGGGGGAGAGGTCCTAACTTGTAGGAGGTACTAGTGAGGTGGCTCTCTCAGTTCAGCAGTTCAGCAACTTATTTTATAATTTTTTCATCTTAGAGAATTGCTTAGGGCCTGAGTTAAGTGTGGGGTGACCCAGATCTTTCTGACTGTAAAGCCCTGCTTTCTACCCAGTACTCTAAAGGTGTCAGACTTGCTTCCTGCACTTCCAAGTACAGAACCAAATTAAAGCATAACTGGGAAGTGTTTTTTTAAAAAATGAAAATGCAACACAACAGAGATAATATGTTGTTTTTCTGTGTGGCTTGCAGGGGTTGTTTCTGTTTGAGTCTGACGCTACTTCACTACACTGTTATCTTTTTTCCCCCACATCCAGAGATACACAAATTGTAAGATTCCATGATTAATTCTTTTAAAAAAAATATACACATTTTGAATAAGATACTAATTTTGAGGCATTTTGTAATTGTTTTCAATATGTGTGTGTGTGCATTTGTTGTAACAATTTGACTAGCAGCAGCAGTTGTGGGGTGTGAGACTCACAAGACCAGCAACAAGAGCTGCCAGCACAGGTTCTTTGATCTGCTTTACTAAGGAAAGTAACGTTAACGGGTTAACAATCTCACTTTAATCCAACATTCAAATACCATTCACTTAGTTCAGAAGGAAAAGCCAACAACCTGAACTTCAGAGCAAATACAAACAAGTTACAAACATACACAATATAAACAGACCAGATCACAATTCATAGATACCAAGAAGCCATCAACATCTGGGTTCACAAGCCATAGAGCTCTTAACAACGGCTGGCTCAGGGTCACGCGCCACTCCTCCAGCGGCTCAGAGCCCCAAGCAAAAAGCTCTACTGTCTCATATACTCTTTAGCTGTCATCAGAAGTCATCTAAGCCACCAGAACTTAGGGCCCTGGGGGCTTCCCGCCTCTCTTAAACTAATGAACTACTTTGCTAACCAGCCGGGGGCTTTGCATCTAGCAAGACTCAATCAAAGACAATTAATTTAGCATTTTAAAACAGTAAGAAAGTCCCGCCTTAATTACCAATACAGTATTCTGTGCTGATGAATTTCTACTTAAACAGTTCTCACTTTATGTAAATTCACATTATGCAAATTTGACTTTATATAAAAAGAATTCTGAAAAAAATACACATTCCACAAAAAATCAGTTAACTTTACTGTTATTTTCTGAAACCATCCCCCTCATCATTTCTTATAGCACAACAGTATTCTACAGTGATGTGCCACAACTTGTTTAGCCGTTCCTCAATTGATGAGCATCTCCTCAATTTCCAATTCTTTGCCACCAAAAAAAAAAATTGTATATGTAGATCCTTTTCCATTTTCTTTGATCTCTTTGGGCTACAGACCTTGTAGTGGTATTGCTGGATTGATCAAAGGTTATGCAAAATTTCATACCTCTTTGGGCTTAGTTCCAGTTTGTTTTCCAAAACGGTTGGCCCAGTTCACTACTCCACCAGCAGTTCATTAATGTACCTGTTTTCTCTCATCTTCTCTAACATTTGTCATTTCTTACGTGTGTGAGATGGTACTTCATAGTTGTTTTAATTTGCTTTTCTCTAGTCATTAGTGATTTAGAGTATTTTATATCCTTTGATCATTTGTCAATTGGGGAATGGCTCTTATTTTTATAAATTTGACTCAATTACCTATGATAAATGAGGACTTTATCAGAGAAGCTTGCTCTAAAATTTTTTGATACTACTTTACTGTCTGTGGTACCTTTTAGCAAACTTCAGAATGACCTTGCTTGGCTGTATCTCTTAGCAAATTTCTTTTAAACTGCTTTTATCCTGTACTGCTTCTCTCTTGTTGATGATGTGACATTGCTTATAATTCTTTGTGTGATTTTACAAGTGAATTTATATTTTGAACTGGTGGTACCTTTGGCAAGCAACTCTCTGTATCACAAGTGAGCAATTATTTCAATAGATAGCAGGAAAAACTTTTGACAGAATATAGCATTAGTTTATAAAAACCCTAAATAACTTAGGCATGCACAGGATATCTAATTTGATCACAAGTATATATTTAAAACCAAGCACTAGCATTGTGTGCAGTAGAGAAATGCTTTAAGCTTTCTAAGTACAAATAGAGATAAAAACAAGAATACCCCCTCTCCCCAGTCTTAGGATCATAGATTCAGAGCTGGAAAGGACCTTGCAGTATGTCTAGATTAGTTTCTAATTTAGTAAGTGGTGAACTGAGGCCAAGGAGGCTAAGTGATTTACTCAATGTCCCATCAATAGTGTGGAGAAGAGGTAGAATTTGTAACGAAGTCCTTTTATTCTAAATTCAGGACTTTCCAGTGTACCTGCTAGTTTATGCTGCTAGTTTATTTAAATTAAAAATATTCACTGATTGTCACAGACCTTGCCAATAAAGTGGCTTGTAGGACATAGTCAGAATGGCAAAGTGAAGCCAGCATTTTTGCCAGGATCTACCAGTATACCCCTTATACAACAACTTAAAAAATTCACCATACTCATTGTTGAGTGCCAAGAAAAAGTCACAGTGAGTCTTTTTTTTTTTTTTAGTGCAGAGCAGCTAAGGAAGAATGAAAGAGAAATCTCTGGACATTGGAGTAGGGGCTGGCTGGGAGTACATTGCAATAGAAACAGCATTAGTTATAGGCTATGGTGGTGGCACCAGGTGGAGCCCTTGCTAAAAGAGCTAAGAGGACCGAACACCTGGTCCAAAAGAGTTCCCTGTACTAAGACTAAGAGCAGGAATGGGTTCCCTTTGGAAGTTCTGTCATTCACTACCCAGTTCTGGGTCACAGTTCCAATTTGAAGAGTTCAAAAAGCAATCACAGGAGAGCAGGGGACCTCTCTGGACACAGACCAGGGCATAGACCAAGAGGACCAGTAGCAAGACCTCTCCCCAAGTCATACCACTCTGAAAACATTAAAAAGTTATAGGCCGTCACAGAGCTATGAAAGCAGCAGAAGGACATAAAAGACAGAAGCTCAGGCCAGACATCATCCCAACCCCAGAGGTGACTAAAGTCAAGAAATAGGCCACAAAAATAAGCAAACAACAACAAAAAAGAATCTGACCTTGAAAAACTTCTATGGGAACAAGGAAACCAAGACAAACTCAGAAGACAATTACTTGAAAACATCTGCAAGAAAAGCCTCAAAGAAAAATGCAGATTGGACATAAGTCCAAAAAGAAATACTAGATGTGCTAAAGAAAAAGCTTTTTAAAGGAGCAAAAAAAATTTTTTTCTAAATTAAATGAAATTCTTTATAACTTCCCATTCACGTTTACTTCTTAAGCGTTATGTCTGAATGTCACATTTCCTATTCAGCTAGGTGGCACAGTGAGTAGAGCACCAGCCCTGGAGTCAGGAGGAGCTGAGTTCAAATCCAGCCTCAGACACTTGACATACTAGCTGTGTGACCTTGAGCAAGTCACTTAATCCCAATTGCCTTGGCTTGCCCCCTCCAAAAAAAATAAATGATAGAGGAAAAATTAGGAAAGGAAATTAAAACTATGAAAGAAAGTAATTCCTTAAAACTTAAGATTAGTCATTTAGAAGTTAATGACTCATGAGACATCCAGTAATAATAAAATGAAGTAAAAAGCCTGAGGGAAAAAAATAGAAGAAAATGTGAATTTTCTCATAGGTAAAACAACTAACCTAGAAAATTGATTGAGGAGAAGAATTATTGGTCTATGACAAAAGGATGATCAAACAATATAGCCTAGATGCCACATTTAAACAATTATAAAAGAAAACCAAGGGACAAAATAAAAAATTTTAAAAATCCACCAGTCACCTCCTGAAAGAAATCTCAAAATGAAAACTCTCAGGAATATTATAACCAAAATCCAGAATTCTCCAGGTTAAACTGCTAGCAACCAGAAGTAAACAATACCATGCAGCCACAATTAGAATCACACAAGATTTAAAAGCTACCATGATATAGGAACAGAGGACTTGGAATGTGATGTTCCAGAAGGCAAAGGAGTTAGGATTACAACCAATAGTAACCTTTCCAGCAAAACTGAGCTTCAGGGGGAACATGGATATTTAATGAAATAGAAGACTTTCAAGCATTCTTGATTAAAGGTAAGAGCTGAATAGGAAATGTGACATTCAGACATAACGCTTAAGAAGTAAACGTGAATGGGAAGTTATAAAGAGTTTAGGTTAACTGTTTTCCTTCCTATGTGAGAGACTATGCATGTAACGATTTAAGAACTTTTACTAGGGAAGTTAGGAGTCTACTTAAACAGAGGGCATGAATATAAATCTTGAACTATATTATAGAGGAGTAGTTTTCAAAAAATATTTGGTCTTCATTAAAAAAAAGGGAGATTAGATTCAAGGGGGTGGAGCCAAGATGGCAGCTGGAAAGCAGGGACTTGCATGAGCTCCCCTCCAGGTCCCTCGACAAACCTATAAAAAATGGCTCTGAACAAATTCTAGACCTGCAGAACCCACAAAATAGCAGAGGGAAGCAGGGATTCAGCCCAGGATAGCGTGGATGGTCAATGGATGAGGTCTATTGCTTACGGGGCTAGGGGGGAGGAGAGGGGAGCCCAGCATGGGCGACAGCAGGCCCAACCATACCAGGAGCCAGGCGGAAGAGGCCCTAGCACCCTGAATCAGTGAGCTGTGGCAGTTACCAGACTTCTCAACCCATAAACACCAAAGACAACAGAGAAGGTTAGTGGGAAAAGCTTCGGGGGATAGAGTTCTCGGTTCAGCCACCACCCCGGCGGGAGGTGGGGGGGCGGGGGGGTGGAGTATCAGAGGTGGTGCAGCTACAGAACTACAGCTGCAGTTACTCCCGGCCCCAGGCCCACCTGGTGGGAGGAATTAAGTGGCGGATCAGAGTAGGAGAGCAGAACGGGCTTAAGATTTGCGTCAGGTCCGGGTTGGGGGTTCTTGGGGAAGGAGGAGTGCTGGTCTGGCAGACCTGGCTGTATAGAAATAGCACTGAAATCAATGGCATATCCCCTCAAGGTTGGAACAAAAAACTCTTTACAAGCAGTCATACCCTGCTGAAAAACTCAAGGGTCAAGTAAGTTGGCTGGGAGCATGGCCAGGCAGTGAAAACACACTCAGATTCAGTCTCAGACTTTGGAATCTTTCTTTGGTGACAAAGAAGACCAAAACATACAGCCAGAAGAAGTCAACAGAGTCAAAGAGCCTACAACAAAAGGCTCCAAGAAAAACATGAACCGGTCTCAGGCCATGGAAGAGCTCAAAAAGGATTTAGAAAAGCAAGTTACAGAAGTAGAGGAAAAATTGGGACAAGAAATGAGAATGATGCAAGAAAACCATGAAAAACAAGTCAGTGACTTGCTAAAAGAGACTCAAAAAAATACTGAAAAATATACTGAAGAAAACAACACCTTAAAAAATAGACTAACCCAAATGGCAAAAGAGCTCCAAAAA